>PVIW01002063.1:0-243140 GCA_004026585.1 Noctilio leporinus
TCCCCACCCACCCTTTCCCCACAAAGTCAATCCCACCTGTTGTCCATGTCCATGGTTCCTTTATACTAGGTTCTTGTCTAAGCTGCTCCCCTTCTTTGCCTCTGCCTCCCCCCTCCCCCCAACCCCTTTCCCCCTGACCACTGCAGGCCTATTCCTTGTATTCATACACTTGGTTCTGTTTTGCTTGTTGTTAGTTTTGTTCATTATTATCCCGTAATGGGTGAGAACATATGATACCTGTCCTTCACTGACTGGCTTATTTCACTAAGCATAACATTCTCCAGTTCCATCCATGTTGTTGCAAAGGGTACAAGTTCCTTCTTTCTTTCTGCCATATAGAATTTCATTGTGTAAATGTACCAAAGTTTTTTGATCCAATCAACCACCAATGGGCACTTAGGCTGTTTCCAGCACCTGGCTATTGTAAATAGTGCCGCTATGAACATAGGTGTGCATAGGTTTTTATGAACTGGTGTCTCAGGCTTCTTTGGGTATAGTCCAAGTAGTGGAATGGCTGGATCAAAAGGCAGTTCCATAACATCACCTTTTTATGTACTCATTATTGGCTTTTTCTTTTAAAAACTAGAAAAATGGAATCAAGTTTCACTACTCATTTAGTTTTTTTTTTAATTGATGAAAATTAAAGTGCCTTAACAAACCATGGAATACTTTATTAAGTAATGAATACTAACTTTCAAAACATGTATCATTATTTTTTTAAAGATTTTATTATTTTTATAGAGAGGGGGAGGGAGAGAGGCAGAGAGGGAGGGAAACATCAATGTATGGTTTCCTTTCACCTGCCTCCAGCTAAGGACCTCGCTAGGGACCTGACTTGCAACCTGGTTATGTGCCCTGGCTGGGAATAGAACCAGTGACCTTTGGGTTCTCAGGCCAGTGCCTTATCCGCTGTGCCACCAGCCAGGACGTATGTATCATTATTATTATATATTTTATTGTTTTAAAATCAGATGCTATCAAACATTGAGAATACATGTTTAAGAAAAATAGATAGTACTGAAATTTGATGAATCTGGTTAATTTAATACCTAAAGGAATAACACCTCTGTGGAAAATATTATCATATGGTTATTATTTAGCTATTTACATCAGCTATATAATCACATATTTTTGTAGTGTGTTAACGTTATTATTAGTTTGAGTAATGGTAATGGTTGGATACTTGTATACACATTGGATAATATGTTAAACTTTGGAACAACTGAATAAAAAACTTTGTTATTTTTGAATACTTGAAATAAAAATATATTAGAATACCTGAAGGAAACAGAAAGCACAATCAGCAATGATTTTGGAGAGAATATAAATATGGGGTACTTTCCAGAGGAGCAGCTGGGTTGGGGGAACTGATGAGCGATATTGAGTCTCCTAGGTTCTTGCCATAGTGGAAAGCTAGAGAGGCAAGGGATCAGATGGTATCATGAGAGGCAAATATGAGCTGAGTAGGAGCTATGGAACAGTGATGGCAAGAAAGGACTGTATTTTTATAGCAACGCAGCCACTGCCAAGAAAAAATCCTCAGTGCCAAATTATAGAGTAAATGGAGCAAAAACAGCCCCACGTTTATTAAAAAATAAAATATTCCATTCAATTGTTTCTCTTACCGCCTGGTCTCTTTTAGTCCCTGCCATTGATTAATGATACTCCAGTAGAAGTCAATGAGCAATGGAAACCAGGGGGACTTGGCCCTTAAAGGCTGACCCTTAGGACATGAAGCAGGGCCAATGATGAATCTAGAGTTTGGGGGTATGGGACAAATGGAAAATAACCAGCACAATAAATGCTTCGAAAAATATGTACATTATATCAAATTCCCTGTTTCTGAAGCACTTACATTTGTGTAACTTAGTATTAGCCACATGATGATGGCAGTGGGATAACTTTCAAACCATGTACCCACAGTTATCACAAATATGACTCCACTAATTAGAACTCCATGAATTGGGTACAGTCAAGACAGTTTTCACTGTTTTAAGGTTTCCTAAGCAGCTTTCTTGGTGGCAAATCATTTATAACAAATTAGGTAAATTAAACCAATTTAGTCCATTAGAACTCTGCGCTCATTGACCAAAATAATAACTGAAAGGTAGAGGATTATCCTTATTTCATATGACTCAATTACAGTGCGTGATTTCACTCTGTTATCAATGTAAAACTGTTTCTATTTGTAGTTTGTACCAATCAGCATAACTTTAAAAGGTGGGAAAAAAGGAGAACAAATTAGGTGTACACCATGTCTACAAACTGAAGAAAAAATAAAAATAGCCAAGTGAGAGAAACTACCACCGAGATAGGTCACATCCACCCATTGAGGGGTCACAGTGTACCTCTTTTAAGCATTGTCTCCCTTGGAGCAGGTTACAAGCTAGCCTAGAACCCTTATCATCCTTTTGTCTATTTCTTCTCCCTTATTTTCAGTTCCACAATATGTAGCATTGTATCATTAGGAAGTTTTCCAACTATGCTATTAACATGCTTAAAGGACATATTTGAACAGCCATTATTGCTGTAGAGTTGCTTTTGGTGCCCTGAGACAAAAAAGTACTTAATCCCCTCAAACATCCAAAATAAAAATGTAAATTTGGGGATTTCTTCTACTCACAGCAAGCTGTTAAAAACTATTATAAGCCTAAATATAGCAAGGCCAACTAACATTTTGGTTAATGAAGTAACATGGTAAAATAAAGGAAATCTAAAGAGACTAATCTCAGATGACCAATATTTAAGACCATGCTTTTAAGACCCTATCTCACATTCCCTTTTTATTTCTATTTCACAATTGTTATGGCTGTTTTAAACACATGGTTCAGTGACAATGACCAGTCTAAAGAGGTTGCTGTCTTTTAATAGTAAACATATGACAATAACTTAAAGAGGATATTTCTTTTTCTTTTAGGAGGGAAAAAGCAAACCAGGAAGAGCAGATAATTCTTCAGGCTTGGTGCAATCATCCTCAGGATAGATATCTCAGTCTAATTCCAGTGAATCACTAATAAGTCACCACAGTAAGCAATTAACAATGAACACTTGTGGTATTATTAAGTGAAGCAGGGAGGGGGTTGAATAGAATCCTCACTCTCCCATTGTTTCAAGTACCCTGTGCTCTTCTAGAGGGCACCAAAGGATAGTTGTATGGAGCGAGAGTAAATCCTCCCCAGGGAGCGTGGTCTGCGTGAGATGCCAGCTTGAGCAGAAGTTGAGATGAGTTTCAAGTTGCTGAACACCCCCTGTACAGCAGTAAAAAGAGAGAAGATATCGACACACTCAGCTGCATCTTGTTAAAAGCTTCCTGCGGATTGGCAGAATGAAATCTGTATTTAAAATACACAAACTATTGTCAGGGGAAAAAAATGGAACAGAGCACAGTAAAAGGGCCAAATGCTTTGCTTAACCCACCAGAAGCAGCAGAAAGGGAGAAGTGGTCACAATGTCTTTGCAGCAACCACAGAAAAAGGTGGCTAACGCCACCACATCAGCATCCATCTGCTCTTCCCAGGGTTTCAAGATGCATTATTTCTTTTATTATTAATTATATGTGTTTCCGAGGGAGGGCAAATATATTATCACAAATAGCGAGAGAGGAAATCATTTCTGCTGCCACTTGACATTAAGTACAGTAGTGCATATAATGAGTGAGTGATGACAGGAAACATAGCAACAGCACTGAGCCCCCAGCAGCCCTCAGACCAATCCGCTCCAGCTGGCTCTGGAGGCTTTCTAACAGAAAGTTCATGTAAAACCATTATTGAACCCTGAGAGGAAGGAACTGAGACAACTGAGACAGGGAGAGTGGTGTGTATTTGTTCAGAGAGAGAAGGAGGGAGGCAGGGCGGGAAGGAGAGAGAGGGGGAGAGAATGAGTTAGTCATCATCTTGCACAGACAACACCATAAGGGGGCAGGCGCTTTGCATTATTACAAAGATAGGCACACACAGTGGCACACATGGCATAAGTCGGTTTGGCTGATATCCTATCATTTCGGAGAACAGCTTTAAGTGATCATGACTGGGTGCATATGAACGTTTTTGGATGAGTGAGCTCAGTGGGTTGAAGGAGGCTGAGCGGGGAGCCTGGCAGGGGTTGGGCGCAGGAGGGTCGCTCCTGAAGCGCAAAGGGCATGGCAAGCAATGAAGCAGGCATGGGAAGAAAAAGGTGAAAGGACCGTGGCGGGGGGGATGCCACCTGTATTGATTAAGCTTTATTTTTCTTGGGAAGAAAGTGACATTTCTGCTGTTAGGTCATGGGCAGATAAGGCAAGTGGATGTGTCACCGCTTTTTGTCTTCCTCGCGGTGCTTGCAGCACCTTTGACCAGAGGATACCTGGAAGGCTCTGTTGCATTAATGCAAACAAGATAATTATTTTGGCTTTGTTTTCTTTTTCTTTTTTTTTTTTCCTCCAAGCACCCGCCAGTGACAGTGCTCTCTTCTAAGCGAGACAGCATTTGTTGCCATAGCTATACGCGCCGATCAGACAGAGAAGTGTCAGTAAAGGGATGAAAAGCTCTCTGTTGAGATTCCTTCCACCTGCCTACCTTTTCCCCTGGCTCCAGCCCCTGTTTCTAGCTGTGCTCAGGGGCCGAAGTTCTCTTCCCTTGTTTGCGGAGTCTGTGACACACAGTACCCCAGAGCACTGACCAGTTTACGTTGGGGCACTAAGCAGGTGGGGAGAAATCGTCCCCAGTGCCCGTCCTCGTCCTCTTCTCAGTAGCAAGGTTGGCGGGTTCCAGCAACTCTTACACGGGGTTTTCCCTTCTCAATCTCCGGCGGGCAAAGCCCTATCGTTCCCCCAGCCTAGGCGGGCTGCCAAGCACCCCAAGTGAAAGCCACATCCAGTATCTGAGATGAGCAGCCCACCCGCCCTGCCCACGAAGCCTAGGCTCCTCTTCCCTACACTGAAGAGGGCTCTTTCCTAAGCAGGGACCGGATTTTTAAACTCTCCACCTGAACCCTGATCGTCAGCTTCCTTTCAAAAGGACCCATACAATCACTGAAAGCACGCGAACACCTGGAGAAGCGCAGCCGCGATCCACACCTGGGCAAGTCGTCCGAGGCTTTAGCGGTCCGGGACAGCGCGTGCTGACAGGTCCTCGTCTCCCTGCCCGCACCGCGGTGCCCCGAGCCCTGGGCTCTCGCCACGGTCTCCGGGTCGCGGGGTCAGCCGGGTCCGCTCCGAGGCAGCTCGGGGTCGCCGCCGGAGTCCCCTCCTCCCGCCCCAGCTCGCGCGCCCGCACCGCCGCCACCGCCGCCGCCGCCGCTTCCCGGGCGGGCTCTCGGAACAGCCCGCGCCGCGTCCCACCCGCCCTGGCTCCCGCCCGCCGGAGCCCGGCCCGCGCCGCTGGCAGCCATCAAGTGGCTCGTTAAGGAAATGCAGGTGAGTGCGTGCGCGGAGAAGCTGCTGTGGAGACGTGGGGTGTGTGCCTGTGTGTGCTAGCGGGAGGAAGAGGGAGCGCCCGCGGGAGAGCGAACCGGCAAGCGAGCGAGCGCGGGAGCGGCGGGAGATGCTCGCCGCCTTTACCCCCGGCCCCGCGGCGCCCGCACCCGGCGGCCCGAGCGCGTGGGGCAGCGCCTCGCCCTGACAGCCGCTCGCCTCCGCGCCAGCCGGCCGCTGCCGCGCTCCCCCGCCCGGCTCCCCGCCCTGAGCGCCGGCCGGCGGGGCTCTCCTGCACTCCACCTCCCGCCCAGCCTCCTCCCTCGCCGCGACCGCCCGAGTGCACGTACTTTGCCTTCAGAATAACTGGCAGGAGCCAAGACGGCGTTCGGAACGCCCAGATCGCCTTCTGCCTTTGCCCCTTCCTTCCGGAAAAGAAGATCCCACTTTTGAAAAACACACCCAATGCGAAGCACCCTACCAAAGCCGAAGCCCGACGGGCTTTTGTGCGTGTGCTGTCCTTTCTTGCAGTTTATTCGGGGCCTGTGTGGAATAGAGAGACAGCCCTTTATCTGACTGGTAGGAAGGAAAAGAGAAGACTCCTCAGGGTTTCCGAGGAGGACCGGAGCGGCTGCTTTAGTAAGTAAACTGAGCTCCTGTATTTCTTGACTCTGAAGTGAAGCAAAGGCTGAAGGCTTTCCCCCCTATGGCATGACCAGTTTGTTCGTTTCAGCGGGGCAGAAGTTGACTTATATAACTTAAGTAGTTGCTAAATGAGAAGTGATTTGCTGAGCGGTTTTTTTTTTTTTTTTTTTCCTTTGAGGGGGAACATTGAGACTTCAGTATGGGCAACCTTACGGGGTATATGATTTTAAAACGTTTATTGTTCAAGGGCTATTGAGAGCCTGCCTTGTGAAACGTTAGGTCGAAGAGTTAAGGATGGGTACTTAGAAAACGCTTGAGAATGCTTACTCTACTGGTTTATTTACTTCGCGGACTACTGCCCATCTCAACCTTCATCCCCACCAACACCATTCTCGGACTTCACTTGGTGGCTTGTTTTATCATTAGTTCTAAAGAGAGCTTGCGAAAGAATTGGGTCAAGGGAAAGTTAATAAAAATCCTTTGAAAAACCGGGAGAAAGCCCTGTTGTGGCTTCTCAATGTTGTAGGCAAGGTAAGATGAGTTGGACAATCCTGGAACTAGCCTAGTTTGGAGAATTTGGATGCAATTGATTTGGAGAGGGACTATGAAAAAATGATCTGGAGAGGGCAGGAGCTGGGACTGTGACTTTGACACAGCAGGTTATAAACTGTGACAGGGGCTCAGCAGCCAGTGACAGATTTAAGGTATCTCCTAGGGCTGAATATATCTGCATCAAAAACTTTTGCAGGCAGTATTCCTCTTGGGGCTAACATCACCTTGTCAGTAGCTGCAGCATTTCTGTAAAAACAAGTAGGGCACTCTTCTCTTTGTGAAAGCATAGATAGAGTATAACATTTGCCAATATTTATAATATCTAAATAAAACCTTTGTGTTATGTCAGGAAAAATGTAGTTGAGTCAGTTTGTTTTGCACACAGGGAGAGAATCAATAACATTTCAGCATTTTTTCCCTTATCACTGCCAAATGGACTCTGAATCTAATTCTTCTTGCATTGTTTCATATACAGTAGATACAGTAGAAATTTCAATTTAGATAACACAGGGCTGATTTTAAGCAATTTCAAAGCTCTTTGACACAATAGCACTCTTATGACTAATGTAGAATAAGGATTAGAAAAAGTTTTACCTTCAACTTCCAGAATTCTGTTTCAGTCTGCAATATACTTTTCTAATCAAATCCTTTTAAGAGTTATAAACCAGACTGAACATTCAAACTTTTTTTTAACAAAACATCTTTTTATCAATAAATAAGGGCTGTCTTATATTTAATTGCTGACCATGGTAAAGTGAAAACAATTACCTTCATATTTACTCAAGAAAGTATATAAAACAGCTATATTCATTCAGCATTGATTTAAAAAATAAGAGTAAACTGCTGTACAATTTTTTTTTAAAGGAAGATCTTTTAGAGTGTGGCTATTTACTGTTGAATCTCCTGAATATATTGGAACATAGGTTTTTAGGGTAATTAAATAACAGTAGGACCATTGATGAATTGGTTGACACAAAGTTATCATCAATGGAAATCATTTGGGAAAGATATGTCATTGTTTCTTGTGCATTACTTTATCTTAGAGATATTACTGCTCTCAGCTTCCATTTGTGTTATTGGTTTAAATTAATTTAAATAATTAAAAATGAAGTATTTGGTTGATCAGTATTTGGAAGTATTTGGATTATAGCACATGACCTCTATCCATTTGTGACCTCAAATAGCTGATAGGATGTCTGATATTTGGAGAAAAACTAATTGTTAAAAAATAAGATTGTACTGAAGTAAGCAAATCTAATAGTGATTTAAACGTTATTCAGATATTAGTATAGGACATGTTTCCAATAGTAAAAAAAAGGCATGATAGAATTGACTCTGTTCAAACACCTGGAAGCAAAGATTTAGAATTAACATGAACTCATCTAACACACATTCTACCTCTGTTATAATTATGTCATAGTGCTGAAAAAAATGTCCTGAATTAAACCATTTCTGTAAAGCTGGTACATATTATATATGATCACTGTCTTTATGTAATAATAGAGAAAAAAGTCAAAGCTGAGTGGGATGATTAAATTGTCACATTATTTTGGCCACCAGCTTCTTGTACAATACAGAGGTGGTTGCAACTTTAAAGTTGAAAAAGAAAGATGCTAATGTCAGCAGTAATGTGTTTTATTATGCAATTGTTCTTGTTATTCAGATCAGATAATGGCCAGATGAAATACATAAGCAGTCTTCAGGGAATGAATGATTAATTCCTCTAACATGTGCTTACTAAAGTAGTTCTTACTAATAAAGCACCATATACCTGCATTTGCTTACAGTTGCAATTGGTGAAGGCAAGCATACTTCTCTTTTCTTTTAATATTAACATAGAATTTAAAGGTCTAGTCCTGTAACTATAGTAACTTAAAGATGATCTTGTAGACCACATGGTTGTGTATTTTATGGAACTCCTTGAATATTATTCTTTACTTAAAACATTTAATTTAGAAAGTAAGTCTTCTAAAGTGAATCAATGAGTTATTGTTAAACATTATTTTGTTTTACCCAGTATAGGATGACATTCTCTCTCTTCTGTGTATTACTAGTAGGGTTCAGATTCAACCTGCAAGTGCAAAGGACATTATTCTCTAGTAATGTTAAATGTAAGAGTAAAGCTAAAATATTGCTGGTTATATATAAAAAAGACTGAAAATGATGTTAAAATATTTAAAATGGCAAATGCTACACATGACGATTGTGTTTCCTACTGGTATAAATTGTTTAGCACTTAGGGAAGTGTCATTAATGTAAGCTTCAATATTTCTACATTCCAAGACTGGATTATGAGAGAATGTAGGGAATGAATGAAATTTTATGGTAGTTTAAGAACAGATGACCTGAAATGCATGCTACACATTTTAAATTTACCTAGTTAATATCTTCCTTTTAAAGAAAATTTTGAAAATTGTGCTTTTCACAATCAATTAATTGAATATGCCTATTGCTATGCTTTATCAATATTTCTCATGTTTAATACAGATAACTTTCTTTCAAGATTCCTCTGCTATTTGAAGAAAACACCTTAATTTAAGTAATGTCTTTTTGGATTTACACCTATAAAGAATGTAATTAACTTAAGCAATGCAAATGATATGGTAATATATATTTGATGATTCTAGTTTAATAGTTATATTGAAAATTGGATTGGTAATATTTTATATCCAGTTGAGTGACATTTGAATTTGTTTATCATTGTATACATTTACATGCAAATTCTCCATGACTACTGTCAGTTCATTGGATATTAATCAGACTGTTCAAAAGCAGTTTGGTAACCATAAAGAATAAGTGGGGGTGGGGGTTAGAGAATAAAAATAAAAAAAAAAGAAAGAATAAATGAATTACCACTAGTATGATCAAACACTGTACAAGTTAATTCAACTTATAATAATGGCTGTGCTTTTCAAAATCTTCATAAAAATGTGTTGAATTAAGAGTAAAAACTGAACTTTACCTACTAGATGAACACTTATATGATTGTAGAATCAAAGATTTTAAGTTTTTTCTCTCGTAATTATAATTGGCTGTGTGACCTCAGAGAGGTAACCTGGACACCCTGTTCCTGTCAAGTAGAAACACTGGCCTATAAATTGAGACCATATCAATTCTTAAATCTCATGAAACAAGCTAATATAATTAATAGTGGCATGTAGCAAATTTTCAGATTGTACTATGACAGTTTGAAAATCCTTATAGGACTTAGGAGCAGTCATCTTGTTTGAGGGAAGGCTAAGGAAATTGTGCTGAAGCCAGGTTAGCTAGGCCTGGACACTTTTGGTAGGTGGACTGAATGTTTGTTAACCACTCTTTGTTACTGAAAAAATATTATAACTATTTTTGGATTTGGTATTCTATTTAATTCCAGAAGTGTATAAAAAGATAAAAATAAAAGGAATTGCTTAGTCCCTTTGACTTCTTTTTCTCTAATTGTAATTGCTTTATGTATGCTAGTTTACAATATCATGTTTATATAAATATGCACAGTTTAAGTAAACTCATATTTTGTTTTTGAGATACATGCTATGGATGGTAACACTTAGTAGAAACTATAGTAAAATTTATTTCAGCCCTATATTTTTAAGAGGAAATTGAAGACTCCAACATTAAAAACTATAAAGTTGAGATGAATTTCTCAAATTTACAAACAGATTTTACATTACAGAACAGTAGTATCTAAGCTCTCACAATGGCAAAAAGTACATAGATAATAATTTATATACCTATTGGTATATTAACAATAAAATGACTTTATTGATCATGTGGGGAACAATTCATTTCATCTAAAAATATTTTATAATGATGAATCTTGCAATCATGGAAAATAAACACAGATAATTAGTACATATAATTTTAAGTTTAACTGCTTGTTTTTCTTATAGAAAATTAAGAGGAGGTAGAATTTATTTGATATAATTGATGAAATTGAAAACTTTTTCCCTTCTAAGGAAATGAGTGTGACAAATTCTTTCCCTTTCTGATGTAAATATTTGTGTGGTAGAAGTGAACCTATAGGTCTATCAATTATTTTATATTTTAAATCATTGAAGTCTGGGAGATTGTGCAATATATAAAATTTATTTCTGAAAGCAAGACAAACTAATCGATTAAGGGCACTAATTTGCTTTTTATTTTGTGTGTTTGCATGTGTGCACATGTGTATGTGTCTATAGCTATTCAGAATGTAACTTAGTGAAAATAGTGTGCTTATATTTTTAGAAGTGTGTGTGTATAATTGAATAGTCAAAGAGAAATAACATATATTATGGAGTAATGAATCAAGTTGCTTTCTGATTTGTTTTTAAATCCTATGAAAGTTCAACAATTACCAAGGCCTTGCCTTTTTTTTTTTTTTTTTGTAATAACTGTATTTTCTAAATACCACATTATAATAATTTAATATTCTTAAGGTTGAGATATATAGAATTGCAGAGAACATAACTGCTGTTCTTTTACATCTGTCCTCATGGACCTTACTTGCCTGAATTAGCATTTCTGCTTACATTAGGTGCTTTAAAGGAAAGGAACCAACTCATTTAATTATTACATGGTTGGTTACTTAAAGGCAGCCATCTTGAATCTAAAATGAACTGAAATGTATATGTAATTTTAAGTGTAATGACTTGTAAGAATCATTGCATATGTGATGTTATCTGATTTATTTGTTAAGAGAGAAATAAAAATATTACACTTAAACACAGAATTAATTAACTTTAATAAAAATTCCTTTTTAGGCATTCAAATATTTAAGCAATCAGATACAAAATTCTGTTAATGCATTCATTGTGTTGGAACTACTGTGAATTATACTTTAAAAACTATCCAAAATTTAAAATATAGTTTGCATTTAAAAGGTGACTCTTTCAATAGCTATGTGAACAGGGAACAAAGCCAGACTAACATTGTGTACACATATATATTTTTATAATTTACCGACTAAGTAGGATTTGTATCACAGATATACTCCTATTTCTTTGGTTAGATGGTCCTAGGTAGCTAGGATAAATGCCTAGAATACAGCTTCCTTTCAGTTTCAGGAAAGGTTAATTTAGAATTATAACCACCCAATTAGAAAAAAAAATTAAAGAATGTTTACTGTTGTTAAATAAACTCATCTAGACCACGTGTCTAAGAATGCTTATTTGGTAAGAGAAAATAAACTCACACAAACTTGTGTCCCTGATGTACTATCCCAATACAGTGACCTACAGTCTTTATGATTAAGATCCAACATTCTACATGAAAGTAGAATAAAGGATGGAGAGAGAAGAGAATGGAGGAGTATTGTTAATATCACCTTGGTGGATATATTTTTCCACTTCTTATTCTTCCCACAGATGGGTTTCAAAATCAGAGATAGGACTTTTTACGTTGGGGTAAATGTCATGAGATTTACAGGAAAGTTGGCTCATACCTTCCTTTGCAATAGTCTCAGTTTTTGCCATTGCTATAATGTAGCCATATAAAGCCACTGAAAAGATGATTTTGACAGTGTATGATCTGTATTAATTTATTTTTGACTTTGCCACAGAAATCAAGGGCAGGGCAATAAATTAGGCATCATGGCTTAATTATACCTACTTTTAGAAATTACATCCTCTTCTATTTTCCAATTTGTATATATTGTCAGTGTAACTCATATACTATTTGGCAGTGTAACTAATACTATTTGGTCCCCAAGTAGTTATTGAGTCTCCTATGTACCAACCTGTGTTTTGGACAATATAAAACTGCCCAAATTGTGCCCACCTTATATTCTAATGAAATGTTTTGACATTATTTTTAAAAGAAAACACACTTTTGATTGCACAGAGAAAATAGGATCTCCAAAGACTCTCTCCTTTTAAGTCACTGCATGTTTTCCAGATATATTCCTTCCCTTACCATTTCCCTATCTCATTCTCTATCATCCTGATTCAGAAGCGTCTGTTTTGGATGGTGGGTGGGATCCTTATCAGTGACCATAGCTGCTACGGCTTTGTTGTATTCACTGGAATGAGCTAACATTCCTTATCATCTTCAAACTTGGATTACTCCAATGCTAATTCTTCATGTGCTCCACTTTCCATAGTTCTAGAAAATCAATAAGACATGATAAACATATTATTATACAATCTTCATATTGACAAGATATGGAAAACACAAATAAATCTCCAGACCACTGTAGCATGTTGCAATCTCTGTACCAATGCCTTATATTTCCAAATTCCATAGGATACAATATATATTATATAGTCAAGGTGCATGTTACCTTTCACCTGTAATCAGAGCATCATCATAGGAGAATAACATTGGTTTCTTGAGGAACAGACAGAAAAGAGTATATTCCACTGGTACATTTTCATGTGTGAGTTATTTTCATAAGAGACTTATAATATGTACTTTGAATCAAATAATCAAAAGAAGGAATAAAAAAAAGTAATTTAAATATTTAGGAGTGTACTTGCATTGCTAGGCATTTTTGAAGTTAGAAAAAGATTACCCTAAATTTACTTCTTGATTTCTCTGGAAGAGATAATGGGAACATTTCTGATTTAATTATAACAAATTTCCATTTTATTCATCCTAAAAACCCTTATCAAAGATGCACTGATGTACTATTCAACAGGCACATTTGAAAACCACTACCCAGGTAATGCATTGTTTTAACTTCAAAGAAACTTTTATATTTTCGAACCTTGTTATGATATTTTTTTTAGTTTTATTAAGATATAATAGACATATAACATTGTATAAATCTAACATGTACGAATGACACAATGTGATGATTTGATACTTTTATTTTGCAAAAATGATTACCACTGTATGGTTAGTAACATGTCCATCATTGTACATGCTGACATATTGTAATTATCATTTCCTTTTGTGGTGAGAACATTTAACATCAACTCTCTTAGCGGCTTCAAGTCTATAATACAGTATTACTAAGTTACTGTGCTATGTATTAGGTTCCCTAGAACTTATTCATCTTATAAGTGGAACTTTGTACCCTTTAACAAGTATTCCTCATTTGCACCACACCCCTTTCCCACCTTGGCAACTACCATTCTACCCTCTGTTTCTATGAGCTCAGTTTTTTGAAATTCCACATTTAAGTGATAGCATAAAGTATTTGTTTTTTCTCTGACTTATATGCTTAGGATAGTGTCCTAGGGTCATCCATGTTTTCACAAATGTTGGGGTTTTCTTCTTTTTCATGGATGAACAATGCATCATAAAGCTAGAAAAATATATTTTTTCCATTATATGGCATTATGTAGTTTACTCAACTAATCCTTGATTAATATTTGTTCCTTATATTTATTTCAGTGTATAATTGCTTGCTATTGTGGTGTGTAAGAATGTTTGCTAGGTTCTTCCCTGTGTGGATGTGTTCATTATGTGTCATATGTGCTATCCGTTTGTTTCCTTCTAGGAAACATATGTGGTTAGCTCTGTAAGACAGGCTTAGCCTCATCAATTTATACCTGTATGGTGAAAGACAACAGAGCTTTTTTGTAGTAGAATTGTGTGCTTTCAAAGATTGAATTCAGCAGTTCAGTTTCTAATTTTTCTGCCCTCAGGAGGGAATGCCTTTCTTTCATTTTATAGGCCACTAATGTCTTCCTATTTTCCATGTACCCCTTTCACTGTGGGAACTTGCCAAGATTTAATAACCTAAATTTCCACATTTGTTAAGGAAACATTGACTCTCACTGGCTTTTAGAAATAGTTCATTTTAAGAAGTATTCTAATTGTAGTTTCTCAATCATACACACTCACACACACACACACACACACACACTTTTCATACAAAGGAATTATTTCAGGCAATATCTGAGAAAGAACGTGGAGATGAAGTAGTTTAGGTGACTAGGTCAGAGGGCTGATACAGTCCTTTCAGGGCAGGCTTCTTTTCTACCTTACTCAGTAAGCCTGTCTCTTCCCCTTTCTACATTTCCTGCTAAGTTTCTTTCTCCTGCCCATTTTCTTTGACCTTAATGGAAACCTGGTGCTACATGCACATAGGGATGACTCTGTTAGTCATATGAGACTATAAAAGGGTATGTGGTAGAGATTTTAAAATAGATATAACCATTGTTTATAGTGTGCAATTCCCTTACAGCCCAGTCGTCCCTCTCATCAATATAACAATCCGCATTTCATAAATAGTCCATCACTTCTTATGGTGGCTTAAAAAATGGAAGAATTCTGGGTTTTTAAAAAATTTAATTTAATTTTATTGTTGTTGTATTACATCCATCCCCTTTTTCCTCCCCTCTGTCCCTTTCCCCACAAAGTCAATCCCATTTGTTGTCCATGTCCATGGGTCTTCCATACTAGTTCCTTGACTAAACTGCTCCCCTTCTTTGCCTCTTCCTCCCGCATCCCAGAATTCTGTTTTTTAATCAGAGATGGCCTCTAAGATTTATTTTTCTTGAGTTCTTGGAATAATTTTATCTCCTAACTCCTCTTTTGAGGTCTGAAGAAATCTTTAGCTAAAAGGTGATAATAATAGCTAATATTTTTACTTACTCTTTAATTTATGCCAGTCACCATTTTAAGTGCTTTATATCCTTTAACTCATTTATTTTCATATCAGCCCTGTGAAATTGGCACACTTACTATCTTTTTATAAACTTTATTTTTCATTTATAGTTTACATTCAATATTATTTTGTATTAGTTTCAAATGCACAGCACAGGGTACACTGACTATCTTAAATTTATAGATGATGGAGCTGAAGCACATAGAGGCTAAGGAAGCTCGCCTAAGGTATTAAAGCAGGTAAAGCAGCTGCACTCTGCCTGCCAGTCTCATATTTTAAATTGCTTTGCTGTATTGAGGTCTTGGCACATAGATTTATAATATGTTTTCCCACAATTGTGTAGATAGTATACACCAAAACTGGCAAAAGTGAGAGATCCAGGTTCTCCTTTTGATACACTTCCTTTAAAATGAACTGAACACAAGATATTGTAGGTAAATGATAACATACATAAATTGAACATTGTGAAAGTGTTGTCATGGGTAGGAACATATCTTGATACACTTCCTTTAAAATGAACTGAACACAAGATATTGTAGGTAAATGATAACATATATAAATTGAACATTGTGAAAGTGTTGTCATGGGTAGGAACATATCAAGGCAAACTATCTCCAGATAATCTGCTTTCAAAATGGAGTAAGTGCATGGCACATGCTTTTGAGCTTTTGAATGTATTCCTTTCCTTTCTTTGAAGTTTTAACCTAGTAGAAAGAGGATCTGATGCACTTTCTACTTTGCTCTGTGATTCCCCACCTAGCTCAGGTCCCTTCCCAGGAGTAAATTGATTAAGATGGTTTCTAGTACTCAAGTTTCTATAACTTCTGGCCACAGATTTTATGCTCTTATCAGCTATGCATATACATTGCTCCACCTGGTGAAAGATCACCAAGAGCCATGTCTTTTAGGAGTCAACCAAGATGTTAACATCAGTGTGCCTTTTGTCAAAATCGTGGAATACATTTAGAAAGGCAGGGAAGATGAGCTCAGGGTGTACTACCAAGTGAATTTTGGGGCCCCACTTTCCACTGAATACATAATTCAGAAAGCCATAATGCACATTTCCTGTAATAATGGTATGAGGTGATAGGCATAATTCACTCATGCAAAGTATAATATAAGGGGTACTGATTATAAGCAGTAAAGAAATAAGAAAAAGAAAACCAAAAATTGGGCCTATAAGAATCCTTTAATTACAATTATTTGTGTGAAATCTTACTACTTATGCCTCATTACCTTGTAGTATAGGTATTATTTACATCATTGCATCATATTGTGTTTTATTTGATTGCAGTAGGATATTGGCTTTTTTTTTTTTTTTTTTCTTTAGTAAGTTGATTACTGTTTTCAAATTTTAGTATGACTACTTAATTGAAACTTAAAGATAATTTAAGGGATACGAGTTATAACATAAATTGTAATTTATTTTTCAATTATAAGAACAAAAACTTAAGCTGTTACCTTTACATTAACCACATTAAAGAAAGATTCAATAAAACAATCCTCAGTAAACATTTATTTGGTTTATAATGTATGAGAAATGCTAGATGCATATTGATGGAAATCTGGTGCCTCAGTTTTGAAAGGACATGAGAAATATCATGAATGGCCTATAAAATTATTAGAAATGCTGTGTGATCTTTTAAAATTGAACAAAAAATAAATTGCTCTTTTTTCAACTTATTGAATCAATACTTCTTACATCTTAGGCATGTATTTGTCGAGCTATAATTTTAATTAATACTAATAGATGCCAAAGTGCCTACAAAAATCTAAGGGAAAACGTGATACTCAAAATAGAAAGTTTAAATTGTGTTATGACTCATATTTCAAGAGGTTCAATGCTTTTTTTTTTATTCCATTGTAAAAGACACTTAGTGAACAGAGTAATTGGGTTATCTCTTTCTCTTCCTCATGGTCTTCCTAAGATCTTTCTTCCCTAAGGTGTTCTGACTACTCACTTGCTAAGAAAATACAATTAATTTTTAGTTGTAAATGAGAAAATATGCCAGCCTGGGCAATTTTAATAATGCAGACTTGTACATTAGAGACTTTCATAGAGCTGCTAAACTGGTAAACTGCTTGTAACAAACTAGGATTTTGTTTGACCTTCTGTCACTGAAAAGCTTGTAGGAGGAAGAGTAGTCAAAAACCAAAAACAAAAAAGCCCTGTAATGGTTAACACCTTAGCAGTAATATCTTTTTATTTCTTTTCAATTTACAAAGAAAGAAGACATAATCTTCAGATCCAACATGGTCCTAATTCTTGAAAAGTAATATATTCTTATATACAATACAATTTTGGCATACAGTGTGAATGGTTTATCTTGGATTAGGTCTCTGTAGACAAACAGATGTAATAGATATTGGTTTAGCTAAAATAAGCAAATTTGCAACTTCAAGAGAACTTTTATCTGGATTGCCTCATCAAAATTTTTTAATTTTTAAAAAATATTTTATTTATTAATTTTTTTAGAGGGAGGGGAAGGTAGAGAGGTGGAGAGGGAGAGAGACATCAATGTGTGGTTGCCTTTCACCTGCTTCCAGCTACAGACCTGGCTAGAGACTGGCTTGCAACCTGGTTATGTGCCCTGACTGGGAATCGAACCAGCAACCTTTAGGTTCACTTATCCACTGTGCCACCAGCCAGGGCCTGCCTCATCAAATTTATGAAAGCGTCCACATTTAGCTCAGTGGTGTACTACCATAAAAGGATACCTACCAGTTATGAAGCTGTGTCAAGTTCACCTTTTATTTATTTATTTTTATTACCTTTTTTTTATTGTTGTTCTATTATAGTTGTACCATTTTCCCCTTTGCTCTCTCCACTGCTCCACCTCAACTCCCACAGTCAATCCCTTCCCTGTTGTCCATGTCCATGGGTCATTTATACTAGTTCCTTGATTAGACCCTTTCTCTTCTTTCTTCCAAACTTCCCCACCACCCTTCCTCTCCTCTGATCACTGTCAATCTGTTCCTTGTTCCCATGCTTGTGGTTCCATTTTGCTCATTTGTTTATTTTGTTCATTAGGTTCCTGTATTAGATGACATCATATGGCATTTGTCTTTTGCTGCCTGGCTTATTTCACTCAGCATAATACTCTCCAATTCAATCCATGTGTTGTTTTTATCAGAATTTTCCCTATGGCCATAACTTTGCTTTAGGGTCTTACTGAATTATCATAGCCCACTTTGGCTTCTATAACAAAAATTTTATAGACTATGTAGCTTAAAACAACATAAATTTATTTCTTACTGTCTGGAGGCTAAAAAGTTCAAGATCAAGGTGCTGGCAAACTTGGTGACTGGTGAGAAGTGATAACTCATTTCTTAGCTCTTAAACAGACTTATTTTTGCTATGTCTGCACACGGGGAAGGGGCAAGGAAGCTATCTGCCATCTAAGAGCATGCTTTTCTCTCAAGAGGGTTCCATCCTCAAGACCTAATAATCTGAAATTGCTACTTCCAAATATCACCTAATGGGGAAATAGGTTTCAACATAGGAAATTTGGGAGGACACATTTAGTTGACAGAACAAATCTTCCCTGGATGACTATTTCCTGTTTCCCTAATTCTACTTTTTCTCCTTTCTCTTTTTTTTTCTCTGCTATTAAAGGATTTATTTTTTCAAGCTGAAATTCATATCATGCTTAAAATAAGAAAAAAATTTACTATTTTTGCAAGGGATATAATGTTTAAAAAATCTTGGTGTGACATAAAGGGACCTTCGTTATCTATGTTGCAAACTCCCTTTTCATCTATTTCTTGCCTTCCCCATTGCCCATGTATTGTATAATAAAGTCATATAAACAACCTAAAGTTAAAAATTGAGTAATTTGGGTGGCTTATGAAGAAAATGATAGTGGTAATGATAAAAATTTATAATTACATTTTCCTTGTTCAAAGGCTGTCTTAAATTTTGAAATGTTAGTTGTATGTATCTTTTAGACACTAATTTTGAATCTGATCCCAAAGTATTATGAGTGTCCTTTTCAGCCAATGATATATAGAATGCCAACTTTGGTGGGACCTCTTTCTTTTTGTGGGTTGCTCAAGCTGAACCTCCTACTACATTACTTCTGCACAACAGATTGATCAGTTTCTTTTGCTTCCCAGCAGCAGCCAGTATCTGCCACGCAAAGTAATGATCTCGAGCAAAATTTTATGTGTGGTTCCCCTTGCCAAGTCCAAAGTGGTCAGCCTCCTTTGGCTTACCATCCTGGAATGGTATTGGTTTCTTACAGTAGCCCAGCTCCGACAGCCACAGGCTTTGCTGCTCACAGCTGGCTGAGCTCCAGGTCTTTGTTGCTGGAGATGCCACTGTAACATCTGTTGAGTATGGCATGTATGCATTTATTTTCATCAATCTTAAGAATTTGGGTGTACTTTCCAGGCATGTGGCATGCATTGTATAATAGGAAATCTGTCTTGAAGAGAATGTTGCAAATGGGGAAAAAAAAAACCCAACAAAACAGAAACGAAATATGATATGATACTAAGAACTCAAACAAGCAAACAAAAATCCCAAAAAACTATTGAATATTTAGATAGCATTTACTATTTTTCTGTGGAATTATTTAGAAATGATACTTTTAAAGAAAATATTTTTTTATAATGATTTCAAAAGTCACTGATTTTGTTAAGATAATCTATTTTGAATGCCTTAGGAAAGTACTGATTTTAAAGTAATATAAAATGAGCAAGTCATATAGTCACAGCCTCCATCCCTCTATTAATGACCTTTGAAAATATTGTATGAATCCCTTCTGTAGATCATAAATCCAATAAATAATGTGATTACTTGAAACATGTTGATTATATCCATATTAAAATATTTCTATGATTTAAAGAACATATTGGGAGAACTGCTTCTTCATATAAGTGACTAAAGCTGATAATTATTATTGTGTGATCTTTTAGAATATTTTAGATGCAAGGGTAAAAACTTGTGAGTAAAAGGGGAAAGAATCAACATGCTCTGTTGTGGATGAAAAAATTACATACTGGAGGAAAAAAAGACTTCAAAATAAATAAAATTAAATAATCTTGAATTATTTCAATTATGTAAAATCTTTGAATTTTCTGATTAAGTTACTGAATAACTGTGTTATCTGTGGACTAGTTGGGAAAATTATAATACATTTATGACCAAACCAGGAAAATAATTTCCAACGTTTGCCCTGGTAAACTGTTGTTTTGTTTATTTGTTTGTCTTTTGCCATTTAATAACTGTTGAAGAATTTTATAGCCCATCTTACATTATGGGTAAGTCAGGATTCCTAATTGATATAAAACCAAATAAATTTAAGGTCTTTATAAACTGACATGCTATATACTTCAAAAGAATAAATCAGTTGTGACGTAAATGATTATAGGTTAAATAGTCAGCATTCCACACTACAAGTTAGATTACAGCCTAAGCTACGCTAATGAGACCCCAAAACAAAGTATCTGAAATGAAATAGAATTATTTTTTTCATAATAATCCTGAAGTGAGTGGTCTAGCCTAATGGGAGGACACTGTTTCACAAGGGTATTTATGGACACAGGTCTCTTCCATTTTGTTGCTCAGGTGTCATCTAGAGAATAGTTCCCATCTGCATGTTGAATTTAGATCATCATATATAGAAAGTCAAGGGAAACAGCTTTGCTTTAAGGGGATTTTCCTTCCAATCCCATTGAACTTTGTTATGTGGTCACACCTAAGAAACCAGTTATGTAGTACATAGCTGTGTAGTCATTTACCTAGGTAAAATCTGAGAGCTGCAGTATAGATGGAACCTTTGCCATTTATACTGTAGCTTAGATGAGCAAGAAAAACATCTTGCTCATCTAAAATTAGTAAAATATTTAATCACACTATTAATGAAGAAGAGGCCCCAATATGTTCAATGCCAAATTCTTGTAATTAGTTTCTCAGAGTTAAAGGTGAGATTGGATACTAAGATAGCTAAAATGTTGTTTCTATTTCTTCAGCTTCATTTGTTCACCTTTATTCGTTCTTTCCATGCTACTGAATCTGTAGGTGAGCTCTATGCAGAAATCATGGGCAGAATCTTAACTTTAAATTATGATTATGATAATAAGTCAATTCCTTTTTCTGAGGACATTTGTACTTTGAGGAAATTAAAAATATATGATAAAATTGAAATATATGTCTAAGATGAAGTCACAGAATGACTTTCTAAAACCATAGAATTGATACTTTATAGTTAAATTCAAGTCTCTTTATATTTTGTAACATTTTCTGAGTTTGAAAACTGAACCTCAACTGTGGCTTGCTGGTCACTCATCCACAATTCAGTTTTCTGATAAGACCATCTTGTTTTCTGATGTACCTTTCGGTAGATTTGATGAGGACAGCAAATGCCCATATCTTGCATCACACCCATCAATCAGGAATGCATTAGCTCTAATGCTTTCCCAGAGAACACGTTATGAAGTTGTCTAGAATGTTAGAATAAAATGGAAGCTTATAGTAGATCCACATAGAAAGATCCAATGTTTGATGGAAGTCATATTATGTTTTTAATTTACACTGTAGAATTACTTATGAGAAAGTATAAAGTGCTTCTTGCTGACATTCTAGCCGTAAATAATGCAAGAGTAAACACTTTAATAATTTCAATTAATTCTGAAGTGTAGCTTTAATTTTTCTAATTACAGCTGATATTTCTAAATCTGAGACTTCTGGCGGAAGTTAATGAAATCTTTGCTTACCATTGCAGTTACATTATAGAACTTGCTGTTGAAGTGCAGGATGCTTTAATTAAAAATATTTTCTAATCGACAATGAGCTGTTTTAACTCCTTAAAAAGTCTGAAGTCATGCATTATTTTAAAATGGATATTAAATGAAGTTAACTGCATTTTTCGATTTCTGTTGATTTGCTATTTCATTGTTAATAAGGTGCCAGTTTTTTCTTTTTTCCATGGAGTCAGTTGGTAAATCATTGAATTACCTCAGTAAATTCATTTGTAGAATGAACCCCTGATAGTGCTCAAAGTGTATTAACACAAAGCATAGTTTCTTGTATATTTATTTTGGATAATGAAAATCAAATAAGACATTATGTTATTATAGGCTATAAATAGTTACTTCATATATGTAAATATATGTATTTATATATGATAAACAATTTTAGTGGACAGTCTTGGTACCATATAATATATTTAGGGGGAAATATTTGGGGAGTCCTTTTATATCCTTTCCTATTATCTGTAATACTGATAATGAAGCATTTTAAAAATAATTCTTAGTATCTCATTTGGTATTTATAAAAACAAAAAATAAATCAAAGGATTATTCTAGATGTACCCTAGAAAATCTCCTTAATAACAGTCACATAAATATAGTTTTTCAACTTTTTTGGAGCATCTCTTATAGAAAACACCCATAAATTTCCCATGTTTGGTTTAATTTATCCCACAAAAGTTACACATATGACCTAAGGCTTGGTCTTTATAACCAGTCAAATATTTCATGGTTTGCACATACTATACTTAATGTTCATGCAGTATAACCAAATATTATTCTAATGTTAAATGCATATACTATGAACAGTTATAAGACTTTTAACTTATAGTTTAGCCAGTCCTCATATACATAAATTATATTTCTCCTAATAAGTGATTCCTTTTCTTTAATATCCACCCTTTTTTATTAAATTTTATTTATTTTTAATTTTAATTATTTTAAAATTTTTATTTATTATTTTTAGAGAGAGGAAATGGTAGAGAGGCAGAGAGGGAGAAAGACATCAATGTGTGGTTGCCTTTCAACTGCCTCCAGCTAAGGACCTGGCTGGAGACCTGGCTTGCAAACTGGTTATGTGCCCTGGCTGGGAATTGAACCAGCAAACTTTGGATTTGCAGGCCATCAACTTATTCACTATGCCACCAGCCAGGGCCTAACTTCCACTCTTGACTGTCAGTTTATATTCAACTTCTACCAGCTCTTCAGCATGTTTTCCATTACACCTAATTTGAAGGTATAGATTAATTTCACCAATGCTTTGCTTAATAAAAATAATTAATGTATATATACATTAAATTACACACCCGTAAGAAATAGTCTCCAGGCATTTAAATATGTCTGTTTTTTCTTTCTTCCTTTTATTTTATATTGCCTTTAGAAATTGGTTATTGTTTATAACCACAAAATAATATTTAATAAAAAACATATCTTAGTAATTGATAGACTATCTGGGTCGAATCTATTACCTGTGTATAACAGGGACTCAGTGAATGTGAGTAAATTAATTAACATATACACTCACACACATGTGTGCAACATGTATGTTATATATAAACATAATTGCTTTAGGGAAATTTTAATAATTTTTATTTCTGTGTTCAATATATATTCTGTGACAAAATAAATGATTAAGCAGCTCACTATTTTTAAATACAGTGTTTTTTTTTTAAGATTCTATTCATTATTTTCAGAGAGAAGGGTGGGAAGAGAGGAAGAAAGGGAGAGAAGCATCAATGTATGGTTGCTTTTCACCTGCCTCCAGCTAAGGACCTGGCTGGAGACCTGGCTTGCAACCTGGTTACGTGACCTGACTGGTAATTGAACCAGTGACAGGGGTTCACAGGCTGGTGCCAATCCACAGAACCACACCAGCCAGGGCTAAATACAGTGTTTAATGGCAGCATTAATAAGTAACATGGGTTTTGGAAATAGTCACACTGAGGTTATTTCTAGCTCTAATAATTACTAGATTCTTGATCTTCAGCCATTTACTAATGTCAGCAAACTTTAGTTTTCTATCTGTATAGTGGGCCTTTTATTATCTACCTGAATGTGTTTTTTGTAGCATTAAGTCAGAAAGCAAGTGTAGGTATAAACACCCAAGTATATTAGTATGTATGTAACTGTGATTGTGAAGGACTAGAAGAAAATTATTTGAAAGGAAACTAGCTTTAATTAAGTTTCTTAAAAGTACAACTCATGTGCATAAGAGAAAAAGATAATGATAATATCTGGTACTTTCTCTTTTAGGTTCTGTAGTCCTTAATTAATAGATACTGGGCTAATGCCTATGCATTTTTTCCTCTTACTACATGACATTATTATATTATGCTTTTAATTTTTAAAGTCTTGCCTTAAATTTCTTATGAAAAATGACTCTGTTGTAGTTGTTCTTTTTACCCCAGTAAAGTAGCTAGAGCTTATAGAAAAATATTTAAAAATAAATAACACTTTTAAGGTGCATTTTGGAAAATAGCTAATGCAGGTCACTGACATGTATATAATTCTAATTTTAATTTATTTTGGAAATGCATAATGACATCCATTAAGCAAATAAAACATTCCCAGACTCTTAAGTAATGTAAGCAGTTTTAAGGTATAGATATGACATGCTCATATGCTGAAACTACACAGCATATGAGCCAACAAAACAATCCAGTTGCCTATGGAAGATCAGCTTATTTTGTGAGCCAACTGAGAAGGAGACATATTTTTTTAAAAGCCCGAGTTATGTTTGCTTCACTTTGTAGAAATTTTGAAGCCAAGAGAGCTTACTGAATTATCACTGATTTTTCCAACTTATTTGAAAGTAATTATTGGTTATTTGAGGGAACATTCATGTAAAGCTATTCAATTAGTCGTAAATTGCCTCATTATCTTTTATAGTTCATTTCTGTTTTTATTTTTAATTTACTTTTCACCATTAGTTTAATTTAATTAGCAATTAACTTTTAAAAATATCTTCTTTAAAGAAGCTGCCTAGATAATTAATACAGTTCTAGGGATTTCTGTGGATACAATAATATGTTAAAGGATACTTGGATTTGACCTATGCTTCATTTTCTTTTTTTACTCTGAAAATGTAACCTGAATTAGACAAGAACCACACAATATGAGCAAATTAGTTATTTTAAATTCTGAGGTTAACATATGGTCTAATTATCTACTATAAAAATTACCATTTGAATAATTAAGTCAACCTGTCATTGAGCTTTTAGCAGGGGTGGGGGATTCTCTTTTGATTGTTATTTCTTTTTTCCACTTCTTGACAACCTGAAAGTAAAATTCACATCACTTCTACCTCTTTAAAGTGCAAGTTATTCCATAAGGAATTAGCTTTTTTTCATTTAATTATCTACAACAAAGACAGGCTGAGAAATCTGTATCTATATACTTCAGTGTAAGGATACCAAATATTTTATCCTTGGCTGCCCTCACCATACACCTTTGAACCAGTAGACATCTTATGAAACCTCATTAGGCAGAATAATTGTGGCAAGGTGTAACCCTGTACCTCTGAAGCAATCTCTTATTGGATGGATGGTGTGAATCTCTTTGAATAGATGGTGTGAATGACTAAGTGGGTCAGTCCCAGAAGATTGCAAGTCATTTGTTCTCATTAGGCTACCAGACAAAATCCAACAACATACCAGGTCGTTTGAGAAATGCAGCAATTTATTGGAGGCATTTTTATATCTGCCTTTCTTAAAGCAATCAGCAGTTCAAAAAACATAAA
Source organism: Noctilio leporinus (assembly GCA_004026585.1). Classification (NCBI taxonomy): domain Eukaryota; kingdom Metazoa; phylum Chordata; class Mammalia; order Chiroptera; family Noctilionidae; genus Noctilio; species Noctilio leporinus. The sequence continues at coordinate 25,612 of PVIW01002063.1, forward strand.
TTAATTGAAAATTCAGTATAAACAGCATCACTTTATTTTTGCTTTATTAAGCTCCTTGCTTGCATTTGGACTGATTTGATATTAATCAGTGATCATAATTTTATAGGTACTTTTCCATTTTGAGTTTAGTTAAATGAAGATTGAAATATAAAAAGCCATTCCCAGTGTCACTAGTAAAGACTATAAAGGCAGTCTTGAGACATGTACAACATAATTTCTCCTTTATTTATTTTTAAGGGAAATAGGAAACTCAAACTCTCTCAAAGCTAGAGGGAAACTGTCTTTTGTAATTATTAGTAAAGGAAATTGTATAATCTGCTTGTTTAGGCTTATTCTACACAATGGAAGGCAACTAATATAAATGCTTTAAAATAACTAGGAAAAACAGAAGCAAAACTCAGTGAAATTAAACATTTCTTTTTAGGGAGAAAGGACAAATCTAAGTACTTCCTGTTTTAATGATGATGTGATTTTGCTGTGGGCTGAATATATGTTTTTGAAAACAAAGAAGGCTGTAATGACAATGAGAGAGAAATTATTTGAATAGAAAAGACTCCTTCCTGGGGTAGAAGAAAGTTTTTAAAATGATAAAATTTCTATTTTCTGTCTCTGCAAATAAGAAAAAATATATTTGTCAAGGTTACAAATAAGCTTATATTTTAAAAATAGAAACGCATATCTTGCTTTAAGCTTTCCCTTCATTTGAAAAATAGTTCATTAAAATCTCTTTGGCTCAAGTTCCAAAATGTTGTCTGCCAAAATTCTTAGAAGAATTCCCAGTTCTCTTTGCATTAATATGAAGTGTGTCATATATATTGAAACAGGATTATTCATGATTCATCTTTAGAGAAATATAGACATATTTGGAACAAGAACACAGATCTGAAGCCACTTGGTGACCTCCAAAAACTCTATTTTTTAATATAAAACTTGATGGTCTAGGCTTAACCAGTCTTTAAGTATAAAATGAGGTCATACTTGCAAAAACACATACCTAATTAATAATGACTCTGACCTCCCATGTTTTTAATTGTAGGGATTTAGGGGCTTAATGCCCATTTAAATATTTTATTTATTTCTTCATGGGCAATCACTCTTACTTGTGCTCTAAAACTTTATTACTGAAATTCAGGTCTGTGGAGCTGCAGTATGTTTATCACCTGGGAACTTGTTTGAATTCTCAGGTCCTACCCCAGGTCTGTACTTAATAGAAGTGGTTCCTATTAAGGTGAGAAGCCCTGCTTTAGAATTAACTCTTTAGAAAAACTCTTAAGTCTTTCTGATTTGGTGTACTTGTCAAAGTGCTATGCCACTTTATATACTGCCAGAGGATATAATGAGTCACTGGTTGGCCACATATAATAGAAGTGGCTGTTATCTGTAGCTGGGGTTACAACTCAGACCTTATGAGGTGCTTATAATGTTCCATCCCTTTATATTTTCGCCCAACCATGCTGTAATTTAAAATTATTTTTCTAAAGTTTTGGGGATAAAGGCATTTAGTACTCAATTTAATTTTTTTTTTTTTTTTTTTTTTAATCCAAAGGCTTAGACTTGTCACTGGGGTCCTTGTAGGATACTTCCTCACTTAGCTCAGAGACCCTTGCCATAAGACCCCTTTCCATAAATATTGGATTTTTATTTCTGAGGAGTTCAGATCCAGTCCCTAGGAAGTTTTGGCAGAATAAGAGGATTCTGATTTCCTTAAGTGTAACCTCACCATTAGAGTGCCCATGGGTTAACCTAGGTTTGGTCTAATATTAATGATCTTATATAAAAGCTGTGCAACAAATTATTCTCAAACTTAATGGCTTCAAATAATTTACATTTATATCTAGGAGTTTCTAGAGTCAGGAATTTAGGAGTGGCCCATCAGGGTGGTTCTACCTCAGAGTCTCTTAAAAGGCTGCACTATCAAGAATAGGGGTGGGGGGAACGTGGGCATCTCAGGCCTGACTCTAATTGGCACTTCAGTTCCTTGCCATGTGAGTTTACTATGGCTGTTTATGACATGGCAGGAGAGAGCGAGGGAGGTAGAGGTGAATGGAAAAAATGCCATGCTGCCTTTTGTAACCTAGTCTCTAAGCCACACTATTGCTTCCACCTGATTGTGTTCAATAGCAATGAGTCACATGTATTTGGAGTCACTTGGGCCATCTTGGAGGCTGCCTGCTACAGTCTTTGTCTTACCTTGATTGGTAAGTGGTCTTCTTTCAAGATATGACCTTGTCCTCTGCTTCCAACAAGGTAATGCCATGATATTGTACAATAAATAAGATTAGACATACATTAACAGTGAGTCTTCTTTGCATTATTTTAATTTATCTTCACATCAGATAACCCTTCTGAAATTCCTTCTGAAGCCTTTCCATCTCAGCTCCTCATCTTTTGCAAAGAACTCACAAACTAAAACAAGACAAAATGAATGGTCCACAAGATCCTTTCACTTTCATGAAAACAATAGTGTAACATGGATGGTGCCATTTACACACATAGGAGGCCTATCCTGAAAGTATCAAGCTAAATGTCAATATAATTAAACTGTGTGGCTGATTCTTTTGGGACAGACCTTGTATAAAATAAATTAATATTTCTTACTTTAAACTTGTTTTACACTTACAATACTGCACCCACACACATGCAGACATGCATGCAGATGATTTGCATCATATATCAGGTATTCAGTTTTCAATAGACAATATCTGTATCAGGGCTGATAGTGTCTATGTGATTTTCCACTAGTAGTATTGGGTGGGTTGCTAGTTTACTTTTATGAAACTAAAGGGATTTTGAATGGGTTGCTTAGATAATGGAAGAGACACCATTATATGCTTATCCATCAAATTCGTTTGATAGAGGATGAATGGATAAACCTATAATAGTGTAATCCCATTATGGAGTACTATACAGTGATACAAAAAAATATACTACAGATTTACTTATGAATGAATGTCAGACTGTTGCATGCTTATTGAAAGAAGCCAGAGAAAATGTTATATATAATGTGTTTTCATTTACCTGAAGTTCTAAAACAGACAATACCAATTGGTCTGTTGGAAATCAGACCAATGGTTGTCTGGAAAAGGGAAAGATGTAGGAGATTGACTCCAAAGGGGCATTTGATAACTTTAGGGTAACAGAAATATTCTACATCTTGGGATAGTAATTATATGAACATATATATTTGGCAAATTAAAATGTTAACTTAGGCCCTGGCTGGTGGCACAGTGGATAAGGTGCTGGCCTGCAAACCCAAAGGTCACCAGTTAGATTCCCAGCCAAGGCACATACCAGATTGCAAGCCAGGTCTCCAGCCAGATCCTTAGCTGGAGACAAGTGAAAGGCAACCATACATTGAATTCTCTCTCCCTCTCTCCTTTCCCCTCTCTCTAAAAATAATAAATAAAATCTTTAAAAAAAGAAGTTAACTGAATTTAAAAAATGTTAACTTAAAGTGGATGCATAAGTTATACCTCAATAAAATGAATTTTAAAAATGTAAAAAGGAAATGAGTTTATTAGTTTAGGTTGTGTGGATAAAAGTGTTTGCAATAATTGCATAACATTTTCCAGCTTCTACCTACTGTTACAAAATAACATGAACGGAGTTTCAACCTGACTATTTTGATTCACATGACTTTTCTTAAGGTATTAAATTTGATTCTTACTGATTATCACCTTGATTATTTGAACACATCTCAGAAGTGTGATTTTGAAAGTATGACATTATAGGTTACTGCTTGTTACCTTTGACACAGTTGTCAAACTTGGATGATAAGATTTTGCCATTACTTTTTTAATGTTTTATTTATTTTTATATTTCTTTCTTTAACACAAGTTTCTATAGGCCTCATTATTCACTGGATACAAATGGTGTCACATTAATAGTAATAACATAACTTTTATTTTTGTATTCTTTTAAAAGATTTTATTTATTATTTTTTAGAAAGAGGGGAAGGGAGAGAGGCAGAGAGGGAGAGAGACATCAATGTATGGTTGCTTTTCACCTGCCTCCAGCTATAGACCTGGCTGGAAACCTGGCTTGCAACCTGGTTATGTGCCCTGGCTGAGAATTGAGCCAGTGACCTTTGGGTTCAGGGTCCAGCACTCAATCCACTAAGCCTCACCAGCCAGGGCTTAAATTTTGTTTTTTATTGAAATTTTCTAGTTTATACATATTCTTAGAAAAATAATTTCCAAGTATTTTGGAAATTATTAGGCAGATATTTCATATATGTTCAAGCGCACATTCAACCAGATGACAAATCAGTTATCCCTTGGCTTCTGCTACTACATTCTTATTTTCTTGAGTCTAAGCCACGTACTGTGTTATACCATGTCCACCTGACATCTTATGGCTGCCTCTGGATCCATGGCGTTCTGTGATCTTCTGTCAGGAATTTGCTGGGCTCAGGGTCTCTATTTTGTCTTCTAAATAAAACTCTGAAGAGGCCTCTAGTTGTTAACATAGTAATTCATCAGTAAGCTAGACAAGAATGTGTTCTCCCTGTTCCCACTTTAAATGTCTCATACTTTATGAATGCTGCTTATACACAAACGCCTTAGTCACTTTATTGGAGAATCTCTTCAGTTTTACTTACGAGCTTCCTAGCCACTGTTTCTTTGCTTCACTAGACTCACATGTGAAATGGAACTCTGGGTAATTTGAAAATCTGGTTCTACACTTCACTGCTAATGTCCTTTCTTCTACTGTGACTAAATATTTTTTACTTGCTCAAGTTCAACAGGTTTGCCTCCCTCTTCTTTAGAGCTATGTTCCATTTCAAGGATATTCTCAACTTTGATAACAAATTTATCCAGATTCATTTGACTTATTAGACCTACAGACATTTATGAAATCTCTTTTTAGGTTCATGTGAGGATTCCTACTGTGTTTTCTGGTACTCAATTAGATATGATTCCAACCTTATATAGAGTTAAAGACCTGAGTCCTGATGAGATCCTATACATGAGATAAATTTAAGAGATTCATTTGAATTCAGGCATGCTAAGTCATTGAGAAAATCTTTACTCAGTTTCTTCATCTGCAAAATGAGAGTGTTCTATTTCATTAATTCTTCAATAAGATCTCCTCCCTTGATAAGGCTTATTACATTTCAGTGGGAAATAGATAATGTAAAAATTTAAATTTATATTAACCATTATTATTAAATACTAAGGAGAAATAAATAAAGCACTGAAGAGTTGTAGGCAGTGTTGGAGCAGTGTGTAAAATTTAAATATGGGGCCAAAGAGCCTTTCACTGAAAAGAAGGCATTTGAGGTAAAATCTAATGGAAGGTTGGAGGACAGCAAAGGTGATGCTTTCTCACATTGATATGTACTTAGTAATTCCTTCTTCAGTAGAACATTTTAATAATGTGTTCCTATATTCAGTATGCATTTACATTTTGAATACATCTTTTAAGTAACTATGGTACTCTTCTACCCTCAATAGCATCAGTATTACAATATGAATTCTGATTCCATGACTAGGCCATTTATCCAGGAAAATGAGATTAAAACCCTATTTTTAGTTTAATTGTTGAATCATGTGTTTGAATGTATACCAAGTCACAGTGGCACCTTAATGGTCCCATATAGACATAGTTACTAAATAGCATTGGTAAGAGTACCTTCAAGTGGAGAGTCTTCACTTCTAGAATTCTTATTTTGTCCTGAGCACCATTTTAGCCATATCTTTTATATTGTCTTTGAAATATCACAAATCTTGGAGTTAGACATAATTTTATTTTAATCATGGCTCCTGAATTTAATGGCTGGCTAATCAGGTGATGAAACCACTTAATTATCTGTTGTTGTCAAGCACATATTTTGAATTGGGCATTATGTAATGTACTTAAGATAAAAGGGTTCCTAAAAAAGTCACTATCATAAAATGAATACCTACATTCTCATGGATGAGTTATCACAGTCTCTTTCTAAAACACTTTTAACATAGCACTTTATACTTGCAAAGCATTACCTCTGCTGACTCATTAGGTACTTGGCATAATGGGTGTTGAATTTATGTGCTCTGGGGGTAACTCTTTTGTATGAGCTATATTTCTATCTAGTAAACTAAGAATGAGAACATTTTTGTCAGCAAGATCTGTTTTCATTCAATTTTTGGTTTTATCCCCAATTTTCAGTTTTCATTGAGCTTTGTGTTTTCCCCCTTCATCTTTGTTTGTCAAGCACTTATATCTATGCCTAAGCTCTGTGGTTCCCACACTAGACTGTGTGAAAATGTGAAAGTCAGAGACCAGATCTCCAGTTTGTTAGCTTAAGTACCTCATTCAGCACTGAGAACATAGGATACAAGGAATGAGGCAAAAACCTGGAATTATCTTCTGGAGGATGGGCTCCTTCTTAGTACAGGCTTCCCCAACTAGGTGAGTGTTCTAGGAAAGCATCTATATCAGTGCACCAGCTGGCGTTGCTGTGAGAGGCTGCATTGGGCTTCAGTTAATCATTTTGGAGACTTGAAACACATTTGCCCATTTCATGATGGGTGATTTATAAGCATACCTGCCCACACCACACAAAGTGTTCAGCAGTTTCTGACCAAAAACAGCATGAGACCCATGCTCCATCCTCCCTATGCATGTGATCTCCCTCAGAGTGACTTTTCTTTGTTTCCCAGATGAAAAAATGTCCTCTAAGGGGAATGTTTTTGCTGATATGGAAGATACAAAAGAAAAATTTCAGAAGCACTAAAAGCATAAAAATCAATGAACTCAAAGACCATTTTGAGCAGTGGAAAATACATCTCATAGATGTATGTCATGAGCACACACTCACAATATGGACTTTCCTATAAGTCAGCTGGGCAACTGTTTGGCTAGCTATCTACTGAGCAACCCAGCACCAAGAAATAGACAAGAGTTACAAGAGGTAACTATGCTATTCACTCCATTTTTATTGAAGGCAGGTTCACTCAAAGTAGAGCATCAATATACATTAATATCATACACTCATAACAATCTAAGAGAAATATAACGCACACACATGCACACACACGCACACACACGTGCACACACACACACACACAGCAATCAATGGGGAATAACCAACCCAAGTCCCAGAGTCTTAGTCTACAGGTCTGAGAGACAGCTTGGTGGGCAAGGAAGCCATCAGTGACTTTCAGGGAAGGATCTCCAGAGACAGGTGGGCAGCAGGGCAGAAAAAGTACCTGGTCCAGCAGGGTAGGGCCTCCAATAGCTGATGGCAAGGTAGATTAGTGTGTGGCATGGAGCAGCACTCTGGTATGTGGAGCTCAGCTGTCTGTCTCAGCAGTAGTCTGGAGCCTGCCTCAGTTATACCCTTGAGAGTAGTGTATTCCATTCTTCTGGGTCTCTTGTTAAGTATCTTGGCATCCCTGATAGAAAGTGGGGAATTTCCCCACTTTCTGTGGGTGGTCCTGCTCTGCGGATATGGCTGTCTTGGTCACATGTGCAGATATCTTAGGTATCACAAGTGTCTCCTTGCCTGATGTGTCCAGCATCACATAGGTAGTTTCCCTCTGAACCAGTCTCTTGGTTGACTGACAGCTTCTGTGGTTGATTTGAGTGACTCCACTTTGTTTTATTGGAATGCAGGTTTCTCAAAGTCCTTGACGCTATCTTGACTGGGCCCATGCCATTTTATTGGTCCTGCTTTCCACAGTGTATTGTTTCAAATGGAGAGTACTTTGAAGGTGACTGAAGTTTAAACATGTAAGAATAAATACATAATTTTTTAATAAATTCTGTTTATTAGGGTTTCTACTCTCATATAGGAAAATAGTTGATAAATGGGAAAGTGTGAATATGTTATCCTCTGGTGACAGTTGTATGCTCCTGCCCATTTAGTTTCCCCAAATCTCATTTTCTTCTGAAAGAATGGGCGTGAATGTGGTGTGCCCATCAAAGGATTGTTGTGAGGGATAAATACAAGAATGTGGATCAGGACCATTTAAAATTCTGTTACCTTATAAGCCTTCCTCAAATGTTATGTTTATTCAGCCTTTATTAGGTCCATAGCACTAGAATACATGTTGTATAAATACCACTAAGTAAAATACAATTTTATCCAGAATATAATTTGGTAGCCAATGTTTTAGTGTTCTCACCCAGGGAAAAATAATCCTAAGGGAGACAGGACTGCAGATCCCCCAGCTTCTCTATGCTCCTTTCTCCTAGCTGAAAGTAGGTTCTTTGCTGTCAGCTGCTCTGACTTTGTACATTATCTGTCACAGGGCATCTCTTTATGCTTCTGCTTTCACCACTTCACTTTATCAGTTAATAATATCTTCAGTTATTTCTTTTTTTTTTTTTTTTTTAAGATTTTATTTCATTATATTTAGAAAGAGGGGAAGGGAGAGAGGCAGAGAGGGAGAGAGACATCAATGTGTGGTTGCTTTTCACCTGCCTCCAGCCACAGATCTGACTGGAGACCTGGCTTGCAACCTGGCCATGTGCCCTGGCTGGGGAATCGAACCTGTGACCTTTGGGTTCGCAGGCCGGCATCTTACCCACCGTACTACCAGCCAGGGCCCAGTTATTTCTTTATTAGTGCAAATATCACCTCAAGATTTTAATACTGATTCTATTTATTAGATACTTCTAGGATCTGGATGGTGAAATAGCCTATTTTTAATATCTTCTCTTAACTTTTACAGAGAAATATAACCATGATAGTTTCATGTAAAATGCAAAGGATGGAAGAATGAGCATTGATTTAACATTTTATAGGGCTAAAAAAGAAATCTTTGTAAAATGAAAGTAGTTGTCAATCTGAAAGTTTAGTTATCCTGGCAATAAAAGATCACTTATAAATGTCATGTGTGTAAATACATGCCCCCATAAATTTTTGAGAAATTGTATGGCAGTTGACGGTGCCTCACTCTTTTCTAAGTATCAAGTAAGAAGAAATAGCAATTCATACACTTTAGTCATTGCTGCGTTTTGGTTTTCAAGAAAATTTTTTGCCCACAAGCTAACCTTAAGAAACACATATAATAATGTAGTTCATTCTTTTAAAGTTCCTATTGTCATTGTGGTTTGTTTCCCTTATGACAACTTAAACAAGATTTATTCTCACAAGTTACTTTAGGTAGAATTGTCATGTAATTTTTATGCTCCTTAAAAAAGTGCTTTTTGACATCTTTTCTGAATATTTTCACTCTCATGAATGTTCCTTTCTATGTCACTTTTTATTGAGCTGAATCTGGCAATTTGAGTTTGGCATGATGCCAGTCTATATTTAGCATCCTGTCTAGTAAAACTCCTCTCCCTATCTCTGTGAAGGCTACAAAGATATATGATTCACATTTTTTTTCATCTGATGCTCATAATTCATGCCATTTAATTCTAGAAAAAATAATTGTGTGCCTTTATTGAGTCTATTCTATCTCTCATTAAAATTTGCAGAGAGTCTTTTATTTGTCTAATAACCAAAAACAGGAATCTAAGAATATTTTTCAATTATTTAAATCTCTTATCATTTATTTTATGTAAATTATTGTTGTATTGTGTTTTGAAAAGCACATCTTACCTATATAGCTTCAAATAAATATCTCATTTTGGGGTATGAATCTTTTCATAGAACATTTATATTTATAGTTTTGCACTCACTGTTTTTCTTCCCGTTTTACATTAAATTTCAGGTTCTCCTTGCTAACCTAGTTACATCACTGAATGTAATTCACTTACGTATGACTTTGATGTATTTTTGTTTAGTTTGTAAGATGTTATTTTTGTTATCTAAGCTGTTAAAATATTAACAATGGAAAAGTCAGCAGTTGTCCTGAAAAATCTCCAATATTTTGACAGGGGCCCACTCCCCTAGCTACTCATGTGTGTGTACTCATGTATATGTGTGCATGTGTGTTTTATCTGCTAATTGAAACATATTTGTTTGTACTCATAGTACTTAGAGACATTGTAAATTTTTCATTTTTAAAAAGATTTTATTTATTATGTTTAAAGAGAAGAGAAGGTAGGGGGGAAGGGAGGGGGAGAAACATCAACGTATGTTGCTTTTCAAGTGCCTCCAGCTGGGGACCTGGCTGGAGACCTGGCCTGCAACCCACTGCCCTGACTGGGAATCGAACTGGTGACCCTTTGATTCATAGTCTGGCATTCAATCCATTGAACCACATCAGCCAGGGTAAATGTCTCCTTTTTTTTTCTCTCTCTTAAAGAAAAAAGGCAACATGTAAAACAGGCTTTTGCATTCAATGTATCTGTTGCTGCAATAATTAACATGATGCAATATGAGATTTCTGCATGAAATTTTCAACCTATAGATTCTTTTAGATTGAAAGCATTTGTTTTCTAAAAGTCTTTTGGGGAAGTATAAGTATTTTCATTTTGAATTGGATAATATGGTAAAATTTTTACAACTAAAGATGAATTTATTTAATCAGATAAGTTAATACCTAATCAATAAGATTAGATGTTAGTTGAAAGGGTATGTGAAAGGTAGAGTATGAGCTACTATCTAAGGATAGCTTTAAATGAAAGAATTGCACAAATAGTAATGAATGGGAGAAAAACTAAGCATGAATAATAATTATTATATACTATTTCAGTTTTTTTAGAGTGCTCAAAGTTTTAAAACATGATTCAAAAGAAGATAAAATTAGTTTGTTTTAGGTCATTATTTATTGTTTGAAAGTTCAAATTTGTTGTTATGTGTCATGTTATTTTTGGCCTATGCATAGGTTGGGTGATGCTGTCAAAGGTTCAGAAAAGACATTAATGTATCTTTTGCAATGGGTTCAAATTTCTCAATCAGAAATAGTCCAAGAGTTTTCCATATGTTAAATAACTGAAGCCAGATAGTCCTTATTGTTCTTTCGTATATTCAAAGCTCTTCTGCAATCAACTCTGTGTTATGTTTTTGAACAGATGAACAGAATCTGGTCATTTCCTTCAGTGGGTTATCTCTACTTGTATAGGTTGTTGAGATACAGGAAGCCTACTCACCCCACTATGTTAAGAAAGAGTTATAATAATTTAGTGATCACAAAATGGAATAAGTATATATATATATACTTATATATATAAGTATATATATATATATATATATATATATATATATATTTACAACTATATTCATTTGGGGACCTATAAATTCTTGCTGTACAATGGATTTGGGGAATGAGTTCTTGATGAATGATGAATAATCATTCTTAGTTGGAGCATCTGATTTTATTTCTTATACACAGATACTTGATTTTATGAAGTACCAGAAAACATAATTAAGCCATATCAGGATATATAAACATTCAGTTTTTCTTGATGAGCTTGGGTCAGTATTATAATACACAAATCATTCAATATTCTCATCAGTAACTTAGCTAAAGTCATTAGCGTATTGATTATACTTGTAAACTTTTATAAAATCCGTTGTAAAATCCCTACCATAACTGCCAAGTTCAAAGGTGTCACCAGCCCATCAGTCCTTTTTCAGTCTCCTAGCCTTTATCTCTCACTCTCAGTTCCTTCGTGTTATTACTTTACATATTAGCTAAACTATTAGTTTCTATTAAGTAAACCCTTTCTATCACTGCAAACTAGATTGGGTACCCCATTATTGACTTTCAAAATCATTTTATATTCTCTTTACAGCATCCCAATTATAATTGTGTAATTTTTCTTTTGTATGATATTAATTCTTCTAGAATATGTTTTCTTATCATAACTTCAGTGCCTGTCTTACTTATACTCTTATTCAGAACATAAGGAGAATTCAGTAAATTTATATTAAATGGATGGAAATATATTACATCTTCTCTGAAATGGAAATAATCAAGAATACATGGGTAGTAATACCAGAGATGCAGTGGAGCAGACTTTTAGATCACTTCAAATTCTGTCTGTACTTCTTCTACTGAAAGAACAATTCATTTATGATATGATAATATGGATTTAGTAGGAAAAAACACTAATAAACTACATATTTTGGTAGTGTGAATTTGAGAATTGTAGCACTAATTCTAAGTAAATATAAATACACATCAATTTCACATTTTGTTTAAATCATATCTTTTTGAGTGGGACAGAATACAAACAGCATAGACTATGCTAAAAGAGAAAGGAAATATTACAGGAGAACAGTATGAAAAGTTCAGGTCCAGGTGTAGAAATTTACCTCCATTGATGAAAAATGGATAATGGCTCATGCTGCTTATTGTTAGCTAATAGTTCTGCCCAGATGCCCATTAATCCAGGAGCATGTTGAGCTGCATAATGACTAGTATATGCTTTGATCCTACATAACATGGTGTACTTTCTGTGAGAAATAATGGGCAAGAGTTCTAAGAGGCAAGAATTCAAATCTCTATCAAAAGCTATGTTTGATTTTCCACCTCTACCAAAAGGCTACTATACTATTCAGATATTCCATGCAGCAGTATTTTCATGAACATATCTCCTAGGGCAAGGGAAATAAAGGAACAAATAAACAAATGGAACTACAGCAAACTAAAAATTTTCTGTTCAGCTAAAGAAAACATCAGCAAAATGAAAAGGGAACCAACTGCATGGGAAAACATATTTGCCAATGATACCTCAGACAAAGGTTTTTGATCTCTAAAATACATAAAGAACTTATATGACTCAACACCAGAAAGATGGATAACCCAATTTAAAAAATGGGAAAAGGACCTAAACAGACACTTGACCAAGGAAAACATATAGAGGGCCCATAGGCATATGAAAGGATGCTTAATATCACTAGCCATCACAGAGATGCAAATTAAAACTACAATGAGATAACATCTCACACCTGTCAGAATGACCATCATTAACAAATCAACAAGCAAAGAGTGCTGGTGAGGATGTGGAGAAAAGGGAACTCCAGTGCTTTGTTGGTAGGAATATAGACTGGTGCAGCCACTGTGAAAAACAGTATGGAATTTCCCCAAAAAACTAAAAATGGAACTACCCTTTGACCCAGCAATTCTACTGCTAGGATTATACCCAAAGATCCTGAAACACCAATTCAAAAGAACCAATGCAACCCTGTGTTCATAGCAGCACTATTTACAATAGGCAAGCCCTGGAAATAGGCTAAGTGCCCATCAATGTACGAATGGATCAAAAAACTATGCTACATTTACACAAAAGAATACTATGCAGCAGAAAGAAAGAAGGAACTCCTACCTTTTGCAACAGCATGAATGAAACTAGAGAGTATTAAGCTTAGTGAAATAAGCTAAGCAGCAAAAGATAAATATCATACAATCTCACCTAATACAGGAAACTAATGAACAAAAATCAGCAAATAGAACCAGAGTCAATGGGAACAAGGAACAGACTGACTGACCATAGGGGAGGAGAAGTTGGAAAAGAAGATGAAGGGTTTAGTCAAAGATTTGGTATAAATGACCCATGGACATGGACAACAGGGTGAGATTGGGGGATGGGGTAGGTGGGGTAGGAGAGAGAAATGGGAGGAAAATAAGACAATTGTAATAGAATAATAATTAATTAATTAAAAAATATCCCAAACATTTCTAACTCCAGAATTTAGGCATCCTTGAGGGGCAGGAGTTATAAATTCATTTTTTTTTGTTGTTGTTGTTTGAATATTTTTTGTTTGTGGTACTGTTAGAGGACTGAACTTTCTTATCAGCAATATAGCTTGATGGTGAGTATCTTGTGAGGAATAATAATATTAGAACCTATCTTTGAAAGTGTTTGCCTATAGGAAACCTAAATATATTCAGTTTAAAAAGTATCACTTCACTTCTGTTTAATACTATGATACACCTCAGAAATTACCTTAACTACTGTGACTAACCTGAAGCATACTGAAATTTAAAAAAAAAAGTTGACTTACACAATTAGCACAGCAAGTGAGTTGTCTCACTTCAGCATGTGGTGGGTAATTGTACACAAAATGCACACCCTGATGAAATGATGAAATGGCATTAATTTGATTCTTGGTTACTATCATGGAAGATTGTTTTATAATCCTAAATTAGCTGAAATTATGAGTGCCCCTGCTTGGTCACTCCTTGAAGATTACTATAATAACTTTTAATAAAGAGTTCATTTCTTTAACTGCCCCTGCCATGACTTTCATCATTAATGTTAAAAGAGAAAGTTTAAATTGTTTGGCTAAGTCTATGAATAAACAGATGAACAGCCTATGGATTTGTCAATCTCCTTTCAGTATTAGCATGGTCATAATTATCTTATCTTGAATGGCTTATATCTATATTTATATCCATATCTTTCCTCAAAATTTAGAATTCAATTAAATCCATTGGTTCATTTGAGGATTGACATAGTTCTGAGACTTAGTATTTTTGTTCTAATTTGTTAACAACTACTTCTATAGTATTTCATATGCACCAAAAACTATTCTGGGTACTTTATAAGTATTACATGTTAATCTTCATAATAGTTCAATGAGGAAAGGGTGACTTCTGTCTTCATTTTTAGAGAAGTTGAAGTGCAGATGTGGCCTATGACTTGAGTAAATACACACATCTAGGAGGTGGAAGAAGCGAGATGGGAACCTAAGCAGCCTAGCATCTAAGCCTTCACTTTAGGCACTTGTGTTCTGCTTCCTCTAGCTGAGAGAGTAATTACTATGGACTGAATGTTTGCAATCCCCAAACTTCATAGTTTGAAACCAAAATGTGCAGCTGTTTCAAGTAAGGGGCTTTTGGAAAGTTAATAGATCATGACATTAGAGTTTCCATGTTGGGATAGTGTCTTTATTAGAAAAGGGAGAGAGCTTGCTCTTTTTCTGTCTATCGTCTGAGTTTATAGTTAGAGGGGTCTGTCTGTAAACCAGAAAAAGGGCCTTCACCAAGAATTTGACCATGCTGGCACCCTAGCCAGCTAGACTTCTAGCCTTCAGAACTGTGCAAAACAAGTGTTTTTTAAACCACCTAGTCCATGGTATTCTATTATAGTGGCTCAAACTGACAAGGCAGTAATGTTTCTCTGACAAATATTTCCTATATTTGAGGAAAATCAGTGAACTGTTTGGTTTTCATTAGATATGTGTGCCTATGTTGTAGTAAAATCTATGTGTGTCTGATGATATTTTAAATGCAGCAGATAAATTATTATGGAAATAAAATTGGTGTAAGTATCAAATACTCCTGGGTATGCATACAGACACACTACCCATGAGGTACAGTGCAAGTTACTTTATCTCTCTGAGACCTAGTTTCTTCTTCTGTGGGTTATGTATTATAATTCATAAATTTCAGGTATACCTAACTTTTATTATATGGTAGTTTGCAAACTATCATTAATTATACTGTATTATCATTAATAATACTGTTATATCACCTTTATGTGCTAGAGTTCTGGTAGAACTTCTGTTCAATCCCATACCTATTTAAAAAATAATCGAAGTGATATATGTCAGCAAAATGTTCTATCTTAAAAAAAGAAAAAAAGTGAAACAAATGAAGCAAGAAAATTTAAGAAATCAGAAAATGCTTTAGGTCAATATTATGTTCACTGCATATAGTCACATAGACTTGTATTTTAAAGATGGACATATTGATACAGTTTGATACATTATTGATTGAAATAAAATATCAAGACAATGTAATATTTTATTTAAAAATGATATAATAGAAGCATGAATTTTAAATTCTACCTAACACATGTTAGAATATTTATAATGACAACCAGTGTTATTTCATTGAAAGGTTGTTCAAAAAAGTTAGTTTGCTAGAATGTGTTATTGGTATTATATGGAAAAGAAGCTAGGTTATGTTCTCCTGAGTCTAATATAAGATAAAAGTCTTCCACTGCTATCATGTAATTAAGCTAGAACAACAAGGAGTTAATCCTCATTTTGATTTCTATTGATTTCAAAATTAAACAGAAAACTAGGATAATGGAAATGACAATACCGTAGGCTGTTACTGATTCACAACATACATTTGGGCATTTAATAATCTCAATTAAGCACATCTTAATTATTTACTTTGATAGGGAAATAAATGAGGTTCTGAATTCCCAGTTATTGATCAGTATCATTGTATTTTGTAAAATTAGAAATGACTCATATAGCAGCTGAATAAGCATTTGGTTATCAGCAATTTCTTCTGGGTCCCTTCTGCATTTTTGTAGAAAGAAGTGAAATCCCTAAAATAAGATAAATACACTCAAAACAAATTATTACTATTAGGATCTAATATAATTCTTTGTAAGTATGAATTTGAATTGACTTCATTTATGTGATAAAATAATATGTTCTATAGTATATTTCTAAAACCAAATTATTGTCATCTGAGTCCATAATTTCTTTAAATTAGAAGCTTCAGAAGGTGTTCAAAGATACTCATTTCTGTACATTGAAATTTATATTTAGTTTAACCCACTCTTATCCTATAAACATAAATTATAACCTTTGAATAGTAGATTGCACTTTTATTACTGTAAGGACCTCTAAAATTATTTGTGATGATACTGATATCCTATATGTATACTTTAACTTGTTTTAATCAATAAAATATCTTAGGTTCTGTATTGATTTATAATTTATAGATAAGTGCTTAACCACCTAGTCTAGAAATCATATTTGATCAGTGTATTAGTTTCCTAATATTGCTGTAACAAATTATTATAGACTTACTGACTCAAAACAACTCAAATTGATTATCTTTACATTTCTGAAGGTCATAAGTCCAAACTGGGCCTCACTGAGTGAAAATCAAGATGTCAGCAAGACTACATTTCTTCTAGATGCTTTAGGACATAATCAGTTTCCTTGTCTTTTCTACTTCCTACAGGCTACCTGCACTTCTAGACTCGTAACTCCTTCCATCTTCAAAGTCAGCAATTAAATTACTAAGTCATCTTTTCTTGGCTCTGATTGACCTGCCTAGCAGCACTTTCACTTGAAAGGATTCTTGATTATATTGTTCCCATGAGATAATTCATGATAACCTCTCCATCACAAGATCTTTAGCTTCATTACATCTGCAGTTTTTTAAAAAAAATTTATTGTTGTTGTATTACATCCATCCCCTTTTTGCTCCCCTCTGCCCTCTGTCCTCCTCCCCACCCACCCATTCCCCACAAAGTCAATCCTACCTATTGTCCATGTCCATGGTTCCTTTATACTAGGTTCTTGTCTAAACTGGCCCCCCTTCCTTGCCTCTTCCTCCCCCCTCCCCCCCTTTTTTTAATGTAAGATAAAATATTCAAAAGTTCCAAGGATTTGGACTTAGACATTTTTGGAAATGGGAAGGGCATTGTTCTGCCTATCACAATGAGTACAGTATATATTTTAAGGTGGGAGTGGTACCCATCTAAACTAGGCTTACTTCCTTTCTTGGAAAACTATTCTATCCACAGTGCTATTTCTCTTACTTCTATGTGCTACTATAATCCAATTTCTTTCTCAAGCATGCATGCAGACACATACATATCATCATCATCATCATCACCATCAAAATGAGGGATGGTTATCACAGTCAAGTTGAGCAAATAATTTGTACTTCTAAGAAATCTGTAGATTTAGGGTTAAGAAGGCTTATTTGTATCTTCTATGACTTGAACAGAATGTGATAAGAAAAGCAAGGCAAGAAAGCATTTTGGGTGAAATGTGCTTCTTTGTCTCCAGAAAAAAGGTTGAAGCAGGTTTAGTAGGAGAGAAAGGATCTCTTCTGGCCATTAAGAAACACAAAGGCCAGCCTCAGTAAGCTATTCATGGATTTCTAGTTCATGTTTTGAATCCCTGTGAGACCTTCCTTATATTTCCTGACTCTTGAGTTTTATGCTAAACTGATAATGTGATGGAACCTGTTTTTGAGCACCAAAACTGAACATATATTGCCAACTCTGAATTCAATGGTGTATATTCAAAGCATGAAATTGACTATGATGCGAGTATTTATACCATGGATATTGGCAAATTCCATGAATGTAAGCCAATTGTTAAATATTTATCAGCACACAACCAGACAAAATCCTAAGTCCTTCAGTTAGTTTCTTTCTCTTTGCATTAGTTAGTTGAATCAGTTTTCTTGCAATGGAAAGCACTCTGAGAGACTAATATAAATTTAAGCATAGATGGAAGAAATTAAGAGTGCATGAGTGGCTGATTAAAAGATTTGTTCCTTAGTTAGCATATGCTTTTACTTATTCAGAACAAATTAACATTTTGTCCTTGATTGCAAACAGTACAAATGAAAAATCAACCTTAAATGTTTCCTACTCCAAATTCCATGTGATCCTTCTGTATACAAGTATTAAATAAAAATGTTTTAAAAAGTGAGGACAGCAAGGTAGAAAAATGACATGACCAAGTCAAGATCAGGTGTAGATTTTAAAAGCCAAATTGATAACTAGCTCAGAAAGTTTCTTTTAATCTATAATTTTATTCATCATTTACTATAAATCATCAATAGTTTAGCAGGAATGACAGAAAACAATGAAGGGACCATAATTAGTTTGTAATTATACACTTTTTTCCTGGCTATAAACACAAGATACATTAGTTTATAAAACTAAAATGTATGGAATGATCATTTGATATGGGAATGTGTATTAAATTATTGAGAAATGGATATCCTTATTAAAGAATAAAGATGTGATTTGCTTTATTTTTAAAAAGTTATCATTGTAAGCACAGGTTTAAAAAACTAAAATTTAGTGTTTTTAAAAAAGGAAGAGGATTGACTTTCTAAATTTTTTAATGGCATTTTAAAGAACAATCTATTTCTTTGAGACAGATGTTCTACATTTCTATTTCAAGCCCTTTAAATGTTAAAAAAGTGGAAACCAAATGCAAGAAAATAAGTATCAAAGACATTCTTACAATGAACATACTGAAGATAAGAGTGAATGATAGCAAGTAAGATATTTTCCATTTGCTGGCTTCTACCCTTGTTAATAATGATGTATTTAACTTGGTTAATTTTTTGTTCACAAATTGTATTTTATATTTATAACCACCTGTAGTGTTTATGACAATGTAAAATCATAATTAGAATATTCCCTTGGAGCTACTGAACATATGGCACTTTGAATCCTCTGTTGAATTTACTGTGACACTGGTTCTATTTTTTATATGTTTTCTCAACATGGTTATTTTAAGTTTTGCTAAAACTTCAGCAGTGAGATAATCATTTAAAAGGAAAAGAAGAATCAGGTCCTTTCCCTTTCTTTTCTTTTCTTTTCTTTTCTTTTCTTTCTTTCTTTCTTTCTTTCTTTCTTTCTTTCTTTCTTTCTTCCTTCCTTCCTTCCTTCCTTCCTTCCTTCCTTCCTTCCTTCCTTCCTTCCTTCCTTCCTTCCTTCCTTCCTTTCTTTCTTTCTTTCTTTCTTTCTTTCTTTCTTTCTTTCTTTCTTTCTTTCTTTCTTTCTTTCTTTCTTTCTTTCTTTCTGTAGATGCATGCTTTGTGCAAGCTAAAAAATATGACAACTTGATCTATTTGAAGTAATTATTGTAAGATGTCAACCTTTACTAAATTCAGTTAAGACTGAGAGACAATAGCCTTACACACCAACGTCATTTAGTCACTTCATTTCACTGTAACACGTTAATTTTTAACAATAATGGCCACATATCTAGTGAATTACCTACATATAATAGATTCATTTTTAAATCTCAAATATTGGGATTCCATTTTTAAGGTGTGGATTAAATATTAATGTTTATAATGTGTGAAATAAAAACATCATTTAAGCACCAAGAGTATAAAATGTAAGATTTTTAAACAACTGATCATCAAAAAAGAATATTTGATTCAAAATCACCATGTGTTTTTAAGCAGTCATCATTGGAAAATCATTCACATCTTTTTCCTCAATACTGAAAATTCTTATGAGATATCATTAGATTGTTACAACTTATAATGGAAAAATCAATGCAGTAAGAAAATTAAATTTTACTGATAGCCTTTAGGCAAAATGCAATGTTAAAATGCATTTTAGCTTCCCATGTGGTTTATAGGCAAAGGAAGAAATGGAATCTGGCTTAGCTTGTCAATGCAAAATATTTTTTTAGAAGCTGACAGGCCCGCCTGTGAACCAAACTCTTTCCTAATGCATTTGTTCCTTGATTACTTAATAATGTGAAAATAACCATCCTAATTTAATCATTTGAAAGGTCAGAAGTCTGTTCTACTTAAAAAAAATACCCTAGTCAAAATCAATGAAGAGGTTCTTCATCTTGTTAGGAAGAGGAATTAACAGAAAGAAAATGGATTCATCTCCAGAACAATGTAGTAATGACTTGTGAACCTTTAGGGAGAGAAAGGATTGGAAAAAGGATGGGAAGAGATGCAGACACACACAAGAGAGAATGACACTAAAAAAGAAAACTCATCAAGCTGCCACTTATCTCTTGTGAAGATGTGACATACAGACACTTAAGGTAGTTTGTAATCACCTTTAAGTGGCTACTTTCTTTTGTTGGGAGACAGATATAACAGACATGGATTGACACTCATGAATTTTACTCATCCTGCATCTATAATAAAGTCATGTCTCATATGAGTGATTTAAATGACTGTGTTCTTTGCTTAATTACCAAGGGGAATGTGCATAGTTAATTTTGGATCATAAACAAAGATACTAGTGTTTTACAACTTCTTTTACTTTATATCATGACTAAGAAATACATGTATTTCCCTTCATAAAATGCAGTGACTAGAGCACATTGTGTGTGTGCGTGTGTGTGTGTTTCACTTTCTTCTTTATTGATTTTGATTTAATTTTATTAGATTTTCCCCATTACCAGTTAGTTTTCTTAAACCCTACTGTTGTCCATGTCCATGAGTCCCTTTTCCCTTTTGCACAGTCCCTCTACCACCACCCTCCCCCTGCCCCACTGTCATCTGTTCTCCATCTGTAAGTTTATTTTGCTTGTTAATTCACTTTACTCATTAGATTCCACATGAGTGAAACTATATGGTATTTGTATTTCTCTGACTGGCTTATTTCACTTAGCATAATGTTCTCCAGGTACATCCATGGTGTCCCAAAGGGTAATTTTTTCTTTTTTTACAGTTGAGCAGTATTCCACTGTGCAATGTCCCATAGTTGTTTTATCCATTTATCTACTGAGGGACAATTGGGCTGTTTCCATATCTTGGTGATTATAAGTAATGCTGCAATGAACACAGGGGTGCTTATGTTCATTCAAAGCAGTCTCACCAATTTCAATAATATCATTTTTAATTCTTTGTAGACAATAGCATGAGGAAAAGTTTATTTAGACAATGAATAATGTACAGAAAGAATAAAGGTACAGAAAGAATCCAAGAAATATATTTTACCATGTATAATTTATCTAAAGTAATAGGAATTTGATATAAATTAACATAGAAAGCATACTTTTAAAATAGATCATATAATGATTGCTTTTCTCAGTTTTGATATGAAAATTTTCTGTTTGCATTGCTTAAGCAATTTAATGATCTTAATGAAATTTAACTCGCAGGTTTATTGGAATCATAAACCAAATCTTAGAAATGATATAATTTATCTGTTTTCCTAGTTGCATTCTTATTTTATTAATAAAGTGAAGACAAATGATTTGTGGTTTCTCTGTCCTCATAACTTTAGGATATTACTTTGTACTACTGACTGAGGATGTAGTGATTATTTCAATATATTTTACTGCCTCATTATTGAGAATAAATTAGCATTTTTAAGTTCATTTTGCAATTCTACATTCCTGAAGTCCTGGGTAGAAACTTTAAGAAAAAGCTTGAAACTATTAGATTAAAATAATAGGATTAGTGGCAGAGATAAACCATGAAACTATGTAAGTCCTAAATTAATTTTATAATCATTTTAGAGAAAATAATCAGGTGTACTTAAAGTTGCATACATACATATCCATCTACTTCCTTTCCTGTCTACTTATGTATCTGTTTATCTTACTAAGATGTTGTGGGCTCTATCTTCTCACCAACTTCAATGACATTTTTATAAAACCATTATATTTGTTATAGATGTTTTAAACAGAACATTTCTTCCACTCTGTTTGCCCTATTATCTAACCATTTAGTTGAATTCTGATTTATATAATTCAAGTTATTGACCTATGCATTCTAGATCCATCTGTAGCAAACCTCATGCACAGTCCATGATGATCTATCTCTGTCCTGGGTTTATTCTTATTCAACTTTTTCACCTTTTCCATAATTTCACTGAAAACTTTTTTCATTCTCATGTACCTTACTTCTTTGTTTAATCTTAGAATTTCCTTATTTTCTTATTTATTTATGTATTTACTATTCATATTATTTCTCATTGTAAAGATATTTAGGTTAGAAATAATATTTCTTACTCCTAAGAAAAATGACTTGAATTATATGCAGTATGTCTATATCTGAACCCATATGTTTAAAATTAGTATATATGTATACAGAAATAAATTTGTGAATTAAGAATTTCCAGTTGAAGAGTCTTTCATTTGGAGCTAGATATGTTATTGAAATTAAATAACATTCAATATTTGTGTGTTTTAATGTTGAAATAAAACCCATTGAAATATGAATGTATAAAGCAAATTCATCCTTTTAGTGAAATTAACATGCATCTTCATTTCCAGGATTTGGATTCATGTTCTCCTATATTTTTAACTTTTAAGTGTGCTGTATCAGAGGATATACTACTTCTATAGTCACTGCAGAGATCTCCTAATTTAGTTGGGATTGTGGAGATTCTCTCACATTCTACTTGATAACTCAATGATCCCTTTCCCACCCAAAATACAACAGTAGTTCTGCATAATACAGCATCTGAAAAAACACATTTTGCCAGTTTTTAATGTAAGTCCTCTAAAACATAGGCATTAGAAACTAGCCTAGCATGTGATTGAAAAGGAGGAAGCGAGGTTTGAGGATGAATAATAGTTCCTTTTAGTTCTAGAGAGAGAGCAGGTTGACTCCAGAAATTACATTTTTATCAGTGAAAATGTCCACCTTCTTACTCTCTGGGTACAATCTATAGTATTTGCGTGATTCTTAATATTTATTGAGTTGAAAACATTGTATGAAGATAAATCTTTTTTTGTTATTATTATTGTATTACAATTGTTTTATTTTTCCCCCATTGCCCTCCCTGGTATCCCCCTCCCCTCTCCCACAGTCAATCCACACCTCCTTGTCCATGTCCATAGGTCTCTCACATTAGCTCCCAGTCTGAACTCTATACCTTCTCTACCCTGTCTCCTTCTCCCTTCTCCCTTCCCCACTCCAGTCACAATCAGAATGGAACCAGAGACATGGGAAAAAAGGAGCAGAATGATGGTGGAGATAAATCTTAAGATTTATTTCTTACTCTGAGTTATAGGTATATCATAGGTATGAACAACTTTCTTTTTTTAAGACTAAGTTTTTCTTCTTCCAACTGCTGACATCTTTATTGTTTGGAGACCTGATGATTTGGCTTGTGATTAGCTTTTTACATCATTGTTTTGGGGCTTCAGAGCATTATGCTTTCTTCCAACTTACCTCATAGGAACAAATTTCAAGAGTTGCTTAAGTTGCTTTCTTCAAAGTATAGTTTTGAGATAATTTGTTTAAAAAAATGTAAACATTGGACCATCAGTACCTTATTTCACTATACACACTTTGTGTTTTAAACAATCTTCTCCTCCAGAAACAATATGATAGAGAAGAATACATAAACTGTGAGTGCCATGATTTAGATATGTTGGCCTGATGGTGATTTAACTGTATCACAGCTTTAAAAACACTCCTTTCACTGTAGTTCTCCATAAGGATCTTGCGTCTGGAAGAATGAATCATTCTCTGAAAATACTCTACTGTCCTGTCCTGTACATGAGCACCTAGGTTACATATACTGAGAAAACATGGTTTGTTTTATTTTCTAAAAGCCGTGAAACTAGCACCAAAAATATCAAGCCCAGTATTTCTGTCACCATCTCTCACTGGGTTCTGTACTGGGGGAATGCATAATAACTGAATGCTGTTTATATGATTGACTTTTTATATACATAATATTCTAGAGCAGTGGTTATGATCACTTAATAGATGAAAGAACTAAAGCTTACAGAAGATAATAAAATTTCAAGATCACTGTTCTAATCAGTGATGTAATGGATTTTAGTCCAGACCTGCCTCATTCCAAAAGCAAGTTTACCTACCATATCATGGAAATGTTGGAAATTAATGAAGCATGTTTGATATCTGCTGATACCACTTAAAACAAAGGCAGGATTCTCTCAGATTATCATAAAGAAAATAACCAAGTGCTTTAAAATTAAAGGGTACTGAAAATAGGCATAATGCAAATGTCAGAAGGTCATGGCATCAGTTTTAAATGATGTGTTGCAATGTCTCTGTAATGTAATCTTTCTAAGTTAAATTTTTATATTGACTTCTAACCAAATACAATCTGTTGGTGCCTTTATTAAAAATATTTTTAAAAAACTGCAGTTATTAATATCAAACATTTTAACAGTAGTACCTATTCTTAAAAACTGAAAAATATGCTGCATGTTGTCTACAGTGTCATAAATAATAACAAAATACCACATTAAAATGCAGTAGTCATAAAGTCGCAAGGCAGATGAGTGAAAATGTCAAAGGAGCCAAAAACATGACCTTCGGATATATTGTGCTGTATATTGTTACTGGTTTCAGGCAGAGTTCCGTTTCTTGAATCTTGTTCATTTCTAGCACTTACATTGACCCAGGCTAAGGGGACTGTGCCTGAAGGGGGAGGGGGAGGAGCTATATAGAAAAAAAGTTACCTTATTAAAAACTGGACTAGCCTCCAGGCATGCCCAGAGAGGTTGAGGAAATAGGAGGTAATAAGCCAGTAGAGCACCTGTGACCTGAGCCCCAGGCTTTAAGACATGGTGATCTACAGCCCCCAGTAAAATGTAACCATATGAATATCCTGGATTTGGATCAATCAGATATGCAAATTTTTAAGTGAAGAAAGGATTTGAATTGGCAGCTAGATAGTTCTGGCTAGGAAAATGCTGGAGAAAGCTGGCCAGGGGATAAAATAAACTTCCCATTCCATGGTGTTTGTCTGTATGTGTGTGTGTGTCTACGTGCATGTAGATACACAGATGCACATGCATTTTTTCCAGCATTTGATTTAAATTCATCTTCAGATTTCCAATGTACCTAAAGATTCTTCCCTTTTCCCCTTCAACACCATCCCTACCAATATCTTTTTTTAAATATCTTTTTGTAGTTTTTATGTTGTAAACAGTGTTGCCATCTTATGCGGCTGAAAGAGAGTGCATTCCTGGACTATTAAATCTTAGTTTTGCAATTTAAGATCACTATGATTATTTGCTACTTTTAAGACACCTTCTTAGAGTGACCACTGAGGAATAAAAAATTCTTAATAAACTGAAGCTCATAGCATTATATCTTGTACAGGAGCATATGGATATTTATAGATAATATATATAAGAAGTATGGGTAACAAAGGGCCAATAGTCTAAATAAGGTTAGGGTGATGTTAGAAATACAGGTCAGCAGATACCATATTGCACAGATCACATCAGTTGTTTCCAATAGTGTAATGATGGAAACTATTGCATCAATTTCATTATGAGAGTTGTAATGATGGAAACTATTACATCAATTTAATATGATAGTTGTATACATGCATACAGAAAGCTAAATATTGAATACCAAAACATATACTAAAATTAAGTGATGATGACTTTTTGTTAGTAGAGGAAACACGAATTTATATAAAGCAATATTTACTTAGAGTCTGCACTTCGTGTTCTGCATATTAGTAATTTTTCACTTTATCCCTTTTGGTCATTATGTTGCAAATAGATAACTTCAGAGGCAAAATCATAGGTATCAAGGGAAGACAAAAAGATAGGGCTACAAGTGTCTATCCCAATACAATCAAGACTGCTTCAAATTATTTTCAGAAAGGGTCACACTGCATTTTTTTCCCATAAGATGACTTTTTAATGTCATTGACAACTATTTTGTTAGATTGCATCATGACAACTGTCCTATCAGTGTGCATTTAAAAAACTTACCAAAACTGGTGAATTGATTAACATTTCCAGCATATTATGCTTTATTATTTCAAGAAAGGTAAGTGTGCAACTGAATTGCAAAAAAGAGATTTGTGCAGTATATGGAGAAGGTACTGTGACTGATCAAATGTATCAAAAGTGGTTTGTGAAATTTCTTGCTGGATGATGTTCCATGGTCACCCGATCATGGTAAACAGTTGAGGTTGATAGCAGTCAAATCTAGACATTAATTGAGAACAATTGATGTTATACCAAGTGAAAGATAGCTGCTATACTCACACTATTTAAATCAAATATGGAAAATAATTTGCATCAGCTTGGCTATATTAATCACTTAGATGTTTGGGCTCCACATAAGTTAAAAGTGAAAAAAAGCATGACCATATTTCCACATGCAATTCTGCAAGCAAATGTAATGAAAATGTTCTGTTTTTTTAAACAAATTGTGATGGGATATGAAAAGTGGATACTTGACAGTGACATGGAATGGAAGAGGTTATGGGGCAAGTGAAATGAACCCCCACCAACCATACCAAAGGCCGGTCTTCATCCAAAGATAATGTTGTGTATATGAAGGGATTGGAAGGGAGTCCTCTATTATGAGCTCTTTCCAGAAAACCAAAAAGTTAATTCTAATAAATATTGCTTTTAATTAAACCAAATGAAAGCAGCACTTAATGAAAAGCATCTGGCATTACTCAACAGAAATACATAATCTTCCGATAGGATAATGTAAGATTTGCATGTTTCTTTGATGACCAGAAAACCTGTTACAGCTTGGCTGGGAGGTTCTGGTACATCAACCATATTCACCAGACACTGCATCTTCAGATTTCCATTTATTTTGGTCTTTAAAAAATTCTCTTAATAGGACAATCTTTCCTTGAAAGATTGCAAAAGGCACCTGCTCAAAATAAAACATTTTGGGAAGATTGAATGACAAAATTGTTTGAAATATGGCAGAGAAAGAACAAAATGATTACTACATTGCTCAATTAAGTTATTGGTGAAAAGAAAAATGTGTGTCTTATTTTTACTTAAAAATCAAATGAACTTTTTGGCCAACACAATACAATAAAAATATTATTACTTAAGAAAGTGAATTTTCTTAAGAATATTATTTTATTTGTATATTATTAAGAATATTATTTTATTTTTAAATAAGGTATAAATAATACTGAAAAATGAAAATGTGTGTAATTATGAATGTGCAATATACTTTTAATAAAAGGAATTTTAGTTTGATTTGTGACAGGTAAATTGTTATATACAAAAGTAGGGATTGTTATTCATGTTGAAAGTGGTTGCAGGAACATAAAATATAAAATTAATTTAATCTATCTTTATTCCTTTTTATTTGTTTGTTTTTTAAATATATTTCATTGAATTTGCTATTACAGTTGTTCCAATTTTTCCCCCTTTGTCCCTGTCCACCCAGTACATTTCATTCCCTCTGGCAATGCCCCCCTTAGTTCATGTCTGTGTGTCATGTTATAAGTTCTTTGGCTTCTTCACTTCATTTATTTTTCTTAACATCCCCTTGTCCATTCTGTAACCACCAATGTGTACTTCTTTCATTCTTATTTTTTCACATCCAGCCAATTCACCATTTAATTACTGCCTTCTAATTGTCAGCCTCTCAAATCATATTAATACAAAGTTTTCTTTTCATTGTTTCAAAATGCTTATGTTAATTCATTTGTTTAAAAGCTACTTTAAAAAATAACATCAGTTACAATTTCACCAAACACATGCACAAATAATTTACTCTTAAAGGTATTTATAGTCCACTGGGAAAGAGACAATATGCAGACTCTTAATACTGATTAATTACAGGGGAGAGGGAGGCCAACAGAATGGGAATACATGGAAGGGACATGGGGCAGGGAGATTGTTCAGGAAATAAAGGGGGGGTTACACAGAAATCTTTTGAAATAAAATCTCTTAACTTATGTCTTAAATAAGTGAGACTTAGCCATGTGAAAATAAAGGAAAATTAACAATATATACTTCTTTATATATTATTTAACAAGGAAAAAATGATGATGTAAACATGTGCCAGAGCTAAGAAATGGAATGTTCAAGGCTCAGATGTGTAAAGATATATAAGAAAATTTGTAAAATGATAGGATTATAGTACATAGAGCTGTTGCTACATTGGCTATAAATTAGAGATTGGTAAGAGAGGAGGCCAGGTTACTGAAATTGTTACACATTATTCTAAGGAGTTTTAAAAAATATATTTTCACATTTGGAGTACTTATATAACCACAATTTTCTTATTTGTTGGGATTCTTTATTATTGTTTTAAAAATTTCTATATCTTTTTTTAAATTTAATTTTATTGTTATTGCATTATATCCATCCCCTTTTTACTCTCCTCTGTCCCCTCCCCCACCCACTCACACCCCCACAAAGTCAATCCCACTTGTTGTCCATGTCCATGGCTCTTCCACACTAGGTTCTTGAAATTTCTATCTCTTTTACTAGGCCATAAGCTTTATGATGGCAGAATTGTTTCTAAGTCACTATGATTAACACATTATGCCTAGCATATAATTATTGCAACAAAAACATATTTGGTCAATTACACAAGGGGGAGCCCCCCAGAACTATGGGAATTGTCTTCTGGAGGGTGGACCTTTTGTAGTACAGGCTTCCCCCACTAGGTGAGTGTTCTAGGAACCCATCTGCATCAGTGTGCAGCTAGTTGGCCTTGTTGTGAGAGGCTGTATTCAGCTTCAGTGAAATTTTTTGATGACGCTTTCATCCCATTTGCCCACTTCATGATAGATGATTTATGAGCACCCCTGCCCCCACTACACTGAGTGTTCAGCAGGTTTTGACCAAAACTTGCATGACCCCCATGCCTGACTCTCCCTATTCATCCAGCCTCACCCCAAGCAACTTACTTTGTTTGTTTTCCCTGATGAAAAAAGTCTTTCAAAGGAAATGTTCTGCCAACATGGAAGAGGAGAAACAAATAAATAAATAAACAAAAAACAGCAGAAGCACTAAAATGCATTAAAATCTATGAATTTGGAAACTGTTTTGAGCAGTAGAAAAAAGTATCTTGATGGGTGTATTACATCAAATGGAGAGTACTTTGAAAATGACTGAAATTTAAACATGTGAGAATAAATACATAATTTTTAATAAGTAAATTCTGTGTTTTTGTGCCCCCCATATGAATAAATTTTGAAGATAAAGATGCAATGAAGGATTTTAATATAGTACAACAATATATTATAAGGGTGAATTTAAATGTTAGAAGGACAAGTTAAAATGTTATTTTAGTAAATTAATATGTGAATAAGATGTGAATCTTAAGTGTGGTTGGGGCAGTTAAGTAGATGATAAAGTCTTTTGATGGGATAGGTCTTTAGATAGTAATTTGTGCCAAATTTACTTATAAATTTCTAAATATTTGGTCCTGGCTGATGGCTCAGTGGATAGGTACCAGCCTGAGGACCCAAAGGTCACTGGTTTGATTCCCAGCCAGGGCACCTAACCAGGGTGCAAGCCAGGTCTCCAGCCAGGTCTGTAGCTGGAGGCAGGTAAAAGGCAACCACATATCTCTCCCTTTCTTCCTCCCTGCCTGCCCTTCTCTCTAAAGATAACAAATAAAATATTTATTTTTTTTTCTAAATATTGCACATTTAATATTTTATAAATCATTTATTATATATATTCATAATGTTTGTCATCAAGTGGTGTATGAGAACTATGTTATATTCTTTACAGAAAGTTCCTCATCTAACAGATGAGAAAATTGACGCCTGGAAGGTGACAAATTCAGGCAAACCCTCTCTGTTGGACTTTGACCGTTGGTTGGTTAACTAGTTATTTCTAGGAGACAGAAGGTGAAGTTAGGTGGGTTATTTATCAAATAAGGTTTAAGTTATTTTCATGATTGCCAATGACAAATAAAAATGAAAAAAGAGTGCTGAATTTTCCTTTGTTAAGGTCTACTCATTGAAGCAGAACCTACTTTGCATATTTCAGTTAGGGGAGGGGGCAATACAGGGGATGGGTCACAAAGAGCTTAAAAAACTGGAATAGCAAAAGGGAGCTAGAAGTGGCAAGTTTGGTATTGGTGAGTCTATGGGTTTGCACTGGCTCTGTACTGTTGAAATTCTGTTATAGTTAGTCTTGGATTCAACAGAGAATCAAGGTGGAATTGCTATAAAGGGAACGGTGTATTTTTCTGAATCTGGAATAAATCACCTCAGTCCAGCTAATATTATGGCCATTGCCAGGAAATGGCTATACTGCTGGTACTAGAAGCGGAAAGTTTCCTCTTATTTTTCCTGCTTATTTTCTTCCAGTGCCTCCTATCGCCAATATTTAACGTCACTATCAAGGAAACCTGAAAAATATAGTTAACTAGAAACCAGTTCCATCAGTTTATTTCATTTTTTAAAGATTTTATTTATTGTTTAGAGAGAGTAAGAAGAGAGGGAGGAAGAAAGTGAGAAAAACATCAATGGCTTGCCTCTCAGTTAGGAACCTGGCCTGCAACCCAGGCATGTGCCCTGTCAGAGATTCAAACTGTGACCTTTTGGTTCACAGGCTGGTGCTCAAGTCACTGAGCCACACCAGCCAGAGTGAGTCCTGTTAGTTTAAAGTAGAGTTTAAAAGAATGGGAATGGGTCTGGGAAATACAGGTAAAAACTGGCACAGAAAGTATTTAAAAAATAAGTGGGTTGCAGCGTATGTTCTCTAGGTACGAACTCTGGCACAGTGACTTCTCTGGTAATGATAGCCCATCCTTTTCACACTTTCTGATTATAAATAACTGAACATATAGTATGAATAGATTCATGATGATGTAAAATATTAAATAAGGAAGAAGTAACAGTAAGAGAACAAGCTATCTGATTAAAAGAAATGGGTCAATGACTTAGTAGACACCTCACCAAATATCAGTTACAGATGGCAAATAAGCATATGAAAAAATGCTCTACATTATATGTCATCAGGGAAATGCAAATAAAAACAACAGGGAGATACCACTGCACATGTATTAGAATGGTTAAAATCTGGACCACTGACAAAACAAAATTCTGATAAAAATGTGGAGCAACAGAAACTGATCCACTGCTACTGGGAATACAAAACAACATGGCAAACTTGGGAGACATTTTGGTGATTTCTTAAAAACTAAACATTTCTTACCATAGATCCAACAATCACACAAGTTAGTATTTACCCAAAGGAGTTGAAAACACATCCATGCAAGACCCTGAATATAGATGCTTATAGCAGCTTTATTCATAATTGCCAAAACTTGGAAGCAAACAAGATGTCTTTCAGTAGGTGAATGTATAAACAAACTGTGGTACATACAGACATTAGAATGTTACTCAGAGCTCAAAATAAATGAGCTATTAAGCATGAAAAGACATGGACTAACCTTAAATGCATTATCACTAAGTGACAGAAGCCAATCTGAGGAAGCTATATGATTACAACTCTGTTACACACTGGAAAAGACCAAAATATGGAGACAATGACAGGTGAATGGTTTCTAGGGGTTGAGGGGAGGAAGAAATGGATAGTTAGAGCACAGAGGATTTTTAGGGCTGAGAAAATATACTATATGATGTAATAATGATAGATATTTGTCATTATATATTTGTTCATAAATCCATGGACTATGTAGTACCAACAGTGAACCCTTAGGACGATGGGTGATTATGATGTGTCAAAGTAGGTTTAACTTTGGTAAAAAAAAAAAAAATGTACCATTCTGGTTAGTGATGATAATAGTGGGGTCCATGTATGTGTGAGCAAGGCATGTATAGGAAATCTCCCTACTTATAAAACTCTTCCAAAATGTCTTTAAAATAAGGAAGATACAATGAAATATGTTTCAGTTCTCAGTGTTATTCATGTTTTTCAGTATTGTACTTTCTTTCTAGTTAATTGTAAGTATAATCTTTACTATTGTTTCTTCAAACAAAATAAATAAAAACTAATAAAATTGAGGCATTCTATGTCATCAATTGACCTCTGAAATACTTAAAAATATACATATATATTTTTTGTCATACCAGAGGCCTTTATTGTCCTGTGTCCTACAGAGTCTACTGTAATGTTTTATAAGTGGAGGACACTGTAAAAGTGGGGTGCAAATACCAGCTAGAGAATTTATGGGTTATGTAAATTTTGTTCTTTATTCTACAGAAGAGGAAACTGAACAGAGAAAGTTTAGATGATTGCTCAAGTTCACAAAATAAAACAAAACATGGGACCTTATTTTATTTTCCTTTCTTTCAATCTGTTGCTCTTTGCACTAAAACACAAAGATTCAGAAGAATTAGGTTATATTCTTTCCTCTGCACTTAACTGCATCTGTAGCCTTGAACACATAATCATTCAACAAATATTTATTGATTGACTGTTGTGTGCTGTATAGTATTCCAGAAAATTGGAATATAAAGATGATGGATGCATGTAATCATGTTCAAAATGAGCAAGGTGCAGTGGACAAATAATACAAAATAAATCCTCTAGTGCTGATACTTAAAATTATTCAGACATCCTAAATGGAATCTAAGATCCTTCATGGTCAAAAGTATTATTACATTTGCTCTCATATCTTAAATGTATTAAATTAGTGCTTCAGGTCTCTTGTTTCTAATTTATAAAACAACCCTGAGAGATCGGTGCTACTATTCCCAATTTGCCATGGAAAAAGTCATGAATTTGCCCAATATTGTCACCAGCTTCAAATAGAAATTCTAGACATCAACCTTGGTAAATTCAACATCTAGACTTTTTCCTAAACACCAAGCTGCTGTTACTTTTCTTTTTCGTTTTACAAGAAAGTGTATGTATTCATGGAAATAGTAATTGGGAGAGATTTTTAAAAGTCAAGTTTAGGTTTATTTAAAAAAAGCATTTATGCTTTTCCTGAATAAAACCTTGCTCTACTCATGTGCATCACATGCACCAAGGACATACCTTTCCATTAGGCAGGAGTCCTGTAGGATGTAGTATATTAGTACCATCCAATAGAACTTTCTGCAATGCTGGGCATATTCTCTCTTTACACTGTCCAGTATGGTAGCCTCGTGTAGCTATTGAACACTTGAAATATAGCTAGTGTGGCAGAAAAACTGAATGTGAATTTAAAATAATTTAAACTTAATTTGAATATAATTTAAACTTAAATAGCTGTGTGCCTATTGAACACTTGGAACTTTGCTGGTGACACTGAGAAATGAATTTTTAACTTTATTTAAATTTAATTAGTCATATTTGGTTAGTGGCTACTAAAGTGACTAATGGATATTTCAGGTCTGAACACTGTTGAACAAGTTCAATTGGATTTTAGTGGACCAGTGAAACCCAAACAGTTGAATACTATATATGTATTCACACGAAAGTTTCTTAAGGTAGACTGTTCTATCAACTCCGCCATTCATAAAAATATTCGAAGATAATTCTTTTCTGAAGATGCATGGAATGCCTTCATGTTTTTATAATATATAACCATTGTATTTTACCTATATTACATTTGTTTTTAATTAACTTTATCAGGGTGGCATTGGCTAATAAAATTGTATAGGTTTCAAGTGTACAATTCTGTGATCCATTATTTGTATATTGCATTGTGTGTGATATATGAGGGGGTACCTCCCTAACCAGAATTTATTTATAAAAAGTTGTGTATTTACTCTTGCATGTTTAAACCTCTGTCACCTTCACTGTACTTTCCATTTTGTGCAATACATTCACTGAGATGTTTTTTCTGTTGCTCAGAATGCTTCCTGAACTGGTCGATTTTGATGCATTTTCATGCTCAGGGTGAGAATGGGTGAATAGGAAAAGTGGGGCATCAGGGGTGGTCATGCTGTTTTTAGTCAAACACTGCTGAACATTCAGCGTGTTGTGGGCAGGTATGCTTGTAAATCATCCATCATGAAATGGGCAAATATGTTGAAAGAACCTTAAAAAATTCACTGAAGCTGAATGCAGCCTGTCATAATGACACACATGTCAGCTGGCACACTGACATGGATAGGTTTCCAGAACACTCATCTAGTGGGGAAGCCTGTACTATAGGTGGCTCACCCTCAAGAAAGCAATTCCAGATTTTTTTGGTAACCCCTCAGGTGGTGATGGAAGAAGAGTTGATTTTGGGTGGTGGACACACAATACATTTATTCTTACTCTAATGAAGTTGATGCTAAACACTCATCATCAATGTTTATCATCAATGATATTAAACATTGCCTTCTAGTTTCTGAATATTAAAACTTTCCCAACATAGTATATAAAAATGAAGTTGTAGTTTTAATAACCCTAATAAAATATGATCAAGTGCATTTCATACATTTCAGTCTCCCTTTATTTGCTGCTTTGATCTCAGTGGTTCCAGTGACCTATGGTCAACTGTAATCTGAAAATATTAAATGGATATTCCAGAAATAAACAGTTCATGAGTTTTAAGTTGCATGTTGCTTTGAGTAGCATAATGAAATCTCCTGTTACCTGTCTTTGTCTCACTTTCACTCAAGTGGACATGAATCATCATTTTGTCCAGCATCTCCACGCTGTATACACTTCCTGCCCTGCCTTAGCTATCAGATCCACTGGTGTGATGTTTCAATACTTGAATTTTGTAACCCTTTCTTAATAATGACCTCAAGCTCAAGAACGATGATGCTGGCAATTCAGATAGCCCAAAGAAATGCTATAAAACTCCTCCTTTAAAGAGAAAAGGTAAAATTTCTTGACTTAATAAGAAAAGAAAAAGTATACTGAGGTTGCTAAGATGTACAGTAAAAAAATGCTCTGTCCTGAAATTGTGAAGAAGAAAAAACAAGTTTGTGCTAGTTTTTCCATCACACCTCAAACTGCAAAAGTTCAGGCCGCAGTGAGTATAAGTGCTTAGTTAATGTGGAAAAGACATATTTGTGTGTTAAAGACATGAAGAGAAAACATATTGCAACTGATGGCAATATGTTATGCCAAAAAGCCGGTCTGAAGTTTTCAGCAAAGGATCACCTGAAACAAGTGACACCAAATCATTTGATGTAAGTAAAGGTTGGCTGCACAGAGCCAGGAATAGATTTGGACTGAAAATTATAAAAATTACTGGAGAGAGAAACCACATTCACATTACTTTTGTTCCAGCTTATTATAATTGTTCTATTTTATTATTAGTTGTTAATCTTTACTATGCATAATTCATAATTTCAATTTTGTTATATATATAAGAAAGAACAGCACAGATAGGGTTTTGTACTATTTGTGGTTTCAAAAATTCACTGGAGGTGTTGGAATGTGTCTACAGTGGCTAAGGGAAGACTACTGAACATACTTTTAAAAAATATTATTTCAAACATAATGTGAAAAAGTTCTAATTCTAAGACCATGCTGTTTTTATGGTGATTGCTAATTTTCTTAAGCAAATATTTTGTTCTGGATTTCAGTGAATTAGGAAAAATGGTCTTAAATCATCTTCTAAAATGCTCATTGAGTCCATTCATCCATCCATGTTTTAAACACTGATAAAGGTTGTAGTTGGTAGTGGTCACTGTATTCAGATCTAATGATACAGAAATCATCAAGAAATGGTCCTTTAGCCAGACTTAGCAAGCAGTCTGGTAGGTAGACAAAAAGTGATGAATTGCAAAACATCATGCTAAGTGCTACAATAAAACAAAAGTGAAGAGATGCTGACTCCCTATTTAATGACAGGTACTATCCTGTAAAATTATTTGCATTTCTTCTATAATTCCCAGAGCCATGTCTTTCTGGTTAGTTACTGTTATTTTCTAGATTTGGCAGTTGATAAAAAAAAAAAAATGCTGTGTACTATTAAATACCTTCCCTTAGGCCACATAGCTGCAAGTATCTGCACCTAGTATATTTTTAGGCTGAAGGGGTTGGAGAGTAAGGTCAAGAGAGATTGCAAGAAGGCAACAAAATGTTGTAAAGGTACATTTTTATTATAACTCCTTGGTGGATTTGCTACATATTAGGGATTCATTCAGGAATAATGTCAAGACTCTGAAGTCAAATTAAATTAAATTACTTTTACCTGGACTCTGAAGGTATTATTATTTTTCCTCCATCATCTATTTTTAATTAATATCCTAGCTATGTTGATCTATATCAAATATGATTGGATTTTAATAATGTAAGTTATTTGGTGATACATCATTATATTATGCATATTAACATGTTAGATTACTATTTTAGAATATCAGTGATTAGTTTTATTCTTTTTTCTTTAGTGCACTGAATCAAAAAAAAAAAAAAAAAAAACACAAACACACACACATACAAAGGGCTCACTTTCAGCAGATTAAACTTGTCCTGTACATGATCTTGCATATCTCAGAAGTAATGACTGTGGTTGGAGTCAACTCTATGTAGAGTTTGCAGAGCTCAGTATGCAATGAAAAAATTCAGTGGACACTTGTTTAAATATTATTTGAATGTAAGCTAATTGAAAAATAACATCAAATAAATTCTAAACACAACTTGGTTTAGAGAATGGGGGGAAAACATGGTAAAAAGCTTCCTGACTCTTTTACTGAAGCTTACATAGGGTATTTTAAAAAATAATTTCAACAAGTTCACAAGAATATTAAGCCAAATGCAGTGCCCTGTCTGCTCAGGACCCAGTGCAATTGCACAAGTCATGAGCTCAAGAAGCCAACTTTGGTAATATTTTTCTACAAAGTTCTGCTTCCCACAATGTGACAGAAAGACATATGCTGTGTAGTAGATAAGTTTAAAGCACCAATACCTCAAACTCTGTGCCCTGCTTTTGGGAATGATCTCTATAATCCTTCCTGAAAGAACTGTCTCAGTGGCTCTATGTTTGTATGAGGTCATTTTTTATGTAGCTGCAGGTGATTGGTCCAGGGTTAACCAGCTCATTGAAGTAGAGCCAACCAGATTTTTCTTGTTAAAATTTGAACCAGGAACACAGGTATTTATTCAGAGGCTGTACAGCACTGAAGCTGTGAATTTTGGAGATCTGGAGATAATGAGAGCATCATTAAAAAGCTTTGTAGATAATAAAATTATAGGAAAGCTGGATCTCAAACATTTACATCAACCATATGTTGTGGAGTCCAGCAAAAACCAGAGGTAGCAATAAGTAAAAGAAAGGGAGAGAGAAAGAAAAGAAAGGATAGAGGGAAGGTCTGGGAGGAACTGGGCTGTATGGGAGATGGGTCTTCGTTGTCTGCTAGGTCTTTTAATGGTTAATATTGTGCTGTTTTATGTTTTTATATATGTAAATGATGGGATATTCTTTTAAATAAGACAGAGAAATGGAGAACAGGTGCTGATTACATTATAATTTACATGAAATTCTTTCAGCCCATTTATCTTTTTTCTTTCCTTAATATAAATATCCTTTTACTCCTGCTAATGTGACCCGGTTGCCATTTCTTTCAATAAAATGGGCCTTGCTAAACTATGGTGTAATTCCAATTAAAAGTAAAGTCCGTCTTTTATGAGTCATATCACTTTCTACTGTGCAAGTGATGAATGCATTGTAAGTTAAATAATTTTAAAATATAAGTAAGTTAAATAAACAAAGCCCAGTTGATTGAGAAGTATTATTATATT
Source organism: Noctilio leporinus (assembly GCA_004026585.1). Taxonomy (NCBI): domain Eukaryota; kingdom Metazoa; phylum Chordata; class Mammalia; order Chiroptera; family Noctilionidae; genus Noctilio; species Noctilio leporinus. The sequence continues at coordinate 63,194 of PVIW01002063.1, forward strand.
GGCTTAGAAGATACTTTTTGATTTATAATCATGCAGGAATATTGCTTTCTGGTACATCATCAATTCCACCTGATGTCACTATTTAATAGGAATATTAACATATTAGCTATACATTCCATATTATATATTTTACTATTATTAATTAGGTTGAATAGCAAATTGCTTGTTTTGCTTGATCTCTTTTTACTACTTGGTATCAGATCACTTTGCTGCAGCGAATTTCTAAAATACACCTTTATTAATACTTTTGTTTTAATCCATTTATCTGCCCACATAATGTTGTCCAAATGTACTTTGTTTGAGTTATTTCAGTGAAATCTTGAGTTTAATGGAAATTATTAAATGGAAGGAAATTTAACAAGACACATTTGAGTGTGAAAATGTCCTCATTTTTCCGTTAGACAATTTAAATGGTCTAATAACATCCTTATATTGCTGAATGTTTTTAATAATGAAAAATTTGAAGAATACTTAAGAACTGAAAAAATAGATTTTTAAAATAATTATTAGATTCCAAAAGTTTGCAACTATTATGTCTTCTCATCAACAATGCTATTTCATCATTGTTTCACTAGCATGAAATATTATTTTTTCTATTTGGCCATACCTTTTGCTCTTTCTTCTTCTCTGCCTATGCTCATTTTATTTTATTTGCTAATTTGACATTTCCTTTGTCTTCAATCTTCTTAGTGTATACATTTTTTTATTAAATAAATATTATAGGTCTCTAATTTATTTTATCTTGGTCAGTTTATCCTAATTGATTTTTCTGGGTTTATTTTTTAGTGCTTATCTATAAAGCTTTTATTTTAAATAACTTATCTGTATATTCCAATTATTATAGCTCATTCATTATCAAGTAATAACATTTTTTTGTGTTTAGAAGATAATATGTTTTTCAAGGCCAATAATTATAATAATGGATAATTTTGCTTTTAGAATAGGGTTATCCTTTTTTTAAAAAAGATTTTATTTATTATTGTCAGAGAGAGGGGAAGAGAGAGAGTTAGAGAGGAAGAGAGACATCAATGTATGGCTACCTTTCACCTGCCTCCAGCAACAGACCTGGCTGGAGACCTGCTTTGCAACCTGGTTATGTGTCCTGGCTGGGAACTGAACCAGTGACCTTTAGGTTCACAGGCTTGTGCCTTATCCATTGTGCCACCAGCCAGGGCTAGAATGGGGTTATTCTAATCTTATTTGAGTGGATGTATTTTTTGGAGGTGGTAAAGGAGATGCTAAGGCCGCAACCCCTGTACCCCCCTCCAAAAAAACCAACAACAAAGCTTTTCTAATATTTTGGTTTTCAGCTCAGAACTGCAAGAGAATACTTCCAGTCAAGTTTCAAACACATCTGTTGGCTTGCTGCTTTGTGTAATAGGTAACATTTCCCTCCCTATTGCTATGATTCAAAGTAGGATAAACCATTCCTCAACTGTATGATAAAATGTTTTGCAAATTCCTTTTTATTGTACCTAAGTTAAAATTTTATTGTCTTCTGAAAACTTCAAAAACCTTCTTATTTAACAACTATTTTAGATTTGGTTTTACCTAGTAAAATTGGGTAAAATATTATGACTTAGACTCAGGAATTTTTAGATATTTAACTTTGCTGTGGGAAGTCTTATTGGTATAGTGTAAAGTTTTTTTTGACTGACCTTTTATAAAGACTATAGTTAAACCTAGTAAAGAAATTTTATCAATTTCATAATTTAGAGCAATAGGAATGGGTGGCAATTTAATAACTGCTTTAACACATTCTCTAATAAATGGTAAATGCTATGGTCTTCAGAAATGTATAAACCTTTTAATGACAACTGTCAAGCAATATATTATCCTTGGAAACAAGAATCCTCAAACACTCAATGTAATTATAAATATAGAGGCTGAAGTCAGAAACTATGGACAATATTCAGTGATCAGAAAATTGAACTGTAATATTAAAATCAATAAGGAAAGAGTAAAACATTCTCTGAAGCTTCTTAAGTATATTTCACAGCCACATGCAGATGAAAAAGCATAAAGCAAAGATGTTTGCACATGGAAATTATACATAGTTTTTGTCCCCTGTTTCAGCAGATAAAAATAACAACAACAACAACAACAACGACAACAACAACAAAAAAACCCCTAAAGGTCCAGAAGTTATCAAACCCTTTTTCCAGAGTAGTAAGACTCATTGGAGGAGAAAAATAATATTCTGAGAAAAAAGTCATTTTAAGTGAGGAACCATATTGTCATTTAAGTGTTAGGAATAGTGGAAGTCAAGGGCATATAGAGAGGACTCAATTATTAAAGTTTTTTGTCCAGCATATTTGGGATGGGTATTTTGAATGAGATCGAGAGATTAGGCAGTTAAGCTCTATGACTGCTCCTATATAGAAGTGAGATAAGCAATCCATGTCAAACAGGTATTTCTCACACTACCTCTCCAAGTGATGATAAAAGGGATATTAGGGAACAATATAGCTGGGAAAATAAGAGAAGTCTCTCAGGAATTTGAAAGGACCAAAATGTAAAATTTATCCTCTGTCCAAAAAATTCCAGCTATTTAATCAATGTGGACATCTACGTATACAAATGAGCAAAAACCTATATTAATATCATTCACTGACCAATTTATGTAGCTGCAATACTAGAAGCACTATAGCCCTGGCTGGTGGCTCAGTGGATAGATGCCAGCCTGTGAACCCAAAGGTTGCTGGTTCAATTCCCTAGCCAGAGCACATAACCGGGTTGTAAGCCAGGTCTCCAGCCAGTTCCTTACCTGGAGGCAGGTATGCAAGTGTCTGTTTGAGGGCCTCTTTTCAGAGTTTCTAGGTTTATATGTAGAGGACGATTTCTTGGGTGGTCTGATAAGTCTATGTCTAACTTTTGAGTAACTACCATACTGTTTTTCACAGCAGCCACATCATTTTAAAGCACACCCAAGGAAGTACTAGATTTACAATTTCTCCACATCTTTGACAATATTTACAGGTGTGAAACAATATCTCGTTATCTTGATTTGCATTTCTCTAATGAATAATAATGAGAATTCTTGCATGGGTGTACTGAAATTTTTATGTCTTCTCTGAAGAAATATCTTTTTGATTCATCTATTTTTTAAAGATTTTATTAATTTCCACAGAGAGGGGAGAGAGAAAGGCAGAGAGGGAGAGAAACATCAATGTATGGTTGCCTTTCACCTGCCTCCAGCTACTGACCTGGCCAAAGACCTGGCTTGCAACCTGGTTTTGTATCCTGACTGAGGAACCGAACCATTGACCTCTGGGTTTGCAGGCCAGCACCAATCCACTGAGCCATCAGCCAGGCTTCATCTGTTTATTTGTTTAAATTCATTTAAGTGGTAACATCAGTTAATACATTTATATAGTTTTCAAGCATACAGTCCTATAACACATCATCTGTATATGTGAGTGTGTATTTGTGTGTGTGTGTGTGTGTGTGTGTGACATTGTGCGTTGACCACCCAATGTCAAATCCGAATTATCTTCTATGGGGAGGAGCCCTTGTAGTACTGGCTTCCCCCTCTAGGTAAGCATTCTAGGGATCCATTGGTATCAGTGTACCAGCTAGGATTGTTGTTAGAAGCTGTGTTTGGTTTCTGTAAATTTTTTTGAAGTCTCTTTCAATGTGTTTGTCCATATTATGATGGGTGATTTACAAGTGCATCTGTCCATACCATGCTGAATGTATGGCCTAAAATGTCATGACTCCTGTAACCTCATGCTCCTTCTTTACCCACCTCACCCTGAGCAACATTTTGTTGTTGTTGTTGTTGTTGCTTTGGATGTAAAAAGTCCCCAAAGGGAAATGTTTTAAAAGCCAATGTGGGAGACCTGAAACAAAAACCGGCAGAAACACTAAAAGGCACTAAAATTGACAAGTCTAAAAACTATTTTAAGCAGTGGAAAATAATGCTTCAATAAGTACATTGCATCAAATGGAGAGTCCTTTTAAAGTGTTGAAGTTTAAACATGTAAGAATAAAAGCACATTTTTTAATAAATAAATTCTGTTTATGGATTCCCCTTATATTTGGTCCCCTCTTCCCTTTACAGCCTTTCCTCCATGTCCTTTACCCCTGGTATCCACCATCCTATTGTCTCTGTCTGTGGACTTTTGTTTGTCCTGTTCACTCATTTGTTGCTTTCAATTTTATATTACAGCAAAGGAGTAAAATTATATGGTTCTTGACTTGTTTTTCATCTGACTTATTTTGCTTACCATGATATTCTCAAGATTGATCTATGTTGTTGCAAATGTCAGTATTTCATTTTCTTCTTATGGGTGAGGACTACTCCATTGGTTGTACCACCCTGAATGTTCCAAATTCATCTGTACTTGCACTTTTAATTAGACCATCTCTTAGGTTAATTTCCTCTTCTTTCATGTGTGATGTGCTAAGATTTCATTGTAATGGGATTGTTACTTATAGATACCTTACCTGTCCATCAATCCTTCCAGAGGGATGGGATTTTTGGAAATATTCAAGGCTCTAGGAACAGAGGGAAGAAAAGGGTGGGCAACTTGGTAAGGCAGAGATAACAGTTTTGATGAATAACTAGAGGCAGTTTGGGAGGGAGCAGGAGACTGTCCCGTCAGCCATTATCTTTTATGCCCCTTTATCCTAACATTTTATAAGTTTATTTATGTTATATTATTTTTTAATAGTCTGTTGTTCTCCCCAAGTGTAGTAGAGAATTCCCAATAGGTATTAGATACTTTATATGAAAAAACACAGACAACATAAAGGTAAAAATGGCTCTTTCTCAATCTGAGGATTTGCATTCTCTTTAAGGAGGAAAGGTAACCTTCTGGTATGGCTGTAAACTACTGGGTAAGACTGTGGCCCTCACATGGATAAACCTACCTAGTGATCTTTGGCCCATTCTCTCTGTAATTCTAAGTCAGACTTTGTTATTTGGCTTCATGCTCCAAGATACACCTAATCTCTGTTGGAATCAGTCCAGTCACTTTCTGAAGCCCCTTTCTCTTGCAGAGACTTAGGGGGAAAGAGGGAAACTGATGACTGATGGGGACTAAAAAGCAGTTTAAAGTCCTTCTCTATTTTCCCAACTCTTCCTTTCTCCCTTTCCCTTTGGCTAAAATCTAAGCTTTCCTAAGAATGAACTCTTGAAACTAGAGCCTAACCAGGGATTTGAGGTTGTTAGCCCTGTAAAAGAATTCTGTTAGTTACCTAATGCAGCACTGCATATATTCAACTGCTATTAGAAATAATATTTATGTTAAGTAGACATGGTGAAGAGCTAAATATTCCAGGAGAGAGATGGTTATTATGTGCTCTACTGTACTGCTATTCTATAATTCTGCTGACTGTGCAGAACATATATTGCCAAGGCCCAGTAGCTATATACATTTATATAATAAATAAAATTTGCCTTTCTTCCTGAATTGATCAGAGACTACCAAATATAAACTTGCCATTGTTGTGTCACACATGAAGATGTTTGTGGGAAATGTTGAACAGACACACACAAACTTTTTCTTTTATTTTCCTTGTTATTTATTGGTTATGTGTTCCCAGTTGGTTGCTACCCAAAATTTGATGCACATTAACTGAGTCCTAAAGATCATTTACATTTCTCCAGGGAGATATTGTGCTTCTTTTTCCCCATGGAGACTCTGTAATTATGCTGAAACCTTTTGTCTGTGACATTGGCAGTTCTCCTGGAGTGCACACATTTTCCAACATCCTACAGATGTTACTCAAATGTTAATCTAGAGGCAAAGGATGCCTGCATTTGTTCACATTTTGAAAACCACTAGTGAGAATCTCAGTACTACCACTTTTATATTTGCTGTAGAATTTGCACAAGTTATTCAGTTCCTCTGTGTGATTTCTGGAGCCAGGGACACCACATGGTTACTGGCTCATGATGAGATTCTAAGCTGTATTTTTAGGCCTTTTAGATGTTTCACTTTTCAAGGCTTTCACAGAACAGCTGAGCCCTCCTTGGTGGTGGCTGAGCCCCATGGGTTCCTATTTTCAAGTACTTAAGCTCCTATCGTTATTGATGCCATAGATGAAAATACATCGGTAGGCCTGATAGATGAAGGAGAAAATGCACATTTCTCCATTTAATAGCTGTGTGGCATAGAGTATCTACTTCTGTGTATGAACGATAACCAAAATCTTCTTATTCTTGGGGGATAAAAAGAAACACTTCTGTCTAGAGAGTAAATGAGTCCTTAAATTTGAAAGATCTTGTTTTACATATGTTCTTCAATTAACTAACATGATTTTTTTATCACCTCCCTGGCATGTGCCTTACATTAAACATGGTTAAGTATTCTAATTTTCATTTTGTTTACCTTTTTAAATAAGCTTTTCAGATGTTGAAGTTCATTTTCTGAGAGCTCTGAGAGAGCTCTGAGAAGGGCCATAAAATGCTTTGTTAGTCACAGCTATGGCTATAGCTCTGCCTTTCCTTTAATACCACTTCAGATCAATCACAATATTATGGTTGTAAATATATTTTCAGTTCATAATTGATTACAATCTTGGATAAGTCCATTATTAAAATTAACATTTATGTCTCTACAAAAACACTATCACAACCAAATAACACATTATTTATTAAACAGTACCGTCTATATAAAATTATGATTGCCAGTATTCACCTCTTGATAAAAAAAGTTTGTTACTGTTTCTTCTTCTATTACTGTGCATTTGCCTCCTCTTCTATATTTATTTATTTATTTTAAAAGATTTTATTTTATCATTTTTAGAGAGAGGGGAAGGGAGAGAGGCAGAGAGGGAGAGAGACATCAATGTATAGTTCCCTTTCACCTGCCTCCAGCTACAGACCTGGCTGGAGAGAGACCTGGTTTGCAACCTCACTTCTATATTTATCATTTTGAAAAGTGTTTATACATGCACAAAAGTTGGTTAAATTTATAATTATTTGTAAAATATATTAGTATTATAAAATACTCACTAGAAAAATATATTTGAGACATGCATTATAAATATAGTATATAGATTTCTTATTTGCACTGAATGTGTCAAGAGGGGATGCAATTTTTTAACTAACAGGTCACAGTTGGTCCAAAGAAAATTTGGTATTATACAAAATTATAGCATCTGAGAAGGTTCCAAAAGAGCTACGTTTTTCATCTTTAGGCTTTTCTTCTTTTTTTCCTTTTTTCTTAAGGAGGTCCCAGAACATGGTAAGTATCTTTGTGCTTCTACTCTAGCCCAGCGCCTGGTGATAAAATTTTGGAGTTCTAGAAATGGGGCTTTAGCACCATATCTAGAGGTAATTAAAAAAAAAAAAAATTGGTACAACCATTAATCAAAATTACATGCTGTAAATCAATTATGCTTGGTATCAGTATAAGACACCAAATGAGAAACTACTTCCAATAATAGAGATGATATAATTCTCTATCAATTCCTGCCCCAACTTTTCGGATACTGGTGTAATAAACTTATTTGAAGTAATAAAATTGATTTGTCAGGTTATATGTAGAGAAAGTCTCATATATCCTGTAGGACTATTATATTGAAGTCTTGGTGAGGTAAGGCTCAGTGAAATATAGAGTAGATGAGCAGCCTCTAATGACAGTTTTACCTACCTCTCAGATCATTCAGATACTCTTCCTGACAGTGGTGACCACACATGACCAAATTTTGCTTTGAGAGCTGTGGTTTAAAAGTCTTAATATTATCAAATATAGTCAGTTGTATGGAGAACTATCTTTTTCATATATATTTTTAAGATATTATTTATTTACTTTTAGGGAGATAGGAAGGGAGGAAAAAAGAGTAGGTCAGAAACATCAACATGTGGTTGCCTTTCATGTGCCCCCAACTGGAGACCTGGCTTGCAACCTAGGCATGTGCCCTAACTGGGAATTGAACCAGTAACCCTTTTGGTTCACAGGCCAACACTCAATTCACTGAGCCATACCAGTCAGGACTATCTTCTTCTATTTTGCCATATAACTATTTGTCCATTGAAGATTTTGTACAGTGTACAAAACATTAAGTTATCTGCTCATACCTCATGTACATAATGTTTAACTAGAATCATTTTTTAGGGCTTTGTTTAATATATTAATTGGCATCTTATACTTTATTCACTGGATTTCATTGACAAGGAAGCTGTGGTTGATATAAATAATTCAGAACAGTATATAATTATTTTTCTGCTTTTGGATCCAGGGAATTAGTTGTACATATACATTTCTCCTAATTTTTAACTAACACATTTTAATTTTTTCTAGTTATTAATCTTCCAGAATTGAAAATCCATCAAAGTTTTTGCCAGTAAAAGAGAGCATCCACATGACTGGGTCCTGGCCAATGGCCAATGAACTAGAATTACTGAGATTTCTAAGAAAGTTTTGTGTTTTCCTTATCATTTGTTCTTGTTTAGTTTTTTTTCCCCCCATGGGAAACTGATTTCATAGCTAGAGAGACTAACTCCATCATTCAAACATGAGGAAATATTTAAGAGAATGTCACTTATAAAGGTTTTACTATGCATGAGCCACTGATCTAAACTAAGAACATCTCTTTTCAGAATGTTTACATGTAAATAAATAAATATTCACACATATAATTTGTTTATATGTCTGTGTTTTCACTTATTTGTGTCAGACCACCCCTCACTGATATAAAATCATTGGTACCAAAATCTGTTTGTAATTATTATAAGGATACAGCAACTTGTGGTAATGTCCATTGCTCAGTAAGGGTTGGAGAAAATATGCTGAGGTAAAAAATACATTATTTTGCATGCATGACTTCTTATATATTCTAATATAAATTGCATGTTTTTCTTTTAGGAGAAAACTCTACTATAACATTCCAAACTAATTTGATCAGAAAATCCACTAGTCACTACAATAAGGGAGAAGGCATAAGACTGTGACTAGTGTTCTATAGAATACTGGTACCAATGTAGAGAAAGTAACATATGGACATTAATTAAATATAATAAAGGATATGAAGAGATTAATGTAAATAATTCTATTGTTAAACAATGAAAAATAACTTTGTTCAGCCTGGGTTTAAGAGACCTTCTCAAAGAGATAACTGGTAAACTGAGCTATTTTTCAATTTATATTTCTGGTGTTAGTGATCCATTTACACTAATTTGTGCAAGTCTCTCTTGGCCTACATGTACTTCATTACTTATTTTTGAATGCTTGACCAATTAAATTCTGTATCCCATGAATAGAAGAACAAATGTACCTGGATCAAAATAAATAAATAAGTCAGGAATTAAAGTAAGTGCCTGTTTTACAAGCTTTATGCTATAACCATATGAACTAATTGGATATAAACCAGATTTATTAAGGTCTATGTGTATACTGTAAATATAGCCCTTTTCAAATCATGCTAAAAATATCTAAAAGAAATTATGACTGAGGTTGGAGAATGGTATAATCTAACAGTACATTCTACTCTTTTCAGATTCATAGGTGGCCACAGGCAGGCAGGGGAAGAAGTCTCTTTCCTATTCTCCATCCCTCAATGTGGACCTTTACGAGTGGGGTTCTTGATATGCCTCTTTTTTGTTAAGATTTTATTTTATTATTTTTAGAGAGAGGAGAAAGGATAGAGGCAGAGAAATAGGCAAGGATAGAGAGGAGAGAGACATACATCCATGTATGGTTGCTTTTCACCTGCCTCTAGCTACAGACCTGGCTGGAGACCTGGCTTGCAACCTAGTTTTGTGCCCTGGCTGGGTAATCAAACCAGTGATCTTTGGGTTTGCAGGCCTGCTCCTTATCCGCTGTGCCACCAGCCAGGGCTTAAGATGCCTCTTGACATTTACCTCTCATTCAGGTACCAGTTCCAGGCTGAATGAGGATGGATCAATGAAAACCAGTCCTCAGTGGGAGTTCCCTATGCCTAACTGTTCTAGAAGCATGTCCATATTTAAAGTGAGGCAGTCATTTATGCCACTTCTGTAGTTCAGTTTCTTAGCACTTTTTATTGTCCAAAACTTAAACTGTATAAAATGTAAAAAAAAAGAAGAAGAAGAAAAAAAAAAAAAAAGGTATGCAGCCATTACCTAAACCAGAAAAAAATTTGTAGTATTTGGTTCATGTGTTTATTTTTTAGGTATATACAGGGCAGAATTTGAGTTCTGAAATATGATTACACATCATCAGAACATTTTCCCACTTTTATAACATAATGTACAAAAGCACTATTTTGTAGCTGAAATAGAGCAGGTTTAGACCTTTTGCATATAAGCCCTAAAGCCAACTCATGAAGTTGGCTGTTACTTTCTATTTTCAAGCTGCTTTTTTGGTCAGTAGGAAGGAAATAATGCTGTTCGAAAAGAGGATATTGTCAGACTGCACATCTGGTATTGACGAATCTTTTAAAATGATTTCCTGACATAGTGAATATTCAAAAGTAGTAAGTGGTTATAGTCCTACAGCCTGTTTAGCAAATGATAGGTGATAATACTCTTTAGATGTACTATAATTCACTAAAGACAAATTACTTTATTCTACTATTTAGACATGTTTAAGTCACATGATTTAAAATATGCTTTTAAGTAGACTATTGAAGGAAAAGAGCAAAAATTCAAAGGTATTCTAACATAATAGTGTACTGGTAAATTCTGGTATTATTTTTACTTCTGTTTAGATTGTATACTTTTTAGTATTCTAATTCAATATCTTATAGAAGGGTAATATATTTTAGATAATTTGATGAAATCCCATCCCTGTCACAGTTTTATCTTCAGCATTTTATTACCAGGGACAACAATAGATAATATTTAAATATATGCTCATGATATGATAAAGATATGCTTATGTCAGTTTTACTACATATGGAAAAGCATACTTATAGAGAAGAATAATTATTTTCCTAATAAACAATGATTTTATGTGATTGTTTTTACAGTTTTTAGGACTATAACGAAATGTCCTTTGAGGAAGCAGTTTGAAAAAAATGGCATTGAAGTAACAGTGAGATCTTAAGACAGGCATTCATAGGATGGAACTTTTCTTCAAAATTGACATCCTTTCCCACCTTCAGTCAGACCCATTGTTGGTTTTTTTCTAGCATAGGCTGACTGTCCAACATCTTACAGCCTGAGCATACTTCTGAGCTGTGGTTCAAAGACTATTATAAATTTCTGTTCAGACATTGTTATGGTTGCATGCAACTGTCATTTATGCCAGTGGTGCAAGGTTGTTGGCTGTAGTGTTAGTGGCTGTTGGCCCAAACCAGACTTCCCTATCTTTTGGCAAGTTATTTTGCCAAAACATGGAACTCATTATTGTTCTGATATCCTTCTTGTAATGAACTAGCCCATCTGTGCTTAAGCAGAATTCCTGAAGATAACATAATATGTTCACTTATTTTTCAATAGTGCTGCTAAATGAGGAACACATTTGTGGTCATGAGTATTTTTGTTTTACTCTTGAAACTTCTAGAGTTAAGTAAACTAAAATTCTAGTTTTCTCACACCAAATTCTATGACCAAATTTTTCAACTCTGAAAACTACTATTATCAACTAGAAAATTTGATAGTTTGATTAGATGTCCATCAGATGATCTCTTTTAAGTACAAGTCTACTGTATATGTAAATTATGTACATAAAAGAACATCAAATTATTTTAGCCATCTGCCTAAATATTAAATGAACTGATATTTAGCCTTATGCCTTTGCTTTATTGTGTGAGAATAAAAGCTTATGGCAAATAATCATCAAGTTAAAATATTTGACTATAAAAATACATATTATGCCCTGGCTGGTGGCTCAGTGGATTGGCACCAGCCTGCAAACCCAAAGGTCGCTGGTTCGATTCCCCAGCCAGGGCACATAACCAGGTTGTAAACCAGGTCTCCAGCCTGATCTGTAGCTGGAGGCAGGTGAACAGCAACCATACATTGATGTTTCTCTCCCTCTCTGCCTCCCTCCCTTCCCCTCTCTCTTAAAATAATAAATAAAAGATTTTTAAAATGCATGTTATTATAAAGGGAACTAATTAACACTTATTATGGCTTCAAAAAATAAATAAATGCTTGCACATCAAACTAAGATTCTAGTAAAAAGGTTCTTAAATAGTAAAATTATTTGATAAGAGCATGTTTGAAAAATTCAACCAAATTGTATTTGTAACTCTAAAGTATTAGATGGCTTAGTTGAGAATGACAGTATTTTAATCTAGAGTACCTTGACATTAACTAAAATATTTGAGATTTATGTTGTTACTTTTTAAAATATCCTTACATAGCAATTGAGCCAAGGAATGACTAGAGAGTAAGTAGAAAACCATATTTCAAATCCTCTCAGTGAACTAATAAAATATTCATGCTGTTTTATAATACAGTATGAGCTGATGCAGAATTACTCTGGATTGGCAGGAGCAGGCTATTCTTAGTACAAAGCAGCTGTGTTTATTAAGTAAAATTTGTCATTATTACTGCAAGTAGATTTTTATTAAATTTATTGTATCATAAGTATTTTTTATTAATCCTGTGAGATAATAAGGATTTACAAAAAGCTACAGTGTAAGACTTTAGTTCTCATTTAAGAAATAATTGGCTGTGTGCATTAATTTCTCAATTGGTATGTTTAGAAAAAAGGCTGGAATCTATTAGGGAATAAAAGCTAAACAACATAATAATTATTTAAATTAAGGGAACTTCAGTTTGACCTGCACAGGGGAAAATACAAAATAAAATAATTACTCATTGTTGTCAGTGTCTTCCATTTTATTTATGCCTTCCTTCAATTTAATTTTATTTTAATTATATAGTTGACATACCGTATTATATTAGTTTCAGGTGTACAACATAGTGATTCAGCATTTTATACTTTATGGAATGGTCACAAGTCTAGTAACCATCTGACACCATACAAAGGTATTATGATATCATTGATTACATTTCCTATGCTGTACATTACATCCTTGGTATTTATTTTATACTAAAAGTTTGTACTATTTAATCTCTATTTTTTTGGTCACACACACTCTGGCAACCATTAGTTAGTTCTCTGTATCTATGAGTTTGTTTTCATTTTATTTTATTTCATTTATTCTGTTTTTTTTTTTTTTCTACTTAGTGAAATGATATGGTAATTGTCTTTCTCTGCTTGACTTACTTCATGTAACATAATATTCTCTAGATTCACCCATTTGTTGCACATGGCAAGATATCATTCATCTTTTTATGGCTGAGTAATATTACAGTGTGTGTGTATTTATCACATGTTCTTTATCCATTTTTTCTATCAGTGGACACCTGGGTTTCTCCTACATTTTGGTTTATTGTAAATGATGATGCAGTGAACATATGAATTAATAAATATTTTGAATTATTGTTCAATATACTTTGGATGAATACCCAGACATGGAATTTTGAAATCTTATGGTGGTTCTGTACTTGATTTTTTGAGAAACCTCTATATTGCCTTCCATAATGGCTATACTAGTTAACAGTCCTACCAATAGTGTCAAAGGTCCCCTTTTCTCCACATCCTCACTAACACTTATTTGTTGTCTTTTTGATACTGGCCATTCTGACAGGTATAAGGCTCATTATGGTTTTGATTTTCATTTCTGTGATAATTAGTGATGTTGAGCATCTTTTCATGTGCCTGATATCCTTTCGTATGTCTTTTTTATAGAATAGTCTATTCAGGTGCTCTGCCTATTTTTTAAAATTGGATTTTTTGTTGATGTTGTTATATATTTTGTATATTAATTCCTATCAGGTATGTTTCCTATTCATTTTGTCTATCATTTCCTTTACTGTGCAAAACCTTTTAGTTTAATTTAGTCTAATTTGTTTGCTTTTTGCTGTTGTTGCCCTTGCACAAAGAAACTTACTGAGTAACATATTATTGGGATTGATGGCAAAAGTTTACTGCCTGTAAAATTTTGTAAAATTGTCTTGTGGAAGTTTTATCATTCCATGTCTTAAATTTTAAGTTTTTAATTCTTTGTGAATTTTAAAAATATGTATGATGCAAAAATGTTTTCTGGTTTAACTGTTTTTTTTTTTTTTTTTTTTTTTTGCATGTACCTGAACATTGAAGAGATTGTCTATTCCCCATTGAACTACATTAGTTCCTTCTTTGTGGAAATTTAAGTGACTGTATAAACATGGATTTATTTCTAGGCTCTCTATTCTAGTCTGATAATCTATGTAACTGCTTTTGTTCCAGTACCATACTGTTTTAATTATGATAGTTTTAGTATAGTCTGAAATTATGGAACATAATAACTCTAGCTTTGTTGTTTTTTCTCAAGTGCTATAAATCTTATTTTATTTTTGATTACTTATTTATTTTGGAGGGGGCTTTAGCTATATGTGATGGACTAAAAACTATAAATATCCCCTTATAGTATATTTTATACAACTTAAATGACTATAGAGACCCCTGAATAAAATATTCCATATATTGCCTTTTATCTGTGATGATATATTTATTTACACAAAGTTTCAGTTTCCAAGACAAAAGATAAACATGCAGAATTACTGAAATACATTTTAAAATATAATGACGGTATTTTAAACTATTGCTTTATTGACACATTCATTATATGTTGTGTCAAAATATATAAAGAGATGAGAATAAGAAAAAACATTACTTACATAGACTCATGATTTTAATGCTATAATAGTAAACAGTTACTTACTGAAAATGTATTTGCTTTAAGAATTTTAAACATGGAATCCTTTTAGGGTTAAATGAAATAATATGCATGAAAGTCTTTGTGACAATACAGTACTGAAAAAAATGCTTATATTTCAAAAATGAGTTCTATCACATGGCTGGAACTGATTCTTTTTGGCTTCTATTTTTTTCATAATATCCAATAAACAGCTAAGAGTGATATTACAATTCTCTTCTCATATCAGTGCTTAAAGAATAAGCACATTTTTTCAACTCTGATAGAGGAACTAGGGGAACTATCTTTGGGAGTAAAATAGTAAATGAAGTTCTGTTTCATCACATAAATCATATAAGAAAGAATACAGAAAATCTTTTATATTGTATGTCAATATTTACTGCACTTTAATGTTAATGGTTCTTTCTGACTTGGTTCAATTTTATTACTCATGAATATGAGCGAGTGATTGCAGAATCTAGAGCAAGGCAAGATTTCTCTTATACCCTCTGCCAGTGTACTGACCTGCAACATGCCTGATATTTCATTTATTGGCCTTTACTAAGTGGAGCCTGCCAGTCATTTTAAGTTGTGTTCAACTGCATAATGGTTTTGTGATAGGAAAAATATTCATAAAGCTTTAGTTAGAATCCACATACTACTTCATATTACTTAAAAACAAAGCCATATCTCAACCTTAGCCTTGAGAGCTGACAACATTTTTTTATTGTTGAGCAGAGAAATGTAGCAAACAAGTGTATCTGGAACATCAACAAGCTTTTAGAGGCTACTAGTATTTTTTATTTTTTTTAATCGTACAACTGGATTGGGTCTGTGTCTCTTGCTACATGGCAAACTTAGAGTAGGAGGATGTTAGGGAGGAGGAAGTCATTTGCTCATACTTAAAGTCAGACCTTTGCTTCCATGCCCTCTAATACCACACAGAAAAATTGTACATAGACAAAAAGAAAACCATCTACTCTGCAGATGATCAATAACCCCTCCCATCTTCATTATCTTTTATTTTTAAAATAATATTGGTGTTTTGTTTCTACATTAAAATAATGAAAATTAAGTGGTTTTTTTTTTTTAGTTAAAAATCATCAGGTATATTTATGTCAAATCTAATGAGAGTTATCCATAAATACCTCTAAAGTAGAAGACAATCATGTTGTTAAAGAACTTAGGACCAGCTGAAGAAACTGGAGGCCAAAATAATATTTTACAAAATTGTTTTTAAGGCTTAAATAGTAACATAAGACCTTTGTAAGCTATTCATTAAGCTAAAATATAAAGTAAATATGTACTAATGAGTGAGCAGAATTACAGAAAAATGAGATATTTGCAGTAATGTTGGTAAAATTTCTAGACTTAGAACTTACCAAACTATCCATAGAAAAAGTGATACTAAAAGATGACAGCATTTTTTCTCTTCATCATACAAGATTAAAATAGATGACAGCTGTTCTTTGTAGGAATATTACAACTAACTGAGAGTAACAGTTTCGGTAATAACCAAGAAATATCAACTTTCACCATAAACACTACTTTACTACTGTTGAAATAAAATCATTCAAACCTATAGAGAATTTTTGTTTTAATTTGCTTTTATTTTAAAGAATAGCTCTTTATTGAATATGTTTTATTCATAGGCTAATAAGCTTTAACCTATGACTGCTGGTTATGCAGTGAATAACCATTTTACTAAGTGTTCCTTTGAGCCAAAATGAACATGCCAGGAAGCAAGATCTGAAATGCTCAGGAGAAAAAAACACATTCAGAATTAGGGAGGGAAGGTAAGGAAGACCACATGGGAGAAAAAAGGCTGGAATCATATCACAGAAAGTTATGTAATCTCTTGATGGTGGTTTTTCCTCTAAGGGGTCTGAAAGAGAAGTAACTTATGGAATTTCAAGGATATATTAACCTAGATGCTGAAGAATAATGGACAGGACTTGCTTAAGGCAGAGATAAACCTTCTGATAGATTTGGGGAATAAGTATTCACCAAGGCCTGCCCAGTTAGGAATTTATGATCAGATTACCCTGTCAGATTACTTTCAGTTAAATTTATTACTGAGTCCCCCATTTTTAGCTACACCACTTTACACCACTTTAAAAAGCAATGTATGTTTTTGCCTAGTTTACTAAACTATACTGATTTAGTTTGTCTGAACATGAAGAAAAGCTCCAAAAAGGGTTAAAAGTAATGCCGTTTGACATATGATGATAATTTTGCATAACCCATAAAATCAATATAAACTGTTCACCCAAGATTTGGTTGAATGTCAAGACTGATATTCACACACACACACACATACAAAGAGGTGATGACATCCTTTATGAATTACATAAGCTTTCTGGGAAAAGCAGGGTGGGCTCCAAAGCAGGTCTGAAAATGGCTTGAGAGAGAGGAGGAAGAGGCTACAGTTTGGGGTTTATGTTGGTTAGTGTGTGTGACCAAGATGAGGATGGCTATGTGCATACAGGCCAGAGTGTCTGGCCAGGGTGTTTCCATAGCTCTAACTTCAAGCAGGCACCAAACAAGGAGGAACATCCAGGCCTTCTTATCAGCTTCCCCATACATGGAACAGAAGGGAAGGTGCGTGGCAGGATTTGAGAGCTATCATTTGTCAAACATGATACGCAATATGATAAATTCAAGTGGTGTTTTTCCTTGAAATTATTATTTTAAAATCAATCTTTAGAAATAGACACAAGATCACAGTGGAGAGGAAGAGAAATTTCTAGTTCTTAGGAGTAGTTACATTAAAGTAGAAGAGAATGGCACTTCTAATCTTGGAAGCAGGCAACACTAAAACCTCACTCCTTGGATAATGGCTAATGGTCTGCAGGCCTAGCCTGGTGCCCCAGGAAATGGCTATAATTGAATGTGGTACCTTGGGTTCAGGCAAGGGAAAGGCAGATGATGAGAATGAAGATGGTCATAAATGACTTATATTTTTGACCATTTATCTTGTGCTAACCACTGTTCTAAGCATCTGGAAATAATTATTCACCTTACTCATCAAATAACCTGATAGAATGGCACCATTTCATAGATGAGCAAATATAGATCCAAAGAGTATTCACAAGCCAGTGAATGGAAAAATCAAGGCTTGGGCTTATTATACTGCCTACTCAGATTCTGAGCTCTTAGTCACTACTTCAAAAACAGTTATAGCCCTGGCTGGTATGGCTCAGTGGATTGAGTACCAGCCTGCAAACTAAAGGGTTGCTGGTTCAATGTCTAGTCAGGGCACATACCTGGGTTGTGGGCAAGGTTTCCAGTTGAGAGGCATGTAAAAGGCAACCACATGTTGATGTTTTTCTCCCTTTCTTTCTGCCTTCCTCCCCCTCTCTCTAAAAGTAAATGAATAAACTGTTTTAAAAAACATGTCAGTGTTTTTTTTTATCATAGTAATCATGATATAAATACAAGAAAACTAAATTTTCTTAAGAATATACTTAATCTCCTATTTTTATCATGATTACTCTGATAAAAAAACTAACATATATCTTTATCAAGAAATATGGAACTGAAGATGGAGGTGTAGGTAAATACTCCTTGCTTTCACACAACCATTTTTGCAGTAAGCAAAAATTACTGCTTACCTCCCAAACAAATATTACCTAGAAAATCAGTAAATTGAGTTGTATGGAAGTCTAACAATCAACAATTTAAAGAACCCACATTTATCTACATGGGTAAGAGGGGCAGAATGTGGAGACACAGACTTGGGGAGAGGTAGAGAGGCATTGAGAGGTGGAAAGGTGCAGAGAGGCATGGAGACAGGGAATGGGTTGGCCCACAACCATAAGAGGTAAATAAAAATCAAGAAGGATACCTCAGGAGTAAGGCAATCCCAGCCCCAGATGACACCACCCAGCCCAGGGTTCCAGTGCTAGAAAGTTGAGTTCCCATAACTTCTGGTATAAAAACCAGTGGGGATTGAGGCAATGGAAGAAATAATGGGATTCACAAGAGACTTCTCTTGAAGGGCCCACAACACACTTAGGCATACCCACTCCCACTGGGATTCAGCACCAGGGCAAAAGATGAAGGGCATCCAGTGGCATACGAGAATAAATTGAGGTGATTGGTATAAGGGTTAGTGCCGGGCCTTATCATCCTCCTGCACAAAGCTCCAGAGTCCAGGGAGTGGCAATGACCCTTCTTTGAGCCCTTCACTCCACAGAGCCACAGAGTAGTGATTTAGGTTGTTCCCCCTGGTGATTACCTAAGGTTCTACCCCATACAACTTATAGGTCCACTTTTCTATAATAGACCAAACTGCTAAGATGGGGAGTCAAAGCAGCTCTACCTAGTTGGAGGAGATGAAGCTGAGAATCAAATCAATGATTTGGAACATAAGGAAGAAAGAAGCACATAATCAGAGCAGCAAGATGAAAAAAGAATTCAAAAAATGAGGATAGACTTAAGGAGTCTCTATAAACAACTTCATTCGTGCCAACATTTGAATCATAGGGGTGCCAAAAATTGAAAATCTATTCAAGCTGAGAGGGGAAAGGGAGAGAATGGGGAAATGGTGCAGGGATTAAGAAGCATAATTAATAGAAACAAAATAGACAGGGAGATGTTAAGAACAATATAGGAAATGGAGAAGTCAAAGAACTTATACTCATGACCCGTGGACATGAACTAAGGAGGGGATGGCAGGAGAGAAGTGGGGTACCAGACAGAGAGGGGCAAAAGGGGAATTAATTGGGACAATTGTAATAGCATAATCAATGAAACATACTTTTAAAAGACTTACTTTTCTATAAGAATCTTCCTAGAGACGTTTAAAGAGTCAATACTGAATTTTTCCTCTATCCCAAATTTATTTTATATTACTTATAAAATATATAGCATAATGCACCTGGCCAATTTCAAGACAAAGGGATGAAAATTATTTTGTTATTATTTACTTATAATCCTACATTTTTCTAAAAGGACCTGGGACACAAATGATGAATTAATTTCCAATTTTCTTCACTGTTCTTACTCCATAGCAAACGGCATTGCTATGAACCAATTACAAAAGGGTGTATCCATTTATAAATATTGTAAAATATGGATTATAAATCAGGAGAATGAGTACCCATAAATATGCCTCTATTACCACAACATCTTCATGACTTTGGTAAAATTGTTTACATCCTATTACTATTTCTATATCTATTAAATTGGGGATGTGTTAGCCATTGCAAATATACAATACTGGAAGACACAAGTATCACTGGGGAAAGAATGTGGAAACTTGTATCAAAAATAAGAAAATATTCCAAAGGGCATTCAGTTCACTAGAAAAGTGGCTGCAAAGTCAAATGAAAAGAATATATATTGTAGATAAAAAAAAAAAAGAAAGAAAGAAAGAAAGTCTATTCGAAAAAATAATGAAAGAAAGTTTCCCTAATTTGGTGAAGGAAATATAGATACAAGTTTAGGATGCACAGAGTCCCAAACAAGATGGACCCAAAGAGGATAACACCAAGACACATCATGATTAAAATGCCAAAGCTTAAAGATAAAAAGAGAATTTTAAAAGCAGCAAGAGAAAAGCAGATAGTTACCTACAAAGGATTTCCCATAAAACTATCAGCTGATTTCTCAAAAGAAACTTTGCAAGCTAGAAAGAACTGACAAGAAGTATTCAAAGAGGTGAAAAGCAAGGACCTACAACTTAAATTACTCTATTCAGCAAAGCTATCATTTAGAATGGAAGGGCAGATAAAGTGCTTCCCAAATTAAAACTCAAAGAGTTCATCATCACCAAACCATTATTATATGAGAAGTTAAAGAAAATTATGTAAGAAAAAGAAGATAAAAACTATGAACATTAAAATGGTAATAAATTCCCACTATCAATAATTTAATCTAAAAATCAAACTAAGCAAACAAGCAGAACAGGAACAGAACTATAGATATAAAGGGTTATTATCATTTGGAGGGTTATCAGCTGGGAAGGGAAGCGGGAAGAGGTGTAGGGATTAAGAAGTATAAATTAGTAGGTACAAAATAGAAGGATGTTAAGAACTGTATAGGAAATACAATAGCCAAAGAACTTACATGCATGTCTAATGGACATGAACTAAGTGTGGGATTGCTGGAGGTAATGAGGGTACCAGCTGAAAGGTGGGAAAGGGGGGAAATTGGGACAATTGTAATAGCATAATCAATAAAACAATTAAAAAAAAAAGAATACGGAACTATTCGGGATCTTTGAGGGATGGTCTTGTTGTGGCTTGTTCTTTTTATTCTGAGTCACAGTCTAATTATGTCATTACCTTTATAAAGCCTTCAATGGTTGATGACTAGTAGTAAAGTGAAGTATAAATTTATACCTCTCTAAATGAGAATAGTTCTATTTTCAAAAAAAGAAATCATCACTCCATGTATTAAGTACTACTTTATTAAAAGTTTTTGTATTGCCCAGGCTGGTAGCTCAGTGGATAAGGTGCCAACCTGTGAATACCAAAGGTTGCTGGTTCAATTCCCCAGCCAGGGCACATAACCAGGCTGTAAGCCAGGTCCCCAGCCAGGTCTGTGGCTGGAGGCAGGTGAAAGGCAACCATACATTGATGTTTCTCTTCCTCTCTGCCTCTCTCCTTTCCTCTCTCCGGGAATAATAACTAAAATTTTTATTAAGAAAAAAGTTTTTGTATTAATAAATTGAATTTCTGAGAAAATGAAGTAGAGGACATTCTTTTAATATAGTTTGTTGGAATGTGCATAAAGGTTCAAAATATTAATCAGGGCCTTCAGTTATCAGATTCATATCCTCAAAACCTAATTGCAAATATGTGAAACATTAAAGAATAAACAATTATATCTGAATCATTTTATGTGATTTTGATTAGAATGTAAAAGATAAACATGATTAATAACTTAAATACATTTTTAAGTATGTTCTATGTATGTAGCATTTCACAAAACATAGGAGGAGAGAACCGAAGGGAAAATTAATGTCCCTGTCTAGAAAAATTTACGAGCTAGTGAAGAAATCAGTCACATAGGAGAACTTACATAATGTCAGGCCCTGGAACTTTGAGAGCTTTCAGACCAGTAGGTTCTGATGGTGGGCAGGCCTCTGGCCTGGTGATAAACATGGACTTACATGGAGCTTTTAGATGTGGCATGCTTTATTGCAGGCGGCAGCAGGTTAATGGTTATAAGGCCGGGCAGCTCGCCAGGGTGTTGGCATTCCATGCAGGGTTTGTCCACCCTCTACAACAGCAGCATGCTAGTTTACAGCAAGGACGTCTTATATACATGTTGGAACAAGGGAGACTGTATGCACCTTAGAACAAAGAGCTAGTATACCCTAAGGTGACACCTGCTGGTCCTTCAGGGCTGCTATGTTGGTTGCCCCTGGGCTCAGTGTTCTGGAGATCTGGGGTAAGATTAGCTTCAAGGCTGGCTTGTTGGCAGATTCCAAAGGAAGGGCCAGCCAGATACAGAGAGGAACAGGGAACCAGCAACACCCCCAACCTGACATATGGGAATAATCATAAAGGAATTATATAAAATAAAGATTGTATTTTCAAATGTGGTAAACTTTTGTTCAGAGAGGCTTGAATTAACCAAGGAAATCTTTCTGAAAATAATTGATTTTGATTCAAATCTGAAAAAGAGTACATGGTCGCAGATGCTTAGAAGAATAATAAATAGAATAGAAAAACAGGAACAATGTTACTTAAGAGGAAAAAAGTTTGGCTCCCAGAATCCTCTGTTTAAAGGAACCATCTCTATCCTTTTCCTTGTGATCAAGATGGAGCTTTTTCATGATTTTATTCGCAATTGTAGTCTTATGATCAGGGATAAGACATAGACCTCAGCCATTTATCTAACCATAATGATTGCTTAAGGCTGGGCATTATGATTCAAACTGGACCAAACAAGAGTTAATTTGTTTAAGATCATACAAGTAAGTTGAAAAGCCTAGACTCAAATTCAGGTGTGCTTGACTTCAAAGACAATGATTTTATATTATAAACCATAGGCTCTCACATTTTAGTCTGGAAGGCTTGTGAAAACAGCTTTCTAGGTACCACCTTCAGAATTTGTTATTTAGTAAGTTTGGGTTAGTGTCTAAAAACCTGTATTCCTAACACATCCAGTTAACGCCAAGGATGCAGCTCTGAGTATTGCTTCTGGTGTCTCCACTGCTGTACACAAAATTACTTGAATACAAAAATAATGAAGAACATGAAGTGCTTATTTGGGTTTTGACATTTAGCACATTATTATAAATACAATTTTAGGAGGTCATAAAATAATTTTAGGACATACTGGCAAATATAAATATAGGTATAATCATAAACTCATTGAAGACGTGTTCACTGAGGGCAAAAATGAAGATACATTAGCAAAATGTTTTGGGGGAAATATGTAAATAAAAACATAAAGGTTAAGGGACAGAAGAAAGTCCTGACAATGGGTTCATAGCCCAAAGAATAGTAATTGAAGTAGAGTTGAATTAGAAACTAAAAGTCATTGGGGTTTCATTTTTGACAATTTTTAGTTTAGATTAATGTCCATTTTTATATAGCTATTTCCTAACCAGTTGTAACTTACATACCTAATGTTATAAAAAATAAATACAACAGCAAAAACTAATAGCAGCAAAAACAAGTTCAAGAGCAAAAATAGGACACTAAAGAATGTAGTGTTGAGAACCTTAACAAATTTGGAATTGCAGCTGATATTAACATTAAATTGGTGAGTGAAGAAGGCTGAGTGGTTAGAGATATCATGTCACCTTTCAAATAAACTGAAACTCCTTAAATTTTTAAAACTTATCTTTCACATTAAAATGTGTTTTTAAACTACATGTCCTAATTCAGTAATTATAATCTGGTAGATTTTAATTTATTTGATGACAAAAATCCTTTTAATCTTTTTAGAATTTGTTCACTCTAAAAAGGAACTGAAGGGGTTCACCTCACAGAAGGTTATTCCAAAGGCTGGAAAAGAAATGCCCAACTCAATTATGAGATAGTCCAAAAGGAAAATCAAATGAAGCCATCATTTGAAATATTTCACTGGTTTCCAACAGTTGCTAGCTGAGGTGAAAGTCTAATAGCTGGAAATAAAACATTGTCACTTACTAATTAGATATTAAGGAAAATTGGTTAAATCACAAAATAGGGCACGTTTGGATGGTGACATTCAAACTGCAGAGAGAAGAGAAGTTCTGAGATATTAACTCCACATCTAATGAGACAGCTGACTTTTTGCTTACCTTTTCTATTCTCTGCAGCGTAGGCTGGACCCATATTTATGCAAGCCATGTATTTTGCTTTGAGAAGGAAAAGACTGCTTACCTAGTGTAGAGCATGCATTCTTTACATCAGAGCTGGATGGCTACGATAAAGCATGGCCAGAAAGCAATGATTGAGCTTTCTAATTCTTCTTGTGCTGCTTATATCTGATGCTATTTCAATGTATCTATGTGTTAGAAGGATAGGGAAGTTTCTTAAGTTTTATTTTTAATTAGTTATCAAATACACATGCAGGTAAAGTTAATAAAACACATGAATTAGTTTATTTCTCACTAAAAACAAGTTATATTTTCATGATTAAGGGACAATAGTTGTAGAACATAAATCTAGAAAGGACAAAGGAGGAAAGGGAAAGGGCAAGAAGTAATAAAATATATTTAAATTCTATGACTTGTGGAAGAATTTATCTGATTCAACTTTTAAAAGGTTCAGATTTGTGGATCAGATCTATACCTATATTTATGAGCTTTTCTATCTTACTGATTCAGTAACATTCCTATATGTTTGTATAAAAGTAATAGGAGGGGTTTACTACGTAGACATTTTCCCTGGACCCACACCTAAAAAATTCCAATTATATATAGATTAGGGTTTGGCCCAGGAATCTAGAATTTTATCTAGCGTCAAGAACTGTACACTTAAAGGTGATTCTGTTGTAGCGTTCCTAACCACTGCCTGAAATACCCTGTTTTATTCTCAACATTGTTATTATTCTCAGAAATCCATGTATTTGATTTTTTTAAAGCCAAAAACCAACAGTTTGAGCGCTAAGACAAACACACCTCTATGGAAGTTATGTCAGCTTTCACACTGGGTGACAGTACAGGCCATAAAAAGGCAAAAGGGTATCTTGGGACAGATTATATTGCATGCTTGGATTCACCTACAACATAGTGAGTTGCTGACATTATGCTAGAAATCAATTTTCAACTTGCACTACATAGTTCTTTAAGATTGAAAGGAACTGCTGTTTCCTCTTACACTAAAGTTTTATATGTAATGAAGAAAGTCAAGTATATTAATTTATTTAATGGTTACCACCCATGATATCTTACTAAAATAGCCCTGTTGCTTTAGTTATTGATATATATTTTAACAAGCCTATAAAAATCCTTGCTGTGGTGATTTCATTATTGCATTTTGTGAGAAACAAGGTGTATTTTCTTGTGCTTGTTAGCAAAGCCTATCCTTGTTAGGTACATTTTCTTTTTTAAAGAAGTTGGCATACAGCAGGCTCACCCTCACACACTTCGGTAACACCGAAATGGCTTACAACAGTAAATAGATGTACATTTTCTAATGAATTAGCCCCAAGTCATAAAATATTTGGTTTGTTTAAGGGAGAGAATAAGTAGTTAAAATTGATTTTCTATGGTGAAATTTGAGAACCATCAAGATGAAGCAAACAGATACAAAATAGCATTTAAGTATTTTTCCTCCATTTTTATTATTTTTTTTTATTTTTTTACTTAAGGGTCTGACTGAAATGCAGCATTCAACATTAAAGCAGCAATCTGCTGCAGAGTGAATGAATTTGTGATAAATGGTCCCCGGAGGTTTATAAAACATATTCTCCATAAAACAACCCACAATGTGTTTCTTCACATTAGTCAGTTCCTGACATTCAGGCTGCTGAAGCTCCAGTCTAGTGTTGGTACCTTCCATCACCAAGCTGTAAACAACTCTTTGTTTATTGCAGCAAAACTCATACATCTATTTCAAGGCTTTACAGCGATAAAAGGCCGACTGCCTACATAAACTGAAGTGGGCTGCAATATTGCTATTTTGTTTATTGCTCTTTTACTGCAGTGGTCAAATAGTTCCTTTGAGACCAGACACCAGTTTTCTGCCATCTGCACAGTCAGAGTTAGAAAACTTGTACCAACTGATTCATTGTGGAAAATATTTATAATGAGAGGACTAATTAAACACAATCTTGCCTCTCATATTTGAATAGGAAATAAAGATGATTAACAACAAACTAAAACAATCTGCCACCTTTTTTCTTCTTCTTAGAAGACAGTAGAGTTTGCCTTGGGGACCTTGAACACAAATTGTGTCTGCCTGCCTAACAAGGATCAGTTAAAGAGAGCACTTGCCCTGTGTGTTAAGGTTTTGTTTTCCACATGTGAAATTTATATTTAAATGACCCTGAATAATTTTAACCTCATATTTACTTTTATGGGCTATAAATACCTACCCAGAAAGCTCATCTCAAACCATGCTTTTGTCTTCAAATATGTTGTCTATCTAAATCAGCAAGTTCAAAGAGAAAAATCATTAACTTCCAGTGCAAAGTAAAATTTGGTCACACAAAGTTATATTTAAGTAAAGGGAAATTGTGATAGTGAATAGGTGAGGGTAATCTCTTTTCTTCCAGATTAAGTCATTGCATTTTAATTTGAAAAAGATGGAGGGATAGCTGTAATAAAAGTGTAAGTATGCTGTATTAGAAATATTGAACTCTAGAAGGTGGTCCCATGGTGTGATTTTGACATTTTTTGAAGCTCTGACATTGAAGTTTAAAAGACTTACCTTCATAGGAGAAGAGTATTGCCATTTTTGAATCTCATCAAGTACAGGGCTGACATAAGCCTTAAACAATTTGATAACAGTAAGGGTTTACTTTAATGAAACATGTAAAGGAGTTCCTGAGGTTTTAAACTTTAAATGGAATAGATTTTAAGTAAAAATAAATTTCACTATGCATATTGAAATGGTGACAAAATATATAGCATATGTATTATTAAAGTAAATGTTCACTTAGAAAATATTTCAGTATTTCAGTTCAATTTCTAATTGAACACTTTTTAATTAAAGACTTCCTATTGAAAAATCATACAATTATTTTATTATATATTGAAAATGTTTACAAAACATTTTGCAAGATAAAAGAACAAACTAGTATTCAGGTGAAATTGTGTATAAAATATGGCCTTGAAAATGTAAATAATAATTTTAAAATATTTTGTTTAACATTATATTCACACAAGCCTGTCAATTATAGGGAAAAGTTCTTAATCACCCATTTTTTATATAATTGTATGTATGATAAGGCATTGGTGGGTAGTGTGAATCATTTACTGATGTATATAATATAAGCATGTAATATGAACTTTATTGATATGTTAATTTTAATATATTATTTTAATAAAACATGATACCTTAACTTGGCAAAATAGGCTTCCAATACAATGGAATTAAATCAGCAAAATGAGACCCATTGAGATAGATACTACAAATGACTATGAATTACATCCCAAATTGATATTCTCATCCACAAATAAGGATAAAGTATGAAGATAGTTTTCATGTCAGCATATATTACATTGCTTAATAGGTGAAAATTATAGGAATAAATGAGTAGATTTCTGAAAATTTACATGAGGACACCTAAATCTGCAGGCACAGGTAAATAAATGAAAACCAATATCTATGAGATTTATAATGACAAAGCATTACATGTTGTTCTGAGATTCCTCACAAACAAAGTAAAAATGAAAAAATATGTATTATATAATTCTCATTATTTGATGGAATACTGTGTTATTTAGGAGAGACTTCCTGGTACACAATTATTAAAGACATATATGCCACAGTCTTTATATAAGAGATTTTTACATCACATCAGTGAATTACAGCAGAGGTCTTACAAAATGTGCACAAACATTATTCATGTAGTCATGGGTGTATTTTTATATAAATCATTACACAAATTATATATAGCATGTGTTGCAGCTTGTGTTTTTGTTAGCAATGTTGGTTTTGACCTCTCGGTTAATATGTCATCTGTCATGATTTCTTGGCTGTAAAATTTCATTTTACTTTACAATTGCATACAACTTGTTCTGCTTTCACACTTTTTTTGAAAATGTGAATTTATTACAATGTGATCGATACATCAGTTCCTTGAGTGTAACACTGATTTGTTTATGTGTGCTTTTGTTATGGAGAAACACTAGGTGAACATAGAAAATTGCATCCAGTTGGGTCAAGCCAGGTAGAAATACAAAAAAAAAAAAAAAAAAAAATTCCTGCGCACACCTTGAACCAACTACCTCAGTTGGCCACGTATAAGACAAACCCATTCACATTTGATGCTACAACTTACCAATTTCAGATAACCTTCCTTCTACCACTTCACAACTTACACCTACAACAGAACACCCATAACTAAAAGCAAGTCTTCCACAAGGGCAGGTGTCATATTTTTTGTGGAATTATATATTTCTTAACCACTTAATATGCTAACATTTTATTAGGTTGCTAACGTTTTATGTCACTAAGGATATGTTTTTTTCCCTTAAGCCCTATAGTATTTATTTATTGCACAATTTTGCACAACATGGTGTATTTTAGAACATACATCCTGTAAAATAGCACTGGTTGCATACCCTTTTGCTGATGTTTCTAAAATATGTAAATGTTATAATTTTCCATCAATATTTCACCCATTGATTTTATCATTCATTGAAGATTATTTCCTGCTTAATTGTAAGATAATTTTTAGCTCTCTCCTGCTATGTTTGAGTAGTTGAGATTCTGTAAGGATAAACTTTTGCTACTATCTTATTTTAAAATGTCAGTGCTAACTTGTGAATTGTTTTTAACACAATGCATTATAGGTCTAACTAATGTCATTATTATTTTAATAATTACATTTTTCAAATTAATAAACTGAAAATTCTTTTAAGATCCTGTGTCATATTTCCATCATTTCTTGAGCTTTTTCTTATTATCTCACACAAGTAGGATTTGAGGTTCATTGTATGCTTTCTTTGAATTAGTCCCAGAATCAATCATTTTGTTATATTGGCTCCTTTTATTTAACAATGATACTTAAAAAACAGTACCTGTTACAATTATTCATTACTGCCAGGGGCTGTAGAGCTATCTGAAAAACACTTGTTCTGAAAGTGCTCCTATTTTCACAACCTGAACACCTTTAAATTATGAACTTCAAATAAAACTAATCTTGCAGCTCATGAATATGTAGAATTATTTTAGGTGTAATGTTGGGCTGCAAATAATTGAGACCACAAGAAAAAGAGAATTTTACCATTTATTTTTTGGTGTATTAGCTAAATAGTTTTATAGATAGTCATGAATGTTGGTGATAACTTCCAAAATCGACTTTTCATTGCTATTAAAATAGTTGATTTTGAAAATGGTTATCTGAATACAAATCCAAAAGAAATCAAGAATTTAATAGTTCTCTTCTGTTGTTACTGCCATGAAAACAAATACATTTTAATTTAAAGCATAAAAAGTTAGATTTAAAAAAATGAAACTAGAGATTTTACTAAACCTAAACATATAAGTTTTTTTGATCATCTATGGTTCTTACTTTAAAAGAAGAAAGTTTCTAAATATTTTTCATTTTCTCTCCTTTCCCCATATACAAAGACAAAATTAGCCCTAATCAAGCAAGCGTATAGAGATACAAATCTGTTTTAATTACATTTATTCTGTTTTTGAAAACTTCAACAAATATAAATGTATAATTATAAAAGCACCATTTGATGTTTTTGAAATATTATGGAGGAACTTGAATTTAATGAAAATAAAATTTAAAAGGGACACAAGGAAACATTGAGGAGCAATTAATTATAAATCATTTTATAGCAGTTACTAAGAGCTCCTAATTACCCTCAGAAGTCACAATTATATATATGACATATATGCCAGTGTTATTTAACTCTGAAATTATGAGATGAATTGTATATTGACTTATTTTTATGTACATGCCAATTTGATGACCAAAATAATGGATTTGGGCATCTATTTGGAAAGTATGCATTGTCAATGTGTGCTGATTATTTGGCCAGTCTCTGATAATACAAATAATACATTTTCTATTTTTAATTTCATATTTTAAATCGTATTTTAGGAGAAAATATATCTGTTTACTCCTTTTTATTCATAGACTGACATTCTTATGGTCACAACAGATGTTACAATATATTGTAGTAAACCTATAATGGAGACAGCTTTATATTAATAGTAGTGAAAAATATAGCATTGATGGTATCAGGTACTATTTGAAGTAATTTTATGTCTGATCTCAGTTCATTTTGTCATTTGACAACTTTAGAAGTTAGGTTGACTGATAGGGAAACTAGGGCTCAGAGAGTTTGAGTAACTCATGTATATATGCACAGCAGTTAAATGGTGTAACTGGGAATTAGGCCCAGGGTCTCTGGTTGCAGAGCCTATGTTCTTAAAGACTTCTCACTAAGTCTCCGTAATGACAAAGAGAAAGGGAGGGTGGGAGAAAGAAAGAGTTCTGCTTGGGGAGTTGGAGCAGGATTCACTGCACAGATTTGGACCACATGCCTGTCCTGGTTGAGTTTTCACTACAGTGTGACTGTGAGATACAGGGTGTCATCTGTAGGAAATCTGGTCAAGGTTTTGTGAGGAAAGGTATGAAATCAATGAAAACTTTGGATCACAGTAACTTAATTTTTCTGTTTTAATCTTGCCCCTAATTACTATAGATAATTTAAGATATGATAAGTAATACAAGCAGAATAGCTATAATTAATGTTATTTACTTGGGAACCACATACTCATCTCATAATACTATAAATTATGAATATTCAAGTATTATCTTGAACCATGCAGAATTAATCATTTGTGTAATTATTATTAAATAATACTGCATCTTCTGATATAATGAATCTACATTTTACATAAACTTAAAAGTAACTCATTCTAGTTGATGTTAGTAAAATTGTCAGTGTGAGCACTCTTGTTTTCATTATATTTGTAGATCCTTAAACTTGATTGAATTTTAGGAAAATTCTTGTATTTACCTCCTGTTCCACTTTCCAATAGCTTACATATCCAGTGTGGTCTCTCTTTTGAAAAGTTTCTAACATATTAATCCTGAAGGTTGTTATATTGTATAACAATGTGCAAACCATTTATAGCTTTCATTTGGAATTACATTCATCTCCATTTCACCTAATGCATATGGGATTGCTTATACTTCAATACTTATTTTTTGCATATTAATGATGCATTATTTTCATACAATAGTTCATGTGTTTTGAAAATAGACTCCCTAGCTCTTTCATTATTTACTATTTGTCTCTCAGCAATTTGGGATTTTGTTCTTTTTGCAATTAGTAGTAAGTACAGTGTGCCAGAAATCCCCATGCTCCTTTATTGTGAGACATGAGCAGGCTTTGGATCTCATTCACTTAAAGATAGGAGGAAAAGAATGGCACAGCCTGGAATCAATACAATAGCTCATTCTTAGTTTCTAGCTATTCACAACATAGCCTGGTGATAAATCACACCTTTCTCAATTGTATTTATCTTTCTTCTTATTTATTATTCTAATGTCCAGGAAAGCTATGTTAAGTAAATAAAATTGCTTTTCAATTCTGTATTTGTATTAAGACATTGCCTAAAGAAAGCTAAAAAGAGTAACAGTGGACCCAAGGAACTAGGTAAATGATGGAAGATAAATGCATGGATTTCCAGATCCAAGATCTACCTTTATTGCTTACCCGCAATCAAGGTGAATACATAGATCATGAGAATTTTCCTGTGAGATATAACCTGCTTGATTTAGCCATTTCCCTCTTTTTGATGTTTCTTAGTGATTTTATCATTTAGTTTCTACAACAATAAAAGCATGTCCTCCTGTGCTGGCATATTGCAAATGTAATGAACCCCGCCTCCATTACCAGTAAATAAGTAATAAAGAAACTGGTTGCCTAAAATTTAGGGAGACTTTTATATAGAGTAACAGTGAAAGAGAAATGAATTAAAGAACAGGAGTCAGGGAATAAGAGGGTAGGTAATGGTAACTAACCTAGAGTGAGATTGAGTGTAATGGATTTCTGGTGTGAAGATTAGAGAAGTGAATTTTGCCAGCACCCTTTAAAATGCCCCCACCCCAGAATTCATTAAATTCATTTTTTAAAATTATGTCCTTGTACTTATTTAGCTTGAAAGCTGTCATTTTCCTTTTAAGTTGAAATAGTGGCAATGAATATATAATTTCCAGCGCTTAAAAAATACTTATTTAAAAGTATTACATCTCACCCTGGCTGGTGGCTCAGTGGATAGGCACTGGCCTGTGAATCCAAAAGGTCACTGATTTGGTTCCCAATCAGGCTACACAACCAGGTTACAAGCCAGGTCTCCCGCCAGGTCCGTGGCTGGAGGCAGGTAAAAGGCAACCATACATTGATGTTTCTCTCCCTTTCTTCCTCCCTTCCTGTCATTCTCTCTAAAATAAATAAATATTACATCTCTAAATGTATCCAATAGTATATTCACCCTCATCAATATGATATTCACCATCATCCATCTTCAAAGTGTGTGCTCAGGCTTTGTCAGAATCATATGTCATTTCCTTTAATATGTATATCCTTTCATTTCCAACAGAATTTATTTAAATGAAATATTGTATTTCATTCTTTTTGTTTTGATTTTTTTTTTTTTGAACCTTAAGGTGTTTTTTTCACATTAAAAAATTTTTATTTGTTGCTTAATTACATTGGTCCCAATATTTCCACCATTGCTTAAAATGCTTAGTCAAGCCCTGGCTGGTGGCTCAGTGGATAGGTGCTGGCCTGCAAACCCAAAGGTCACTGGTTTGATTCCCAGTCAGGGCACATAACCAGGTTGCAAGCCAGGTTGCAAGCCAGGTTGCAAGCCAGCTCTCCAGCCAGGTCCATAGCTGGAGGCAGGTAAAAGGCAACCATACACTGATATTTCTCTCCCTCTCTGCCTTTCTCCTTTCCCCTCTCTCTGGAAATAATAAATAAAATCTTTAAAAACATGCTTAGGCATTATTGACTTACAGACTAGCGTCTCTTTATTTTGCCCTCCAGTCTTCGCGTCTTAAAACAATGTTTTCCAAAGAACATTCTGTGAAAATGGGAATATTTTCATCTGCACTGTCCAGTATGTTATACACTAGTCACATGTATCTCTTGAGCAGTTGAAATGTGGGCACAATACTGAGGAACAGAATTTTTAACCTTATTTAATTTTAATTAATTATAACTTAAATAATCAGATGAGGTCAGTGACTACAGTATTACACAGCATAGTCTTAAGACAATGCTGTCAGTGTAGGATAATTGGATTTTACTTTTGTAGTGGGAGAAGAATGCTTGTAAAAGTGAAAGATAAAGAAGGAACCAGCTGATTTTTTTTATGGTAGTTGAATTCTCTAATAGAGAAAATTTTTCAGGAGAAAAATACATTTGGAAAATCCTTTAGATCCTCATCTTAATTTTGAATATTACTTCCTATGCTTTTTCTGTGATATGAGGGGAATATTTTTATTCATAGTTTTGTGTTATTATTTCTAACATGGGGCTTGTTTCTTCAAAAATTTGTAGTATCATAAACAGCAAGAAGTAAATAACATCAAATCAGAGTATGTGATTAAAAGATTATAAATCAGTTATAGATTTGTTGGTTATGACCCAAAATCCTCCACATTATTGGTGGGTTCATATCACACAGACAGTCATCGGCACTGAGTGTGCAATAATTAGATGGCTTAGTGTAGAAGTATTCTGAGCAAGACTAGGACTTCAAAACTAAGCGGGAGAAAATGATTTGGAATTATTTGCATTGTGGCATCTCATTAAATGAACAGCTATTATAGAAACATATCAAGATATTTTTAATGTGGTTATTATAAGGCTTCTTTGAAATCTGTGAAGAGACATATTAGAAGATGTGTAGAAATTTAATATTTTATATGGTTTGACAAATCTGATAGCTAGAAGGCTGGGGAGTTAAATAATACTTTGAATTTATATACTGCCTTTGTTCTGTTGGAATCAAAGAACTGTCATAACTAATACTTCTTCTTGACAGCATTCCTTCAAAGTAGAGAGCAGAGACTGCTACATGCAAAAAGAAGCATGTTCCTGCAGAGCAGAGACTTAGACTATAAGACCTAGTGTTCTAATCTATTTTAATATGTGCCCACTAAGAATACCTTACAGTAACATTACTTATTTATCATAGTATAATTGCCTTTTAAGTTTACCTCTATATTTTAATTCATCTCTAAGTTATAAGCTATAAAAATTAACAGGAAAACTTTATATGTAAAAAAGATAGAAAAGGAAAGTAGCAAATATTATATTGTGAATTTAATTGGAAATTGCTTGCTAGTACAGCCATGAGCAGCTTAATGACTGGGATATATTCAGAGAATGTATTTTTAGGCAATTTCATCTTTGTGCAAACTTATTTGGGAGTACTTACACAAACCTAAGTGGTAAAGATTTCTACACACCTATGCTATATGGTATAGCCTATTGCTCTGTAGGGGAGAACAAATAATTTTACCTCTACCTTTCTGAGTTCCTTGGCTGAAACATTCCTGTAATAAAAGACAGATTAGCAGGAGAAAAGCAGAAGTTTAATAGTGAGTATAACTACTTCACACAGGGAGAGACCCAGATAATCTGAGTAACTCAACAAAGGGGATGAAGACATACTCCCTTTAATACCATATTTAGTTGAAAACAGAAGATGCTGGGAATGGGGGAGTCAGTTATAGGAGGTTACCAGGAAAGAAAAGCACAATAAACAGGGGTGAAGTTGTTATGCAGATTTAAGTCTTTGCCTTCTGCATTGATAAGAGTTTCTAGAGATAAGGTCATTCCCCTCTCACTGGGAGATAACCCTTGCAAAAAAAAAAAAAAGAATTTTCCTTTTGTTACCAGATTAAATGCGTTCATTTGAGTGCATCAAAGCCCAAAAAGACACAAACAGGAATTTGTAGCAAAGAAAGTTGAGGGTTTATTAGTTGAGAGAGTGGTGCCATGCCCTGAGTCATAGGTGAGCTAGTATTGAAAAATTTGACTTCTTGATGACTTGTAGGGAATGGGTTATATAGGGGAAAAGTCATTAATCATGATGACTAGGGATTTAGAATCATGGTCAGAGTGTAGTGATTAGTTGATTCTAGGGCAGGGGTTACTTAATTGCTGCATCTGGTCCTGACGTAAACCATGGTATCCTCCAGCCTGGCCTTGAGGCTTTTCTGGGCATGAAACACAATTGAGGCCTAGATATTATCTCCAATATAGCCTGACCCAAATTCTGTCTCTGTGGTCAACACAGCTAAGTCTTTGTTCTAAAATTGTTTGATGCTGACCAGAACTTCACTGTTCTGGGTCCTTGATGATTAAGTGAGTAGACATGTAAGGGTGAAGGAGGCAGGTGTCAGGATGCTAGTGAGGCCAGTTTAAATCAGAAGAAAAAATGTCATATTAAATGAAATTATGTGTGTGGTTACACTTATAAATGTAAATGTCTTTACCAAGGGTAACTTCTACTTGGTTTTCAGAGCTTCTCTTATGTCTGTGGTTTTGAAAAATGGATCAACCTAAAATAATTCTTATACCAAAGAGACATATTTTGGGTTGATAAATTGCTCTATGTCTCCTAGGCTAAAAACCTGTATAACTTGTTACTCTACTGAATAGTGCAGGCAATTGCAACTCAATGGTAAACACTCTCATATTTGTGTAACATATTGCCCCAAGATGCAAGAGGGCTATGACATCACCAGGTGATAGGAATTTTTCAGCTCCATGATAATCTTATGGGACAATCATTATATACACAGTTCATCTCACCAAGATATTATTATCCTTATGCAATTATGTGGTGCATGACTGTAGTTGTTCATTGGATTCTCACTTTGAGAAGTAAGATTACAGTTTACAAAGGCATAGAAAAATGGGTCAAATAATTACTTCAACATAGGCAACAAATATTTTCTTAATTTTTAAAATTTATTTTAATTAATTTAAAAATCATATATTGATTTCATGGAAGATCTGGGTAGTGAATAAAATTATTATTTCTTAAGCTTTTGTGATTTTCTATATTATAGTGTCAGGGAGGTTTAATTTTTATCTCTTATTGTTTTACATAGATTTGTGTATGTATGCTTCACATGTAGTAGTTCCCTCAATTTAAATATTAAACATTAGTAATAGCAGATTTTATTATACACTGAATTATATGTCAGGTCATTGCATTAGGTTCACAACATCCTATTATTGGTGCCATTTTATAGGCAAGGAAAGAAAAGATTACTGACAGAGCACTTGTCTATGTTATAGAAGTTGTAAGAGGCATAAGCAGGTCTCAAACCCAAGTCTTTAGGATCCAAAATACAGACAGTTAATCTACAACCTCCTTGACTGAGGAACAAGTTAAGTACAATACATCTTAAAACTCAGTTGTGATGCTTTTGCTATTTTTGATAGGAATATTAGAAATATTTATTTATAAGAGTAAGGTTTATAAATAATGTTTTCATTTATTTCAAAGAAGGTGGGGATACTTAGTAAGCATGGAAACAAATATAGTATGAAACTTGATAATTACCATTATTTGAAATTTTTTACAGTATTGCATCAAAATTGTTATCATACTATTAGCATAAATAACTACATATATATATGTATATATACATATATATACTGTATATATATTTTTAAGATTTTTAAATTTCATTATTTCTAGATACAGGGGAAGGGAGAGAGGCAGAGAAGGAGAGAGACGTCAATGTATGGTTGCCTTTCACCTGTCTCCAGCCACAGATCTGACTGGAGACCTGGTTTGCAACCTTGTTATGTGCCCTGGCTGGGGAATCGAACCTGCGACCTTTGGGTTTGCAGGCCGGCGCCTTACCCACTGTGCTACCAGCCAGGGCCTTAGATGTATATTTGATATAAGCAATGACTTACTGCTTTAGTTCATTATTTTATGCCATAGTCCTAGAACAGGGTATGCCACACAGTAGTCATTCAGTAATATTTATGAATAAATTATATATTTTTTTCATATATGAAGATATTTTTCATAAGTTTTTATTTACCCATTTAGAAATATGTATGCATTTTACATAACCAATATATAAACAAATATATAAAATTTGGAATCAATTTTAAAACTGCTAGAATGCAAGTGATATCAGAATTTGCACTTCATTTCATTGTGTAAATATACCAGATTTTTTTGATCCGTTCATTCACTGTGGGCACTTAGGCTGTTTCCAGGACTTGGCTATTGTAAATAGTGCTGCCATGAACATAGGGTTGCAGAGGTTCTTTGAACTAGTATTTCAGGATTCCTCAGGTATAATTCTAGCAGTAGAATTGCTGAATCAAGAAGCAGTTCCATTTTTAATTTTTTGAGGAAATTCCATACTGTTTTCTACAGTGCCTGCACCAGTTTGCATTGCCACCAAAAGTTCACTGAAGTTCCCTTTTCTCCACATCCTTGCCAGCACTTGTTTGTTGGTCTGTTGATGATTACCATTCTGACAGGTGTGAGGTGGTATCTCATTGTGGTTTTAATTTGTATCTCTCTGAATGCTAGTGATGTTGAACATTCTTTCATATACCTATGGGCCTCTGTATAGTAGAATCTTATAAGTTCTATATATTTTGTAGATCAAACCCTTGTCCAACATATTGCCAAATATGTTTTCCCACATGGTTGGTTCCTTTTTCATTTTGCTGAAGTTTTCTTTATCTGAGCAAAAACTTTTTAATTTGATGTAGTCCTATTTGTTTATTTTTTTCCCTTTATTTCTCTTGCCCTAAGAAATGATCGGTGAAAATATGGCATGTGGGATATCTGCAATTTTACTGCCTATGTTTTCCTCTAGGACTTTTGTGGTGGCACAGATTATGTTTAAGTCTTTCATCCATCTTGAATTTATTCTGGTGTATGGTGTAAGTTGGTGTCCTAGTTCCATTGTTTTGCATGTTCTTGTCTACTTCTCCTAACACCATTTGTTGAAGAAGCTACTTTTATCCCATTTTATGTTCCTGCCCCCTTTGTCAAATATTAATTAACCATAGAGACTTGGATTTATTTCTGGGCTCTCTATTCTGTTCCATTGATCTATATGTCTGTTCTTATGCCAGTACCAGACTGTTTTGACAATGGAATACTACCCAGCAGAAAGAAAAAAGAAACTCCTACTTTTTGTGACATCATTGATGGAACTGGAGAGTATTATGCTTAGTGAAATAAGCCAGGCAGTGAAAGACAAATACCATATGATCTCATCGATTATAGAAAACTAATGAACAAAATAAACTGATGAGAAAAATAGAACCAGAGACACAGAAACAAGGAACAGATTAACAGTGACCATAGGGGAGAGGGAAAGGGAGAAGGGAGGAAGGAAGGGGATGGTTTTGGTCAAGAAACTAGTATAAATGACCCATGGACATGGATGGCAGGGTGGGGATTGACTGTGGGAGAGAGGATGGGGTGGCCGGGGCAGAGAAGAGCAATGGGGGAGAGTGGGACAACTGTAATAGAACAATAAATTAATTTAAAAAATTTGCACTTCATAATTTTAGTCACAGAAAATGTTTAATGTAGAAATCTATTTAAAGAGGATATTCTTGCATGTTTTTAGGTTTTATAAACAAAATGTATCTCCAGTGTTCTGCAAGCTATTTTCTAGATGCTCTACCTTTTGCACTGCTTCCAATAAAATGTAAATTTGATAGGCATGGGTATAACGCCTGCATCCAAGCTTCTAGTTGCTTTAGGACGTGCTGTGGCCTGAATTCTGTCTACTGCCAAATTCAAATTTTGAGACTATAGATCTAGTCTCGCTCTCGCTCACTCTCTCTCTCTCTCTCCCTGAACACTGAAGATAGGCCATGTGAGTAACAGTGAAAGTGGCCACCTGCAATTCAAGAAAGGGTCATCACCAGAAGGTGATCACATTGGCACTGTGATCTTGGACTTCTATCTTCCCATGGGTCAATATACAACATATTTTGTTATGACACCCTAAGCACACTGAGAGGACAGTTTACATTTTATTAGCTAAATGCCATAATGTATTGACATCCATAATTATATAATGAGCTTCACCTAAAATCAGAACAATCAGGCATCATGTTTGATTTTTTGTTTCTAATAATAGATATGTTATTCTTATTTTTTTACAGTAATCATAATGATAATTAAGGTAACTTAAAATTGTACCTGTTAACAGATATTTTGAAGTCATTGCTCTTCTCATTTTTTGCACAGACAAATAAACTTTAAATTATTTTGGGGTTCTGAAGTATTTTCTTTTTAAATTCTCTCCACTTGTTTATATTAAAGGGTTAAAGTCTGGTTTGTTAGCAGTAGGATGAATACCTTCATTATGATTGCAGAGCATGACTGAGAAAAGAGAAGACTGATGTATGGAAAGGTGGGAGAGTTGCTGAGCTAGAAGGAGAAGGTAGCTTAGGACAGCTGATTTGTTATTGATACCTAATATATCAAGGCAAGCAGAAAATATGTATGCCCTCAGGGGAATCTAGGCTAGCAACAAGAGTATTCATGAAATGAGCCTCTGTATGTAGTCATGTACTGTGGTAAAGCATAGCAGTTATAACCTGATTCCTTAGTGAACTTTGTCAGTTGATGTAAAATGCCATGTGCTTTACTTATAAAACATTACTGTATGTTTATTAATTGTTATAATTTGTAAGACTTGCCAGTCTGATTTTATTTTTAAATCACAGAGATTTTGATGAAGCATGTTCATTAGGCTGCATTAATTATACATACAACAGCCATGAAACAGGTGTTTGGCTGTAAGAGGGGCATTTAATAAAAAAATTGATCTTAAACTAGTACTTCATATGCTGTCTTTATTTATGGGCTCCCTCTCAGAACATTCATAAAAATTATGATTAAACACCTTTATCCTCTTTTGGGAAATACTCTCTCTTTTTGTTTTTTTGTTTTTTGTTTTTTGTTTTTTTTTTTTTTTGAAATACTCTTTAGATGAGGGTTGGTATATTCACATTGTAAAATAATATTTTATTTAACATTTAATTTTTGCTAAATTTTTTCCAATTACACTGTGCCTAAAATAATCCAAGTGGAGAACACTTAGACCAAAAAGTCTGAAAATTATCTGAAATTCATTTGAATATATACCACTGTAGAGAACATAAACCAAATCATCACATGATAGCTCAGGTTGAATCTGCACTTTTTAATTGGTCATAGTGCTTTTGTAGTTATAATATTATCTTCCTAAATCAATCCTTTCTGTAGGATATGGAGTCACTTTTCCTGCTACTACTTTTAAGATGTACAGATTTGAAATGTTCTGGCATAGGTAAGTAATCAGGTAGTTTATTTCTCCAGAAAGTTTAAGTTTTTGTAAATGATACCAGGTGGTCAATGGTCTTTTAAAAATAGCAAACAACTTTTTTCAGCCTTTAAGTAAAAGGCCCTCTCATAAGCTTTGTGTAAATTTTCAATTATCATATTTAAGCTCAACTAAGGAGGATGCTTGTAAATGTCCAAAATCATACAGCTGATAGCTTTGTATTTGAAGTCCTGAATTTTACTGCCTAAAGATTTTCAGACATTTTCCCTGGCAATGGTTTGCAAAGGATAATTGCTTCCAGGACCTGTTATTGTTTGAGTTTCAAAATGGCACTCTTCCTCTTATGCTCACAGCTCATGAAGAAGAAACAGGACAAGAAGTTTTGTAGTCAAGAAGAACAAATCTATAGTTAATTGAAGCCATGTACCAACTGTACATTTCCTTGACACCTAATATGCACACACATATATGTACACACATTTTCTATCAGTATATATAATTATGGACGGAAGAGTCAATCTCTGCTAAGACCTATTCCAATAAACTCCAAGAGGCTTTTTACAACAGAACTAGATTTATTTATAGCCTTTTAACATTTTTACCAAGCACTTTGTTTGGCTCATATTAGTCAAGCGCTAGATGCTTAAAACTTTTGGTTTTATTTTATTATGTTATTTGTAACATGTTTTGAATGGTCAGATTTATGTATCTTAATAATAGTGAACATAGACTTGAAGGAATGTCCAGAGCAGGTTACCTCCCTTAAAAGAAAATTCACAAGTCATTCAATTTTATGGGGTTGCTTTTCTTGTGGAAGAAATAAAAGTTCTAATAACTTTTCCTGCTGAATGGAGTGACCTAGATTTGTTGTATACTGACAAAGCTGCTGGAGGATATTTTTACTTTGCCATTTTGTCCTCAAGTGTTATCTAACTGATTTCACCATATGAAATCCCTTTCAAGTTTCTTGTCAGCAATGAAGATATTCTGTTGCATTTGTAGCATCAGAAAGCTGGAAGACTTTATTTCCATTAGTGTGTCCTTCATTTCTGACTGGATTTTTTTTAATGCTGTCTTCACTAAGTTCCTTGACATCCTTATAACCAATGTTTTGAACTCTGCATCTGATAGAATGCTTATTTCCATTTTGTTTAGGTACAGTTCTGGAGTTTTATCTGTTCTTTCATTTGGGCAATGATTCTTTGTTTCCTCATTTTGGCAGCCTCCCGGGTTTTTTTTTTTTTTTTTTTTTTTTTTTTTTTTTTTTTTTTTTTTTTTTTTTTTTTTTTTTTTTTTTTTTTTTTTTTTTTTTTTTTTTTTTTTTTTTTTTTTTTTTTTTTTTTTTTTTTTTTTTTTTTTTTTTTTTTTTTTTTTTTTTTTTTTTTTTTTTTTAATTAGATAGAGCTGCTATGACTCCCTGTCTTGGTAGCATGGCCTAATATAGTAGGTGTCTTGTAGGGTCCAGTGTCACAGCCTACTTTAACCACTCAAACTGGGTACTCAAGGTGTGCCCTTCATGTGAGTGGATTACACCCTCCTCTTGCAGTTTAGCCTTGCTTGCTGATCAATTTACAAGGGAACATCAGTAGAGTGAATAAAGCCCAGAAACAAATCAATGATTTGGACCATAAGGAAGCTAAAAACAGCCAATCGGAACACAATAAGAAAAAATAATCCATAAAAGTGAGGGTAGTATAAACAGCCTCCGAGACAATTTCAAGTGGTCCATATTTGTATCATAGAGGTGCCAGAAAGAGAAGAGAAAGAAAAAACATTTTGAAAAAAAAAAAAAATTCCCTAATTTGGGGAAGGAAATAAACAGCCCAATTCAGGAAGCACAGAACATCCCAAACAAGATGGATGCAAAGAGGCCCTCTCCAGGACACATCATAATTCAAATGACAAAGATTAAAGATAAAGAGATAATCTTTAAAACAGAGAGAGAAAAGTAGTTAGTTACCTACAAGGGAGTCCCCATAGGACTGCCAGCTGCTTTCTCAAAAGAAACTTTGCAGGCTATAAGGGACAGGCAAGAAGTAATCAAAGTGATGAAAAGCAGTGACTTACAAGCAAGGTTACTCTATCAAAAAAGCCTTTCACTTAGTGAGAAGGTGATAAAAATTTCAGGAAGGTGATTGGATTCAATAATTTGAAACTAAAACCCATTGTTATATTCCAGAAAACAGAAGATTACAGCAGTATGTATCCGACAAATAATTCACATTTAATGTAAGTAGTGAGAAAATTGCAAGACAAAAATTGCGTAATTACAAAAAATATTTAGACAATGGCTCAGAGACAATCTGGATTACTTGCAGATCCCTTGGGGCACAAAGG
The DNA here is from genome assembly GCA_004026585.1 of Noctilio leporinus. Taxonomy (NCBI): domain Eukaryota; kingdom Metazoa; phylum Chordata; class Mammalia; order Chiroptera; family Noctilionidae; genus Noctilio; species Noctilio leporinus. The sequence goes on from PVIW01002063.1 coordinate 105,602, forward strand.
TTGAATTGCTTGTGGACCTCCTACCTCCTGGAGTCAGGACACTGAAGATTAATCTGAATCTGGCCAAGATGGAATCATAGATGCACATGCTTGCCTCCTTACACAGCCATGGGAAGGGTTACAGCTGACCTTGGAGCAAAGAGCACCAAGAACTGATCCTTGGTCCATGTGGTAACTGCAGGCTGGAGGAACTGAGTGAATTTGGAGTAGTTTGGGGGAGCACCCAGCTACTCTGGCCAGCAACCTGCTCCGGCTACTGCTGGTGGATTGGCCTGCCTCACAAGGCATTTGTGCCTGCCCAGACTGACATAGTGAACCTCAATAGGAGCTCCACAGGGGGAGTCTGCACTGGGCAACTCACAGGTCCTGAGAGAAACAGCCTGTCTGGTGCTCAGACTTCACCCCCAAGGTGTCTGCATACACGGGAGTGCCCTAGCAACAGTGGTAGCAGGCCCAAATGGTAGCTCAGTGGTGGGGACTGAGTGGTCCAATCCAAGCTCAAGTTGAGGAAACCTAGCAGCCTGCACTATGGAATCCTCTCACAAGAACTCACTAAAAGATGCCAGGGAGTCATAGTAGATTAATATAAGAAACAAAAACAAGCAAGAAAAAATACCTAAAATGGGCAGAAAAAGAAAGAGTCCATCAAGGAAAGGAAGGGAGGAATCACTAGAAAAATTGCTAAGTGAAACAGAGATAAGCAATCTATCAGATACAGAATTCAAAGCAATAGTTATAAGAAAGCTGAATGAGCTCAAGAAGCTCAAAGAAAACTACAAAGAACTCTAGGGGAATTATAAAGAACTCCAAGGAAACTACAAGGAACTTACAGAAAATTATACCATCATTAAAAAATACATAGAAACCATCAATAAGAACCCAGAGGAAATGAAGAATACAATTTCTTAACTGAAGAACACAGTAGAAGGAATCAAAAGCAGGTTAGAGGAAGCAGAGAATCAGATCAGCGAATTGGAGGATAACGTGAAAAAAAAAAAAAATAGCTAGGCACAGCAACAAAATGAAAAATGAATGAAAAAGAATGAAGAGGAGCTACAGGACAACATGAGACATAATAATATCCATTATCATAGGGATACCAGAAACAGAGGAAGAGCAACAATGAATAGAAAATCTGTTTGAAAAAGTTATGACAGAAAACTTGAATCTGCTGAGAGAAAATATTACCCACGTCCAGGATGGGTATAGGGTCCCAATAAAGAGGAACCCAAATAGGTCTATACCAAAACACATCATAATTAAAATAATAACATTAAAGATGAAGAAAGAGCTCTAAGGGCAGCAAGAAAGAAAGAGCTAATAACATACAGAGGAGTTTTGATAAGGCCAACAACTGATTTCTCAACAGAAACACTACAAGCCAGAAGAGAATGGCAAAAAATACTCCAAGCAATAAAAAGCAAATGCCTCCAACCAAGACTACTCTACACAGCAGGGTTCTCATTCAAAATGGAAGGTGAAATATGGAGTTTCCAAGAAAAAATAAAGCTAAAATAATACATCTCCACCAAACCAGCATTGCAAGAGATGTTAAAGGGACTGCTATAAGTAGAGGAAGAAAAAGAGAGAGAGAGAGAGAAACACAGGTACAAAGAGAAGAAATCATAATGAATAAGTACTTATCAATAATAACTTTAAATATAAATGGAATAAATGCTCTAATCAAAAGATGATTATCCATTAAGGTAGCCAAATGACATTACCCAGATATATGCTGTCTACAAGAGACACACCTCAGAACAAGAGATCTACACAGACTGAAAGTAAAGGGATGGGAAAAAATATTTCAAACAAATGGACATGAAATGAAAGATGGGGTAGTAATACTCATATCATACAAATTAGACTTCACAACAAAGACCATCAAAAGAGACAAGGACATTTTATAATACTTAAGGGAACAATCCATCAGGAAGAAATAACTTTGGTAAACATATATGCATATATAGGAGCACTCAAATATATAAGAAAACTGTTGGAGGACTAAGAAGGATATAGACAACAACACACTCATAGCAGGGAATTTTAACACCCCACTGTCAACAATGGACAGATCTCCAAGCAAAATAACACCAAGGACATTATGATATTGAACAACACCCTAGATGAAATGGACTTAACTGATATATATAGAACTTTTCACCCCAAGGAAGCAAAATACACTTTCTTTTCAAAAGCACATGGAACTTTCTCAAAGACAGATCACATGGTAGGGCACAAAACAAGCCTCCACAAATTAAAAAAAAATGAAATTATATCAACTATCTTCTCAGATTATAATGGTTTAAAGCTAGAAGCCAAACTCAAGAAAAATAAAACAAAACAAAATATTCAAATTCATGGAGGCTGAACAACACACTATTGAATAATAATTGGGTTAACCTTGAGCTCAAGGAAGAAATCAAAAAGTCTCTAGAAACAAATGAAAATGAACACACAAAACCCCAAATCTATGGGACACAACAAAGGCAGTCCTGAGTGGAAAATTTAGAGCAATATAGGCCTACCTAAAAAGGTTTGAAGAAGCTCACATAAAAAACCTAACAACAAAGCTACAAGAACTAGAGGAACAGCAACAAACAAAACCCAAAGCTAGTAGGAGGAAGGGAATAATCAAGATCAGAGCAGAATTAAATGACATTGAGACAAAAAGAACAATTCAAAGGATCAATAAATCCAGGAGCTGGTTCTTTGAAAAGATAAACAAAATTGACAAGCCATTATCCAGACTCATCAAGAAAAAAAGATGGAGGACCCAAATAAAAAAAAAAAAAAAAATCAGAAGCAACAAAGGAGAAATCACAGAAATACAAAGGATTGTCAGTAATTACTATGAACAGCTATATTACAAAAAGTTTGGCAACCTGAATGAAATGGACAAATTTCTAGAAATATAATCTTCCAAAAAAGATTAATCAAGAAGAAGCAGAAAGCCTGAATAGACCTATAACAACTAGTGAAATTGAAGCAGTTATCAAAAAAACTTCAGGCACACAAAAGGCCAGGACCAGATGGCTACACAAGTGAATTTTACCAAATATTTAGAGATGAACTAACTCCTATCCTTCTCAACCTATTCCAAAAAATCCAAGAAGAAGGAAGACTCCCAAACTCTTTCTATGAGGCCAGTATTACTAATCCCAAAACCTACTTTAGTCCCAACAAAGAAAGAAAACTACAGGCCAATGTCATTAATGAATGTAGATGCCAAAATACTCAACAAAATATTGGCAAACTGGATCCAGCAATATATTAAAAAGATGATACACCACGATCAAGTGTGATTCATACCAGGGATGCAAGGATGGTACAATATTTGCAAATCAATAAACTTAATACATCACATAAACAAACTGAAAGACAAAAAACATATGATCAAATCAATAGATGCCAAAAAGCATTTGACAAAGTACAGCACCCATTTATGACAAAAACTTCAGCAAGATGGGAATAGAGGGAACATACCTCAACATAATAAAGGCCATATATGAGAAACCTGAAGCTAACATCATAGTCAATGGGCAAAAACTGAAAGCCTTTTCCTTAAGTTCAGTAACAAGACAAGGCTGTACACTCTCTCCACTTCTGTTCAACATCACTTTGGAAGTTCTAGCCATAGTGATCAGACAAGAAAAAGGAATCAAAGGTATCCAAATTGGAAAGGAGGAAGTAAAACTGTCATTATTTGCAGATGACATGATAGTATATATAGAAAACCCTATAGACAACACCAAAAACTACTCAAAGTAGTAAGTGAATTTGGCAAAATAGCCAGATACAAAATCAACATCCAGAAATATAAGACACTTTCATACACAAACCATGAAACATCAGAGGAAGAAACTAGAAAACAAATCCCATTTACTATAGCAACAAGAAAAAATAAATACCTAGGAATAAACTTAACCAAGGAGGTAAAAAAATTTATACTCAGAAAACTACAGAACAATGAAGAAACAAATTCAGGAAGATACAAATAAATGGAAGCATATACCATGTTCATGGATGGGAAGAATTAACATCATTAAAATATCCACACTACCCAAAGCCATCTATAGATTCAGCACAATCCCTATTAAAATACCAATGTTATTTTAAACAGACCTAAAACAAATTCTTTAAAAATTTATATGGAGTCAAAAACAACCCTGAATAGCCACAGAAATCTTGAGAAAGAAAAACAAAGTAGGAGGAATCACAATACCATACCAAATACCATACAAAGCCATTGTAATCAAAACAGTCTGTTATTGGCATAAGAGCATACATACAAATCAATGGAACAGAATAGAGAGCCCAGAAATAAATCCAGGACTCTGTGGACAACTTATATTCGACAAAGGGGGAAGGAACATAAAATGGAGTGCAAATAGCCTCTTCAACAAGTGGAGAAAATTGGACAGGAACATGCAAAAAAATGAAACTACAATACCAATTTACACCATAATAAGCTCAAGATTAATTAAAGACTTAAACATAAGCCATACCTCCATTTAAGTCCTAGAGGAAAACATAGACACAAAAATTGCAGATATCTCACACAGCAATATTTTCACTGGTATCTCCCTCAGAGCAAGGGAAATAAAGGAATAAGTAACAAATTGGACTACATCAAACTGAAAAGCTTCTGCTCAGCTAAAGAAAATATTAGCAAACTTAAGAAGAAAAGCATACTTGCCAATGACACCTCAGGTAAGTGGTTAATCTCCAAAATATGCTGTATAAAGAATTTACATGACTTAACATGAGGAAGACAGACAACCCAATTTAAAAAACAGGCAAAGGACATGAACAGACACTTTTCCAAGGAGGACATACAAAGGGCCCATAGCCATATGAAAGAATGATCAACATCACTAGCCTTCAGAGAGATGCAAATTAAAACTACAATGAGATATCACCTCACACCAGTCAGAATGGCCATCATCAACAAATAAATAAACAGTAAGTCCTGGTGAGGATGTGGAGAAAAGGGAACTCTAGTGCACTGATGGTGGGAGTGCAGATTAGTGCAGCCACTATGGGAAACAGCATGGAGTTAGCTCAAAAAACTAAAAATGGAACTGCCTTATAACCCAGCAATTCCACTGCTAGGATTATATCCAAACAATCCTGAAATAGCAATTCAGAAGAACTTATGTGCCCCTATGTTCATATCAGCTCTATTTACAATAGCCAAGTGCCAGAAGCAGCCTAAATGCCCATCAGTGGATGAATGGATCAAAACATGTGGTAAATTTACACAATGGAGTTCTATGCAGCAGAGAGAAAGAAGGAACTCCTATAATTTGCAATAGCATGGATAGAACTGGAGAATATCATGTTTAGTAAAATAATCCAGGCAATAAAAGATAAATACCATATGATTTTACTTAATACAGGAGACTAATAGACAAGCAGAACAAAACCAGAGACATGGGAATAAAAAAGAAGAAGAATGGTGACTAGGGGGAAAAGGGAGAAAATGGTGACTAGGGTAAGGGTTTAGTGGAGGAGATAATATGAAAGATCCATGACCATGGACAATGAGATGGGGATTGACTGTTGGAGAAGGGATGGAGAGGATGGGGCAGGGGAGAGCAATGGGGGAAAAAATGAAACAATTGTATTAAAAATAATAATCATTTTGATTAAAAAATGTATTTATTATCTTTCAATGGCCTAGTACATACACAAATCACAAATAATATTTTGCTAGGAAAGCTTAGGAGGTTGACATATATTCTTGAACAACTCACTTCCAAAGACTGGTGAATTTACTTATCAAATCTATTAGGTACAAATAGGGACACATAAAGCATTATGTATAATAATAATTATGTTGAAAAAGTGAGTGTGAAATAAAGATGTTTCATTTCACCAAGTTAGAATAAGAAATGAGAAGGAAATTTTGTACAACTTGGTCAAGGTTATAATTTAAGTTTAGATCATTCACATTGTCAACTTTTGAAGTGGGCACTGTATTGGTAATTTAGGGTTAGAAAACAGATCAACATCTGTCAGAGAGAAGATGGATGGAGGTTGGATGAGAAGTGTGAAGGGATTAAGAAAAAAGAAAAAGAAAAAAGACAGACTTATGGACACAGACAATAGTGTAGTGATTGCCAGAAGGAAGGGGGTTGGGGGAGATAAATGAGGGTAAGAGGGGGCACATGATGATGGAAAGAGACTTGACTTGGTGTAGTAAACATGCTATACAATATACAGATGATGCACTGTAGAACTGTATACCTGAAACATTTATAACTATTAACCAATGTTACCCCAATGTGTTAAAAAAACAAAAATAAAATAAAAGGTATTTCATAATAATTAAAATAAATTATTTTCATTCCTACAAGTTAATGAATGGGTTAAGAGGAGATCTTGCTAGTTTTCCTTTCCTAGGTAGATTTGTTGTGAATGGTACGAAGAAATATGAGCTCTTACCACCTACTTTTAAATAATTCTTACCTCTTGCCTTCTAGCTTTATTTTTATTTATTTATTTATAAAAATATTTTAGTTTTTTCTTTTTTTTTGAGAGAAGGGCAGGGAGAGAGGAAGAAAGGGAGAGAAACATCAATGTATGGTTGCCTTTCACCTGTCTCCAGCTATGGATAGCTTTATTTTTTAATTATATTTTATTGATTATGCTATTACAATTATCCTAATTCTATCCCTTTGCCCCCCTCCACCGAGCACCCTCAACTTTTGCAGGCAATCCCCACACTATAGTTCATGTTCATGGCTACTCCATTTCCTACACTGTACTTTATGTCCCCATGGCTATTCTGTAACCACCTACTTGTACTTCCTAATCCCCTCACCTCTTCACCCATTCCCCTATACTCTGTCCCACCTGGCAACCATCAAAATGTTCTTTTTATCCATGATTCTGTCTCCATTCTTGTTTGCTTAATTTGCTTTCTGGATTCAATTATTGATAAATATGTTATATTTTCTTTTCTCTGGCTGAGTAGTATGCCATTGTATAAATGTCTCAGAGTTGTTTAATCTACTCAGCTACTAATGGACACTTGGGCTGCTGCTTCTTTGGTGATTGCAAATAATGCTGCAATGAATATAGGGTGCTATATTCTTTCAGATTAGCGTTTCAAGTTTCTTTGGATCTATTACCAGAAGTGTGATCTCTGGTTCATAAGCCAGTTACATTTTTATAAGTTTTTGAGGTATTTCTGTTCTGCTTTCCACAGTGGCGGCATCAATTGCATTCCTAACAACAGTGCAGAAGGGTTCCTCTTTATCCACACCCTCATGGGCACTTGTTGTTTGTTGGTTTGTTAATGATAGCCATTCTGACTGGTGTGAGGTGATATCTCATTATGGTTTTAATTTGCATTTCTCTGATGATTAGTGATGTTGAGCAACTTTTCATATGTGTATTGTCCACATATATGATCTATTTGCCATGTATCTGTCCTGTTGGAGAAAGGTCTATTCAGGTCTCTTGCCCATTTTTTAATTGGATTCTTTGGTTTATTTTGGCATTGAGCTTTATAATTTCTTTACACATTTTGGATAGTAATCCCTTACTAGATGTATCAGCAAATATATTCTCCCATCTTATAGGTTTTCTTTTTATTTTCTTGATGGTTTCCTTTGCTGTGCCAAAAAAATTAATTTGATATGGTCTTATTTGTTAATTTTACCTTGCCTAATGTGATATATCAGATAAAATGTTGTTATGAGAAATGTTCGAGATTTTCATGTCTGTTTTCTTCTAGGATTATTATGGTTTGGGGGATAACATCTAAATATATTATCCATTTCTTCAAAGATTTTATTCATTATCTTTAGAGAGAAAAAGGTAAGGAGGGAGGGAGAGAGGGAGAGAAACAATCAATGTATGGTTACCTGTCACCTGCCTCCAGCTACAGACTTGGCTGGAGACCTGGCTTGCAACCTGGTTGTGTGCCCTCATTGGGAATCAACCTAGTGACCTTTGGGTTTGCAGGCTGGTTCCTATTCACTGAGCCACCAGTCAGGGCTACTTTATCCATTTTTAATTTGTTCATTTTTTGTGGCATAAGATGGTCTAGTTTCATTTTTCTGCATGTATCAGCCCAATTTTCCCAACACCATTTGTCGAATAAAATATCTTCAGCCCATTATATGTGCTTGATTTCTCTGTCAAAAATATTTGACTATAAAGATTTGGGTTTATTTCTGGGCCCTCTATTCTTTTCCATTGATCTATGTATCTGTTTATGTCCTTACTATGCTGTTTTGATTACTATGGCCTTATACACTGTAGTATAGTTTGATATTGGGTAACTTGAGTCCTCTAATTTTATTCTTCTTTCTCAAGGTTACTGTTACTATTTGCAGCCTTTTGTAGTTCCATATAAAGTTTTCAAATATTTGTTCTGATTCTGTGAAATATGTCATTGATATCTTGATAATAATTTCTTTGAATCTATAGATTGCTTTGGGTAGTATAGACATTTTAATGATGTTAATTATTTCTCTCCAAGAACACAGTATGTACCTCCTCTTACTCATGTCTTCTTTCATTTCTTTTTTTAAGATCTTATAACTTACCCAGTACAGGTCTTTTACATCCTTTTTCCTTTTTCTTCTATTTTTAGTATCTTGTTCCAAATTTATATATTAACTAGCCCTGGCTGGTGGCACAGTGGATAAGGCACCGGCCTGCAAACCCAAAGGTTGCTGGTTCGATCCCCAGCCAGGGCACATAACCAGGTTGCAAGCCAGGTCTCCAGCCAGGTCTGTGGCTGGAGGCAGGTGAAAGGCAACCACACATTGATGTCTCTCTCTCTCTGTCTCTGTCTCTGTCTCTGTCTCTCTCTCTCTCTCTCTCTCTCTCTCTCTCTCTCTCTCTGCCTCTCTCCCTTCCTCTCTCTCTGGAAATAATAAAATCTTAAAAATAAAATTAACTAATGACTTCTAAAACATATATATATGACTCTTTTCTGTGATCAGGATCTAAACACATCAAACTACCCAGTAGATAATACTCTCTGGATATAACACATATAATTTAACCTGTGCACCTTAAACTCAGATCATTATGTTTATACCTGGCTGCTAAGGACTACAGCTGGAGGACATTTCAGAAATGAAACCTAACAGAAAGCTTGCAGGCAAAGTCAGACCTATGGGACCTCAGAGAGTAGCTGACCATCTCCTAGGCCTGGAACTGGTATAGCTAGTTTTGGTGCAAAGCTTGGTTTAGTCTGCACACACCCATGTCCAGCAGAGGGAGCCCCAAGCTGTGGATCACAAATCTCTACAAACAGGTTGACCAGGGCTAGTTAGTCAACATCTGGCATAGTTCTGTGCCAGAGTCTAGGCAGATCTTTCTAATATTTAGCAAAAAACACCAAGATGCAACCAAAATGGGAATAAAAAGAAAAGATTCAGGCCACAAGTGAAATAATAAGTGAATTCTCCAGAAAAAGAATGGAGTGAAATGGAAGGCAAGCAATTGATCAAATATAGACTTTGAAGTAATGATAATAAGGATACTCAACAATATGAAAAAAGACATAGAAACCATAAAAATGAGCCATTCATAAAGATTGCAATATCTGAAATAAATAACCTCGAAGGAATAGAGAGATGGTAAATTAGATGAAGATGAGTATCAAGTAACAGATTTGGAAGACAAGGTAGAAGAAAACATTTAAGCAGTTAAGCATTAATTAATTAATTATCAATGATAGTTTAATACACCTTTGAGGCAACATAAGCCTAACAACCTCCATATCACAAGAATATGAGAAAGATAAGAGAATGAGCAGGGGATTGAGAACCTTTTTGAAGAAATAATGACTGAAAGCTTCACTAACCTGGTGAATGAAAAAGACACACAAGTCTGGCAAGTTTAAGGTATCCTAAAGAGACCCATACCAAGACACATAAAAATTAAAGTGGTAAATCATGAAGACAAGGAGAGACTCTTAAAAGTTGCAAGAGAAAAGCAGTTTGTTACCTACAAAGGGAACTCCTATTGACTGTCATCTGGTTATTTATTCAACAGAAACATTAAAGGCCAGAAAGAATTGGCATTAAATATTCAAGGTGATAAAAAAGTAAGGCTTAAACCAAGGCTACTTTACCCAGCAAGGCTATCCTTTAAAGTTGGAGGAGAAATTAAGAACTTCTCAAACAAGAAAAAGCTAAAGGAGTTTGTGAACACTAAATCAGCATTGCAACAAATGTTAAAGAGCCTGCATTAAGAAGAAGGCAAAGAAAAAGAAACACAAAGGAAAATAGTTAAATAATAAACAGGCAATAAATATGCATCTAACTGGCATGTGAACCCAAGTGTCGCTGGTTCGATTCCCAGTAAGGGCACATACCCAGATTGCAAGCCAGGTCTCCAGCCAGGTCCCCAGCTGGAGGCAGTTGAAAGGCAACTGTACATTGATGTTTCTCTCCATTTCTTCTTCCCTTCCTGCCCTCCTCTTTCTAAAGATAATGAATAAAAACTTTTTTAAAAGACAGTTCCATTTTTAGTTCTTTGAGGAAATTCATATTCTATTCCATAGTGGCTGCACCAGTCTGCTTTCGCACTAGCAGTCCACCAGGGTTCCCTTTTCTCCATGTCCTCACTAGCATTAGTTTGTTAATTTGTTAATGATGGCCAACCTGACTGGTATGAGATAATATATGCAGTAAAGTTTCAGATATCTCACACAGCAATATTTTTGCCAATATGTCTTCTAGGGCAAGAGAAATAAAGGAAAGAATATACAAAGAGAACTACATCTAACTAAAATGTTTTTGCTCAGTGAAAGAAAACATCAACAAGATGAAAAAGGTATCAACCATATGGGAAAACATATTTGTCAGTGATACCTTGGACAAGGGTTTGATCTTTAAAACATATAAAGAATTTATATATGACACAACATCAAGAAGACAGACAATCCAATTAAAAACTGGGAAGAAGACTTGAACAGACACTCCTCCAAGGAGGACATACAAAGGGATCATTGGCTTATAAAAGAATACTCAACATCACTAGCCATCAGAGAGATGCAAATTAAAATCTAATCCCTAACTTTTTATTATTTATTAACTTGTCCTGCAGTTCTTCAATTCTACTTATGTTATTTTTGTCAAAGTAGGCAGAGTCCTCTTTTTTACTAAATCTAATTAATAGTCTTTATTGTCTGCTATATCCTTATCAAAATCCCATTCAGTCTGGCTGGCATGGCTCAGTGCATAGAGCACAGGCCTGTGAACCAATGGGTCACTGGTTTGATTCCCAGTCAGGGCACATGCCTGGCTTGCAGTCCAGGTCTCCATTTTGGGGCATGTGAGAACCAAACCACACGTTGATGTTTCTCTCCCTCTTTTTCTGTCTCCCTTTCCTTCTCTCTAAAAGTAAATAAATAACATCTTTAAAAACATAATTTGAAAAAAAATCCAACTCTTCCTGCTCTAGTAACATCGTTCCTAGTTGTCTTCTTATCTCTCTGCCTTCTCTTCCTAGTTTTTCTTATATACCACATGCTTTCTCTACATACCATTAAATATGTTCCTTTCCAGAAGTACTTTTCACATCCTCTCCTATTCATACCCCACACTCATTACAGTAACACTTACTCTTGTGCCTTCAGCTATTCATACATTAATTTGTTTTAAATGTAATTTCCCATTAATGATCTATTTTCTGAAATCCAAATTTGTGCAAAAGTTTTTCAGAAAGTTACACAGATTATTTTTATCATTACCACTGAGTAACATAAATTGAACTTTCACTTTTTTCCCAAAATATTTTTCTGTGTCATTTTTGTGTGTGTGTGCATGTGTGAATGTAACCACTGTTCTCCAAGCTTCACTCCTTGATCCTCCTTTCTCTTATATATTTAACCAGTATCAGATATAATATAAAATTTTAATGTATTTAATTGACTCCCCTTCAGCTTAGGACTTTATAGTTCCCATGTACGTGTAAATTGTTATTGGTCTTTCTTCCTCTACATTTTCCCCCTTTGCAAGTTGTCCTCCATACTGCTGATAACAGTATGGAGGACTTTGTGAAAGTAAATCTAATAACATCATACTATTCCTAAATCTTTGGGCATCACCCGACCTTCAGAATAAAATTCTTGTTTTTCTGCAAAGTGTAATGTTTCTTTGTGACCTGGGTTTTGCCAAACTCTTCAAACTCATCATTTAGAATCCCTCCTTAAAAATGCATGTTCTAGCCATGCAGAGTCACTTTTTACTTCTGAGTAAGGAACCTTTTGTAAGCATCCTTCCTTTATGTGCTATAACTATTGCATAGGATAGATTTTCTATTGCTCCGTGACTCCTGTTCTATCACCATTTACTCTTGCTAATCCTTTAGGAAGCTTGCCCTACTATTCCTGATTAGGTTAGTTGTCATTACTCTTTGCTCTAATACCTAGTTCAAGCTTTGTAATCATTCCAGTTGTAAGCTTTCTGAGGACATGAACAGTGTCTAAGTCATATTTGTATTCTTGATACCTATAAAAGTGTCTCCTGGTGCAAAATAACTACTGCTAGGAGTTGTTGAAAACACAATGAGGAAACTCAGTTCTTTTACTCAATAGCGACAAATATCTCTCAGTGCACTAACTGAAAAACTGGTGAAATTCAAATAAAGTATTTATTTTGGCTAATAGTTCACATGCCAAGGCATGAATGTGCTGTAGTTATATTAAATGTATCTACGGAAGCTAGATGAAGGGTACATTAGACTTCCCTGTACTATTTTTGCAACTTTTTAATAAAGCTAAAATTATCTCAAAATTCTTTTAAAAACTTTCAAAGCTTTCAAATTATTCACTCCCTCTTGCCCTTTTACTTTCCTGGATTCATAGAGAATCTTCACATCCTTCTATGAAATATTTATAAAACTAATGTTGCTACTTGCAATCAATTACCTTTATACTATTGTCTTTTAATAGTACCTTGAATTGATATCATTTTTTGTACCTTCTAGGGAGTAATATGAGTAAAATTGTTATTATATGTGACTTTCCTCAAGACTGAGTGATCACAGGGTGATCACTAAGTTATTGATTCCCTCATTATTATTTTACAATTCCTTCTTTTCTGCATATTGATACCTCTCATTAGAGCATTATCTACCTTTTGTTGAAGTGTTTTAGAAAACATAATTTGATTTTGTAATCTTTTCTAAATTATTTCTATGCCAGATAAACACATTCTTTCTGCCAGGATAGCAATGACCCAAGATATATAGCTTAAATAAAATTGTACTTTTTATGACATGGAACTTATAACTGTGAAGAATCTACACCAATAACTTTTTCAATTGTCTGCTGTTCTGTTAGAGAAAGATTCAGCTTTATAGAATATGCTTGCTTTAAGTCACGGATTGTGTGATAAGTTTTACAAAAAGTGTAAGTTTTATAGCAACCCATCACCTTTTATTCTGGCTTTCTGAAGGTATATCTTTTAGTTATTTCTTGATTACTCACTGGTGGCAGGTGGGAGCTTCACAGCTCTTTGATTCAGTGGCTGATATGTCTATTCTTTGAGAACACAATTGGCAGCTTGGCAGTCAGCATTCTTCAATGATCAGTGGAGCTAAAAAAAAATCTCTTGTTTTATGCAGCTCTTTTGCAAAGACTTCAATATCTGTGCCAGCTGAAAAATATCATATATAATGAGCTCTAAACTTTAAATTCTAGTGAAGCCTAATTGCCTCTCTTTGGAATGTACTGTCACTGCTGACTACAACAGCACTTTTGCAGTACCTTACATAAGCTGAATGAATTTGAATTAGACTACCTTAATCACATTGAGAAACCAGAGTGGAGGACATTTATATTCTTCTAGCAAGCATATTACCTGCTACTCAAATTGAATGCCTGTTCCTTTTAAGTTTTTCTTTTCTTTCTTTTCCCCTTTGGCAAGACCATAATTTCTGATGGTACCCTAACATCTTTAGCTATGACAGCTGTTGTATTTAGATTGGCAGGGTGTCTGAACAATTCAGAATTGCTTGATGTGTACACAGCGCAACATGGTAGCATGTAACCAATGTTAAAACTCAGCTTTGTAGGACCCCAGCAGCCCCATCTCTTACCCCTTTTAACCCTAAAAGCCGGCCTCATGTGGAGCTCCTGATACACTAGCAAGAGAGTAGTTCCCTTTGGTGTAAAAAATAGTTTCTTTTGAGGGAGACAGTAAAATAAAATGGAAAGACATGCATTTGTACTAAGATTTTAATATATAGAGCCCTAGTACATAGCTTTATTGCTGTGGATTAAGTCATTTTATAAGTTTCAGGTTTTTTCTTTATAAAATGCTAATAAAAGGAACCGTTCCCTTCACCTCATAGTTTTTCAGTAATGAATTTGGAAGAGCTGCTTTGTAAAATGGAAAGTTCCAAGCACATTTAAGTTGGTATTGCAGTGCTTTGCTATGAATTTGATATGGCTATGGGCTCTGGTTTCTTTCTCTAAGTTCTCATTTTTGGCACTTTTCACAAAGATTCCTGAAAGTCCAGAGGCAAGAGTACTAGTTGGCAATTAAATAAAATAACTCATTTATTACTGAAATTAAATGCATGCAGAAGCCTACCTGGCAAAACAAAAAAGTTTTCCCTCATTTAAAGCTGTTAGTGGATTTTCTCTAGTTTTTGGGGATTTTTTAAATAAAAATAATTTTTAAAAAGCATGGGCATAGGGAACAGAGTGATAAACCTCAGGGGGTGAGGCAGCTGGAAGAGCTTATCCAAAGAACACAAATGTGTATACTTGGACAGACATGGACACAGCCCATGGACATGGACAACAGGGACTTGGTGGAGGGGGATGAGGGAAGAAATGGGGGACATCTGTAATAGTGTCAACAATAAAAGGATAAAGAATAAAATAATAAATTTAAGGAATAAAATAAAAATGCTAAAGAGTTGATTTGAATATTAAACTTAACACTGCCTTGCAATGATATTCATTTTAAGATTGTTTACATGTAGAAAGGAGGGAGGTCATCATATGTATCATCTTTGTTTGAGCAATCTTCTCCTTTGGCTCTGGACTTCAGAATCACCATTTCAATGAGATTTCTTTTCTGTGTATTCTAAAATTACAGTGCCTCTTCCCAACCCCACGGATATTTTTTTTCCTTTCTGGCTTTATTTTTCTCCTTGGCATCTATAATTATCTTACTATGTGTTGTATTCATTTATTTTGTTTAATATCTGTCTGGCCCCTTAATATGTAAATGTCAGGAAGTAAGATAGTTTTGTGTGTCTTCTTTACTTCTATGCTTTCAGTGGTTAAAACATTCTGTCATAGTAGCCTTTCAAATATACTTGTTAATTAAATGATAAAGTACTAAAATTTTGATTTAAAATCTTTTTCTGAAGCATTTTCTTTCTAATTAAACATTTCATAGGTGCTATGAGGAATTATAATAGTTACAATTTCTTTTATACAGTATTAATCTGTTTAATTTTCTGGTCATTCAGATGATTTTTCTTTCCTCTTTTAGGTGTTAAATAGACTTTGATTAATAATATTTTTTGAAAACATCTTCCCTTGGTAATTTGAACTACAACATGAAATGGTGATTTTCTTCTAGATTGTGATTAATTTTATAATAGCATACTGATTATTCATCCAATTTGAGGCCAAATCTCCTCTTACTGGTTCTTCTATAAGCAGTAGTTCTCATTTCTGCACGTTAGAATCTACTGGGGAGCTTTAGAAACACAAAGATGTCAAAGCCTTATCTTGGACCAATTAAATCAGGACCAATCACATGTGAGGACCTAGACCAGGTGCTTGGTTTTTGTATGTTTGTTTGTTTATAACTCCTTTGAAGATTCTAATGTGATTCCAAGATTATTAAGTATTAGTCATTGCCCTCGGGGATAAGTTTGTTTAAAAAAGTAATTACAGGACATTTCTTTTATAATTTCAGTTTAAAGCCTGTCCAAAATAGAAAAGTCCCACTTTTCTCATGTATCCTGCCATGTTTCCTAATCAAGATTAGGAACACATAAATATCTTGTGTCATTAGGTGGGAGATAAATAATATATTCTCAAAGATTGCTTCCCTTTTCCTTTAATTCTTCCAAATTGTTGCTTACTTTCTTTCATATAATACTCAGTACTGTTAACAAGTGACATAAAATTTAAAGTTAGTTAACTCTGTTGGGTATCAATGATTATGTAGTTCAGATCTTAGTATGACAATTTAGATTGTCATTGGATCCTCTGGAATTTTAAATTTGTGTGCATTTTATATGTATTTTTTTTCTCTTGGAAAAGGAGCTGTACATTTTATTAGGTCCTGAATGGTGACTATGACCTTCAAAGGAGTGAATAATCTCAGGACTAAGTGATCTTTGAATGTGTTTTATTCTGGAAAGTTATTTTCTGACTTATAGAATGCTTGCAAGAATCATGAGATAAATGTGTATGAAAGAAAATATGAACTATAAACACTACACGCATATATCATGACAACCATGTCTTCATGTAGGAGAAATATATATATATATATAGACTTGAAATATAGAAACATTCTGGTCTTGTAAAAATAGTTTGTGGCCTTGAAAAGAGCAAATTTGCTTAGAGGACACAGGAAAAAGATGAGAGTCATGAGCAATGCTCCAAAGCTAATGATAAAACTGTTTGTTCATTGTCCCCAGAAAGCTCTACCACTGAAAACAGGTTGCAGAAATTTAAAAGTATAGTTTGTGTTTTAACATTACTATCTGTTAGGATGGCTATTTGTTTTTAAAGTCTACCCTTCACCTTGTGAGAGAATATATTACAAAAATTATCTTTTTGTTTTTAAAGATTCTGCTTACTATTTTCAGAAAGAAGGGCAGGGAGGGAGGAAGAAAGGGAGAGAAGCATCAATGTATGGTTGCCTTTCACCTGCCTCCAGCTACAGACCTGGCTGGAGACCTGGCTTGCAACTTGGTTATGTGCCCTGACTGGGAATTGAACCAGTGACCTTTGGGTTCGCAGGCTGGCACCTATCCACTGAGCCACTAGCCAGGGCCAAAATTATCTTCATTAATTGAAAATAAAGCAAGAAAAGTGAAGTAGAATGTGGTAATCTTAATAAAGGGATGAAGAGAAATCTTTAAGAATGTTTAAAAATCGGACCTCAGATTTAATTTACAAATGGGATTATATTACACCTTTAATGATAATGGCTGATGCACGAATTTAGAGTCAAGTTCATTTCTATTTAGCAAATATAGAGCCTTCAAGCAGGATTTGATCATTTAAAATGCATTTTAATAATAGTTTTTCAAACTTTTTTAGTAGTCATTCAGCAGCTCCATAAAAATGAATAATCTAGACATTTTTCAGAAAGAAAATGAAAAGTATATTTCTTTAGCTCACCCATTTGTTTGGTAGTAACTGAAATTTTGTGCAGATGTGAAGAACGGTGGATGCAGGCTGAATATATAATCTTTGGAACATATGCCTTGCTTTACTTTGTTTACCTGCTAAGCTGTTATCAGAAAGTAATTATTTTAATTTATTGAATCTCTCTTTGTTAAAAGGTAGACATTAGAATCTAAAGTCACATGTCAGGCATCCAAGAAAATCATGTCTTGCTATTCATTACAAACAGTATTCCTAAAGGGAGTTAAATGAAATCCATGGAACAGCTGAATGTTAATTGTGATATTGCTCTGCAGCCCATTTGGTTCAAATGGAGTGTAAATTATTCATGAAGCAAGCACCACACCAGCAATATTTCTGTTAACTGAGCTCATGACCCTTCTCTTACCTAATCTTTTAATGTGAAGCTAAAAATAAAAAGTCCAGTTATTAAGTAACATACTAGGTAAGCAATTCAGTGTATGGTACATAATGATTCCCACATTACAATTTTAAACATATTTTACTATCAGTACTGTTTTTTATGGCCAGTGATATGAATGGGAAGATTTTATAGAGCAAAGCATGGTAATCTTAGGAAAAAATAACATAGAATAATAAAGAAAATTAATTTTTGGCACTTGTCTTTCTATCTTACTTTTCCTAACTATACAAAAGAGGACCCAAAAATTCAGAATGTATTTATTTTAAAAAATTGTATATTTATTCACAGTTTACCTTCAAGGTACTCTCCTCCATTAGATGCAATACGATTAACAAGACATTCTTTCCAATTTTCAAAGCAGTTTTTGAACACAACAATTTTGATGTCTTTAGTACTTCTGCTGTTTTTTTGTTTAACCCCATCCATATTGGCAAAATAATTTCCTTTGAGAGGACATTTTTCACATGTGGAAACAAACAAAAAAAAAAGGTTGCTTAGGGCAAGATTGACTGAATAGGAAGGATGGGGCACAGGGGTCATTTTGTTTTGGTCAAAAACTGCTGAATACTCAGCAGAAAATGTGGTACTTTTATAAATCACCCATATCATGAAATGGGCAGAAACATTGACAGAATCTTCAAAAATGTATTAAAGCCAAACATAGCCTCTCACAACAATACTAGCTGGTACACTGATACATATGGGTTTCTAGATTACTCAGTGACAGAAGACTATATACTACAAGGAGCCCACCAATCAGAAGATAATAGCATTATTTTTAGGTCCCCTCCCTTGTGTATGTCATATAATAAAACTTACAAAAACAATATAGGTATTTAAGATATTAATGCTTTGTATACACAACTATTCTTAAGGTTAAAATAAGTAGCCTGAATCAATTACTTTCTAAATAATGTTAACACATCTTTTTCTACAAATTAATTTTCTAAAGCAAGAGTCATCTATCTTTGCCTGATATCTCAAAAGTGCAATGGATTACAATGAGTGCAATGTTTATTCAGACAATTTTATTATTACTCTGTACCGAAATATGTTTTTGAAAATAGCTTAAAGCCCTGGCTCAGTGAATAAGGCACTGGCCTGCTATCCCAAAGGTCTCAGGTTCAATTCCCCAGCCAAGGTACATAACGAGGTTGCAAGCTAAGTCTCCAGCAAGGTCCGAAGCTGGAGGTAGGTGAAAAAGGCAACCATACATTGATGTATCTCTCCCTCTTTGCCTCTCTCCCTTTCCTGATCTCTAAAACTAGTAAATAAAATCTTGAAAACACACACACACACACACACACACAAGTTAACAATTTATTTTCCTAATCAAGGAATTAACTGACTAAATACAGTGTTTTTAAATAGACACGGCTTCTGACTGGCATTATATACCAGTAAGTTGTAATATTTCACATCCTAGATTTCTATCCTAGAAATCAAGTTCTATTTTAGCATTTATTATTTAATTTTATATTTATAGCTTATAGACATTTTCAGTCTTTATCCCTCTTTTTTAGAAATCACATGTATTTCTAACTATATTGGAATATTTAAAAAATATTTTATTCATTATTTTTAGAGAGAGGGGAAGGGAAGGAGGCAGAGAGGGAGAGGAGTATCAATGTATGTTTGCGTTTCACCTGCCTTCAGCTAAGGATCTGGCTGGAGACCAGGCTTGCAACCTGGTTATGTGCCCTGGCTGGGAATCAAACCAGTGCTTTTTGGGTTCACTGGCTGGTGCCTATCCACTGAGCCACCAGCTAGGGAAGAATACTTTTATTAATATTAAAAAATTTACCTCAATTATATAACTGCCAAAACTTAAATGAGATAACAAATACCATGCTTACAATAGTAGCTGCTTCATAGTCAAAGCTGTTAGAGTTATCAGCCTTTATTATCAGAGAGGATAACTTTAGGAAGATCTAGTCCTATAAAATAACAAAAGATGGATGTGAATTCATTGTAGGTGAGAAATTCTCTTATCACCATAAATGTGACATCTGGAAGCCCAGATTCTTCCTTAGCAACAGAATAATTGTGAAATCACTATTGAAGTGAAGATTCATATTTTCCAACTCTAGGTGGTTTCTGATTTGAATTTGAAGAAAAGAGACATTTAATCAGAAAAGATCCCAGTTCATTTTAATTCTAAGACATTCTTGCTGGTTCCTGATAATCTACTACATTTCTCTTAACCCTCTTTATAATTGTACATAAAGAAATTAGAATATAGATATCAAAAAAACTTTTCCTTAATAAAAGATTATACATTATTTTTTTCCTGAAAGTGTATTCGATCCTTTAAAAACAGTTTATCAATTCATCATGGTCTTATTATAAAGGGTTGCAAATTAAGAAATTATTTTAGTCTCATATTCCTTAGAAAACTTATAAGGTAAACAAAAATAAGCTTACAATTTTAATGTAGATATTTCTCACATATATAAAATTTACTTCAGATTTTATCAATTATTGGCATTGATAGACAACATAAAAGCATTAACAATATTTTAAGGCATACTTCTTGTGATTATATGGTTTATCAATAATTCTACTAATATTTGACAACTGAATATATAGTTTAACAATATGTCAAGTGTGTGTACTGGAATTTTTACAGATTTCTATTATATGCTATAATTTGCCCAGTCTAGAATCTTTTGGAAATGAAATTATGTAGTTTTACTATTTTAATGCACATTATTTGAAATTGATATTAAATATGATGTGATTACAAGAATCTTAGAAAACATCAGATTCAGCTGTACATTTCCTTTTTATTAAATAGCATCTTACAGAGGCTGAAAGAGGGAGGCTGACCCCAGGGAGCCTTGGCTCTTATACGGAGCTACCATCAGACCCAAGCAGAAAGGAGCTGACCCCTTTACACATATTGACCCCTCACATGAAACAGACAGCTAATTCTTTGTTGTTGTTGTTGTTGTTGTTGTATTACATTTATCCCATTTTTCCCCCACTGCTCTCCTGTGCCCCCTACCACAGTCAGTCCCACATGTTGTTCATGTCCATGCTAATTCCTTGACTAAACTGTTCCCCTTCTTTGCCTTTTGCTCCCCCTCCTCCTCCCCTCTGCATGCTGAAAGTCTGTTTCTTGTTTCCATGCCTCTGGTTCTATCGGTCAGCTAATTCTTTAGAAACTATTCACTATTGGAAATAATCTGGAACAGAACAAGATGTGTTGTGCAGGGGATGGGATAGCATACCCATTATCTTCCCTGAATAGCTTCTGTCAAGGTAGATCCAGAGGTGCCATCCTCCTGATTACACCAGAAGCCCTCTCAGAAACAGATCATCAGCTAGGCTAAGAAGGGTGGCAGGACTGCAGATAGAGTAGGTGGAGGTGGTACCTCCGGTGCATTCAGTTGCTGACCCACCCCTGGGCCTTGTGCTTATAAAAAGCCAGTAGTATAGAGCAGCAAGGACCAATCAAAACCCAAATACAACAGGAGAGCCCACATAGACACATAAAAGGATCCCTAGAGAATCCAGATCAGGAGATCAGGGAGATTGCACCTCTAAGTGCCACAGGGCTTCTACCACAGAAAACCACCCCATGAAGATAGGAAGTCAAAACAAAACAGATAAATCTAATACACAAGAACAAACAAAAAGAGGCAGCTCAAATGAGGAGACATAAAACAATACCTAATTGGAAGCTAAATGGAATTGAGACAAGCAATTTATCAGACATAGAGTTCAAAGTAATAACTTAAAACCATTTCCAAATTTTACAGTTAACTGTTCCTTGACAATTGTTAGAGTAGAAAAAACCCTGAATTGGAAGAAAAAGACATGAAATCTGTCCTTATATACAGCTGGAAAAACAAAATAAATGAACAAAAATGATGATTCTGGTATTTCAGACTTCTTAATCAAGTCATCCAACCTTTATAAACCTTAATTTACTTAGTGCTTACATAAATGAAAATGTTTCAAAAGAATGGCTAATTCTATGAAATACTTAAAATTATTAAAACTTTAAATCTATTCACATGTAAGTTGTCTTATCATGTTACTAGTAATTAAAGTATTCCTGTTATGGATTTTTATACCATTTAGCAGAATAAAAGCACATTTTTCTTTTAAAATAAATGCATGTAATCAGAGTGTTTGATTATATGTTCATGATAAGTGTTTTGATTAGGAAAAAAAGAAAGATTTAAACTTCACCTTGATTTACTTCTGACTATCTTTAGGGGATACTGCTTATAAAAATATAAGAAGAATGTATAATCTGGGCTAAACTGAACTGATTATGTAAATATATTGAAAGTGAGTTGGAGGTATAAATCACAGATGTCAACTTGATGGAAAGTTTATCAGCAAGATCTACTGCTCCCAAATTCTAAAATGTTAATTATATGAAGGCATCTGGTATACAAATTTATGCTAAGCTAAGAAACATACAGATTAATGTTGCATACAGTATGTCAAAGAGGTATGGTAGTCTCCTATAAATTGCTGGGCGATTTAAGACATAATTATTACATTAGTGTATGTGACTGAAACAGATTGTGGTTACTAAGTATAATTACTAGTATTATAGATAAAAGAAGTATGTTTGTGTGTATGTTGCAACTTAAAAAATAAGCTTAAAGATAGCCCAGCCTGGTGGCACAGTGGATAAGGTGCCAGCCTGGGAACCCAAAGGTCGCTGGTTCAATTCCCAGCCAGGGCACATAATGAGGTTGCAAGCCAGGTCTCCAGCCAGATTTGTGGCTGAAAGCAGGTAAAGAAAGAGGCAACCATACATTGATGTCCCTCTCCCTCTCTGCCTCTTCCCCTTCCCCATTCTCTAAAAATAATAAAATCTTTAAAAATAATAATATAAAATAAATAAATAAAAATAAGCTTAAAGAATTGAAAGTCCAGAAAGGAAAAAACAAAAGATTTTAAATGTGACTCATTCTTGGAAAGAAAATATTTTTAATTTTAAAACTAAAATAAAATTGATAATATAATGGTAGATGGAATTTTAAAAATAACAATATAAGGATAGAAGGTATTAAGGTCGTTTAACATTAGCCAAGCACAGCTCCCAACAATTGATCAAAAGCTTTAAAAGAAAACCTATGAATGGTGTGCTGTATTCATCAGAAGTACTACTTTCCTTCTAAAAATAAACCTTGATGTCTTTTTTATGAGGCCTAATATCTTCTGTTCTGCTATTTGTAGATTATCTACAAATAGCTTGGCTTACCTGACTCGTCATAATTTGAGCCATTTAAATATGGTTTCTAGAGTTGGTCATGTAGATTTGCAATAAAAAAACAGTGTTCCTACCCAAAGATTCCATGTTAACTTTTACTTCCTAACTCTTCACAATTGCTATTTCAAAATAAAAGTGACTTAAAAATATGATCTATTCAGAGATTTAATTCTTATGTCTTAATTGATATAAAATACAAGATAAAACTAGAAATATGAAATTTTAATGGTAAGGAAGGAAGTATATTCTATTAATTTTATGAAATTGAAGCTGATTGTTTGATTTTATGTCATAACCTCAATTGCAAACATGAATCTTGTCAATATAGCCCTTTTGAGAATTTTTGTGACTAATTTTTATGCATTTATTTATCAGTTATTGAAGTCAGTTTATGCTGGGTATGCTTAAAGGAGCTGGCTATATAACAGTGAACAAAATATTCCCACTATATTGCATTAAAGAAACTTTCAGTTTAGTGAGAATATCACAACAATGAAATATTTTCAAAGTCAGTATATGTATATAAAGCTGATGATAGTCCTATGTAAAGTATTAATATACAGAAATGTGAACTAATAGTAAGAAAACAACCTTATAATTACATTTTCTGAATTTTACACACTAGGAGAAGTACTGAAATTTTAATAACTGAAAAATAATGAATAAAAAATATTTTAAAAAATTAAAAACAAAAGATATGCTAAATGACAGATAATGCACAAGCAAAAGTTCCCTGGGGTATCAAATGTAGCAGGAGTGTCTGCCTGAAATGTATGAGGAAACATTGTAAAAGTAACAGGATTTAGGTATGGGTGGGGTTTTTTGATTTTTTGTGGTTTTTTTTTTTGCATGGTCAAAAACTGGAGTATCATAGATAACTTAAAGATAAGAAGGAAATCATTATTTATAAGAGGAGATTACAGAAAAATAAAAGTAAATTGCAGCCACTTAGTAAAATGATTAGAATTCCATTCCCCATCTCCTGTACCCCTACACCCCACCAAAAAATCTCAGGAAAGCCCAAATGCTTTAAAAAGATTAATGCAGTGATTTTACTCCTAATTGATCTGAGATAGGAGACTATTGTCTAAGGTAGCAGGGAGCTCTGTAAAATATTAGGGAATAATGCAAGAAAAACATAACATCTTACAGTAGGGTGATGGCAATGATTATTTTTATGAAAATTCTTTCTATGAAGAGCAATTTTTGTGTGTCAGTAAATTAATACATATTGGTTGGAAAATAGTTAAATAAGTCATAAATACAAGTTTTAATGTCATTATATACTGTTTTAATAGTTTTACATAAAGATTGTCCATAGCTTCCTAATATTCATTTTTCCAATCCAGCACTTCAGTTTCTCTGGAAAAAGGGAAACTATAGCCCTGGCTGGTATAGCTCAGTGGATTGAACACCAGCTTGCAAACCCAAGGGTCTCAGGTTTGATTCCCAGTCAGGGCACATACCCAGGTTGTAGGCCAGGTCCCCAGCCAGGTCCCCAGGTGGAGGCACGCAAAAGGCAACCATACATTGATGTTTCATTCCCTTTTTTCCTCCCTCCCTTTCCCTCTCTCTAAAAAAAAAATAATAGTAATAATTAAAAAGGAAACTATAATATTAAGTAAAATAACAAGCTACTTATTTTATTCATTTTGTAGAGGTAACAGCAATAATAGTTTATAATAATCTATTTTCACAATTCTCAAGAATATTTAGTGTCCACTAATATCTCTTGGAAAATTTCAAACAGTAGAATTACTAAGCAATTCTTTATTTTTTAAATTATTTGTTTCCATTTGGCATAAATGATAAGATTTGAAAAATGATGGATGTAGAGAAAAACAAAATGTCAGTTAGAAAGGATATTACTGATAAAATAAGCAAATATTAAAATGTGTCATTTCATTTACAAAATGAAAAAATGTAATATATATGTGACAAATATAACACACTAATACATATGCACCTGTGTGTATGTCTACATAATTTCATATTTTTCATTAATTTCTATATTAGAAAAAATATTTTGTTAAATTATTTTTCTATATATACTATTGTGAATTAATAACATCAAGATATCTCTAGATAAAAGTAATATGCGCTAATGTTAGAAGACACACAAAAACACTAAGCTGCTTTCCCAAGTTCACAAATCTTTATAGTAATTAAATCTACTCTCTGGTATGTGAATTTTGAGAGAAATTTGGCTAGCTTCAAGATGAATTTTTTCTGAATTATACCTTTTATTGTATCTGATAAATTTACTGTGTTCTGCTATTTTCAATTTTTTTGTTTTCTTAAAAGCCAAAATTACACAAAGCTGATTGAATTTAATATGTTCACATGTTTCAGGTGACAAATGATGACAAATTTTCATGTGTGGCAATTTGAAGTGCTTAAATAAAGTTTGGGAATTGCAGCATGCAATAACAACTTAAATTTCATTTAGTCATACACATGGAAATAATCTTAATGTATTAGATGAACTAAGCACTCAATTTACTTGCATGTAATCTCTTGATTCATTTTTAATTACTTGAAAATGATGTTAAACATATTTTACTCAATTTTTTTCTCCAGGTTTCTTTAATTAGCTAATTATTTTATTTTATTTTATTTTTAAAGATTTTATTTATTACTTTTAGAGGGAAGGGAGAGAGGCAGAGAAGGAGAGAGACATCAATGCATGGTTGCCTTTCACCTGCCTCCAGCTATGGACCTGGCTGGAGACCTGGTTTGCAACCTGGTTATGTGCCCTGGCTGGGGAATCAAACCAGAAACCTTTGGGATCACTGGCCAGCACTTTATCCACTGAACCACTAGTCAGGGCTCCAGGTATCTCTTTTTGAAATACTTTTAAATAGAATTTTTGTTATATATATAGGTACTTATTAGGAAAAATATTGAGGTTTATCAGGTTTGCATTCCATTTGAGTCATTTCTAGAATGTCATAGATGTTTTCTTTGTGTTTTTTAACTTTTATTGTTCATAGATGCTTCCTAATTTCCCCTCCTTTGCCTACCTCCACCCAGTCCCTGCCTGCCTTCCCTCTGGCCATCCCCGTCTGTGCCCGTAGTCATACATATATGTTCTTTGACTAAATCTTTCACTTTCATTCAATCCCCCATTCTGCCAACCATTAGTCTGTTCCATGTAACCATGCCTCTATTTTGTTCATTAGTTTATTTTGTTAATTAGATTCCATATATAGGTGAGATCAAATGGTATTTGCCTTTCCTTGACTAGCTTAACTCTAGCAACCTAAGCACACAAATAAAAAGGAAAACTATGTTTTTGAAAATTTTATGTTTTTCACAGCATTAAGTAATTAATGTTCAAAAGAAAGTTGCTACTATATGTGTGTATACATATATATATATGTGTGTATATAATGTGTGTGTGTGTGTGTGTGTGTATGTATATATATACAGCACAGTTTGCCCTAATATTGTGAAGATGCCCAACAGTTCCTGCCCCACCTTGTCCAAGACAAGTAGTGGCTAATACTGCACTGTCATCACTACGTGTCCCTCCCTGCCAACCTACATACTTCATTCTACTTAAAAATTATTTTTTTAATGTTAAGTAAGTTCAAGGTTTGTGGACCACGGTTTAAATTATTAAAAGCAAGGTTCCCAATTTCTGTAATGTGAATCCTAACAAAAGTTTAATAACACAACCACTTAAGTTTAAGATGCCATGCATTCTGGATTAAAATTATAAATTACTATATTAGTGACTTAAGAAGTGTTGAAAAACACATTTATTGTTTATGGAGTACAAAAATCAAACATTATTTTCAAACTTGTTTCTAAACTTAGTTTAACATCTTCTAAATAAGAACTAAAGAAAATCAGTTAACTTACCTATTCTAATTAAAATTATCTTGTAATTTTATAATTCAAAATTTATGTTGAGCATCTTGCATTTACTACTATGGAAAAAGATATTTTATATTTTGTAATATTTCAAAAACTGTATAAAATTTATTTGCTAGGTGTGTCTTTAAATTTTTTATTATATTTGACATATAGCATTACATGAGGTTCAGGTGTACAGCATAGTTATCCAACATTTATATATTTAACAGAGTAATCATCACAATAAATCTAATAACTGTCACTGCACAAGGTTATTATGACACTGTTGACTGTATTTCCTATGCTGTACATCTCATCTCTGTCACACATTTTATAACTGGAATTTTATATTGCTTATTTTTCTTCACCTCTTTTGCCCATCCTCCCACCTCTCTTCCCTGGCAATCATCTGGCAAACAGAACAGTTCGTTCTCTGTATCTATGAGTTTGTTTCTTTTTGATTTGTTTGTTCATTTAAGTTGTTTTGCAGAATCCACCTAAGGGAAATTATATGCTGTTTGTTCTTTTCTATCTAACTTATTTTACTCAATATCAAAATTCATGTTGTCACAAATGGCATAATTTCATTCTTTTTTTACGGCTGAGTAATAGTCTGTTGTATGTATACACCATAACCTTTATCCATTCTACTATCAATAGATAGTTAGGTTGCATCAGTAGTTTGGCTGTGGTTCATAGCACTGTAATGAACATAGGAGTGCATATATTTTTCAGTTTTCTTTGGATAATTACCCAGAAGAGAAACTACTGGGTCATATGGTCATTCTACTTTTAGTTTTCTGAGGAACCTCTATATTGTTTTCCATAGTGGCTGCATTAATTTGCAATCCAACCATCATTGGTGCAGGGTTCCTTTTTATACACATCCTCGCCAACACTTGTTATTGGTTGTCCTTTTTGATAATACCTGATCTGACAGGTGTGAGGTGATATCTCACTTTCATTTTAATTTGAATTCCTGGATAATTAGTGATGTGGAACATCTTTTCATGTGTCCCGTGTGTCCTCCATCTGTGAGTCTTCTTTGAAGCAATGTCTGTTCTGGTCCTCTGCCCATTTTTTTAATTTAAGTTTTTTGATGCTGAGTTATATGAATTATTTGTATATTTTGGATATCAACCCATTCACAAATAATTGAGCAGTGATGGTATCTGTCTGCCTTCTTTTAAACATGGACTCCGTTACTGTTCGTGTGTTATTTCAGGCAAGATAGGAAGCTTCACAAGCATCATTTTTTTTTTCAGATAATTTTAAGAAGGGCCATAGTAAAAATAGTACATTCCTCATCAGATTTTTGGAATATGAAAATAAGTAAGTAAAGAAGAGAAATATCATTCAACAATTTACAGGCAGAAGGCATCATAGTATTTGTAGTATTAGCAGCAACAATGGCACAATGACCATTATGTTTAATGCTTCACACATTTATTTTTCCATGTATATTTTTCAAGAAATAATCATAGTTTCAAAAACTGTTTTGATTATATTTGGAATTATGCTATACCTATATATTTATTGCATCTATGTAGTATCTACTCTTTGGAATTATGTAGCAATCAGTCTATAGTATTTAGGATCTACATATAGTTTTTAGTTTTTGGAATTTGTTAGCCTGGTTATTTCACATTTATATGGTATTAATTGGAGGATCACAGCCCATGACCTATATTTCCACTTTTTACATTATCAATAGCTTCCTTTGTGTTTATGCATAAGTACTTTGTCCCCCCGGCCTAGTGTGAGGGGTAGCTAAGATTTTGCCATCATTGAATTAGCTTTTGTGATAGCATCTATTATCATTTGTGTTTTCTTAATGATCTGTGCTAAAGTACATAGACGTTGGATTGTATAACATTTACCAGGATTCATTATTAAGCTTCTTATCATTGCTAGTAGGAATAGCTGATTCTTTCCCATGATTTCATGGTTATCAATAAATAATAGCATTCATCTCGATAGCAAGTAGCTCTTTTCATTCTTCTACTTGAATTACCAAGTACTAATATTAAACAGTATTGATAGCAATAGCCAGCCTAGTTTGTTACTGAATTGGAAGAAGTTCTCACAATCACTTGGCCATTATGGTTTTGGGGTATGTGGTTATTACTTAAAGGAATTCTGTTCTTTGGAAGTATTTATTGGGTGATAGATTAATTTCTTTCATTCAATGAAAAGAAAAATATTAGTGATCAACGGTTTAATGATCAACAATTTAAATTTTCTACTGATATATTAATACTGATACATTGAAGTATGTTTTCATTTCTATGGTAAATACAATTTATTGTTACATTTTTAATATTCAGTCAACTAATAAGGTTAATCCTTGATTTTATTAGACTTTGGATATGGAATCATAAGTAATTCACAAGGAATATTATGCATTTATATTATATCTTTTTCCTCAATTTATCTTTTGGTATAGGCGGTAGGTCTTTCTGTGTGTTTTCTCCCTCACAGCATTTATACTGATCAAAAATATTTTTCCACTTCTAATGCTTAAATTGTATATATTTATAACTATGCATCTAGTTCCATCTAGTTCATGCAAACAAATACTGAATTTTTTTTATTTAAACATCAATGTATGGTTGCCTTTCACCTGACTCCAGCTATGGACCTGGCTGGAGACCTGGCTTGCAACCTGGTTATATGTCCTGACTGGGATTCAAACCAGTGACCTCTGGGTTCGTAGGCCAGTGCCTATCCACTGAGCCACCAACCATGGCTGAACTTTTATTTTTTAACGAAGAGTTATTTTCCAATCTTGTATATAATAATCAACTTCCATGTTCAGTGTTCTCTCATTTATTTATTATTTTATGTTATTTTTTAACCTCTGCAGAATGAAAGCAGTATCTTTGTTATAAATTTTATGAAAGTTCACAGATCTGAAGTTGTCTTTATTTACCTCCTCTTTATATATGAATGACAGCATGCTTGAGTAAAACAGAGTTCTTGAATGGCATTACTAACCCTACCTTTTTTTTTTTGGCAAAACTCTGAAGTTATCTATTACCTTCTGATGTTGACTGTCACTTCTGAGAACCATGTAACATTAATGTTTTGCCTTCTTTGAAATAGATTTGCTTTTATTCTTTTAGAGACATAGGGAACATTCCACTTTTCCTTGAAATTTATGACAGTTTTCTTGGTAATATTATTGAAGTCATTGTGAATTCAATCACAATGCTTTTTGGTAAAGTTCTGGAAAGTTTTTTTTAATTTTGTACTTCCACCTTAACTTTTTTTTGTAAAGAGATATAAACAAAGTGAATTGCAATAAATAACGTATTCTTTATTATTAATTCAATTCTACCTTTTCTGTGTTCCATATTATTTCATCTCATGTATTTTTGTCTTGTTATTAAATTGGATTTTGTTTTATATGTATTTTCAACTTATGGTTTACTAAAACATATTATCTAACATAAATTCTAATATATGCTCTTCTGAATGACTTTTCAAGTAAATGTGTTTTGAAATTACAGCAAAAACCTATAATTCTAGCATTTCAAAACTATTAATGAATATTCAACATTTAGAAGTATATACATAAATATACAAAATATACAATATAATGTCTTAAAGTTCTGTATCCATTTTGACTCAGCATTAGTACACAGACATTACTTACTACATCACAAAAATAAATTTTATGAAAGCAAGAGGAAATATCATATGTGATAACATTAAACAAAGACTACTACTATTCAGTTGGCAATCACCAATGAGGAAATACCTGCACTTTATATAGATTCCCTACAGTGTGTTAATTTTATTGATCCAACATATTTTATTTTTTAGTTTTACATTTTAATCATTTTAGTGGCCTTAATAGTACATTGTATTTACTTGGATGGCTCAGTTAATATTAAGCACTTTTATGAATTTGTGTCTCTTTTTACCTATTTCTTTATACATACATAAATGTATGGTGTATATATATGAATGTATGTATATGTGTGTGTGTGTGTGTGTGTAAAATTAATGATGCTTCAGAGGGCTTTCCTAAACAGAAATCCATGCAAGCATTTCTACCCATTCTCTTAGGAAAGCTATTTAGAAATGACAAGGTGCACCTATTCCTTGTGCATTTTTTCATAGGAACAGTGTTTCTCTATTCTCTCCCTCCCTCCTTCACTCCATTCTTCCCTCCTTCTCTCTCTTTAAATCTGGGAGTGGATAATTGTACATTCCAATTAATTCTACTTCCTTGGACTACTAACAGAATGGACTATCTAAGTTTAATATCAAGTGATTATCAAGTGATGATGGGCAAGCCTATTGCTATACAGTTAAAGAGCTAACCCCCCTGTCTGGTAGCACAATGGATAAGGCACTGGTCTTCTAACCCAAAGGTCGCAGGTTCGATTCCCCAGCCAGGGCACATAACAGGGTTGCAAAACAGGTCTCCAGTCAGGTCTGTGCCTGGGGGCAGGTGAAAAACAACCATACATTGATGTCTCTCTCCCTCTCTGCCTCTCTCTCTTCCCCTCTTTCTAAAAATAATTTTAAAAATAATCAAAAATAAAATCTTAAAAAAAAAGAAAAATAAAGAGCTAACCCAACCTGTCTTGAATACTGACCACACAGGGGGAGAACCCACCTCCCTGTGCCTATGAAAGTTCCAAGCCTCTACTGCTCAGAAATGTGGACGAGGGTAGTATCTCCTGCATTGAGGAGCAGACTGGAGTGATGTCTTTACACTTTTGTTTCTAAGATCATAACTTAGTTAGCCATTCCAGTAACTTATGTCCTCAACATGAATTCTAAATGTAACTTTTCCTGAGCTTATATCTCAGGCATGTGTTTTTTGTTACTCTTACTTTCCCTTTCCTATTGAAACACTCGTTTGTATCAATGCTTATAAGAATTTGGATTTTGTTTTAAGTATTTTAATTTATTTCAGTAGATGCTGCATGTTTCTGTATGTATGCTGTGTGTGAATTATTTATATCTCATTTCCACTGTACATCAGGGAAGAAGAATGATCAAAAGGAAAAAGAGAAGCTATTTTCCATGGCATGCTAGTTTTCACAAACTCTTAATAGGTGTTCCTTGGAAAAGTATTCTCTTATCAAATAATTTAGAAATGATGGATTACACAAATTTAGGAGGAATCTATGGAGGCTTTAATACACTAAAGTGCATTTTGAATTTCCAGAATTCATTTTAACAGCATTCACTACTTTTCCCAGAAGAGCAAAAAATATTTCCTGTAACTAGTGTTCCTTGAGGCACTGTTTACCCATATTAACTTTTTCCCCCAGACAGCTTGCCCCTTCTCATGAACTACATAGCCTTTTCTGCTATTCTGAAAGGAGGACTGGTAGAACTAAGGACCTCTCATACTCATATTCTAGAGAGAAATGTTTCTGATGCCTCATTCCCGCCTCACCTCGGTTTGCCACATACCCTGGTTATACCATATTATGTACTGAAAGTCTGTCTGAAGGTGACAGACTTTTAAGTGAGGCAGACTGAATTCTGCCACTTCTGCCACTGACTAGGTATGTGAGAGTTGGTGAATTATTTTACCTCTCAGGGTCTCATTTTAATCATTATTAAAGTGGAGATCGTAATACTTTTCTCAAAAGTCACTAGGATAGAGAAGACTCATTTCTAGATCATATAAAGTAGTCTAACACACTTACATTTAAAAAGAAAGCTATCTAAATGCCTAATATGTACACATATAAAACCCTTTTCAACATCAGTTCTTCAACAGAGAAGTGAAAATTTAAACTATAATGTGACACCGTAACAAAATACCCAATAGCATGGCTACTTACTGATAATATTAAATTATGGTAAGATTATACAGAAACTGGAACACTGATGCTTTTCTGGTGGGAATGAGAATTGCCATAACCATTTTGGAAAACTCTCTGACAGTATCCACTAAAAGTAAATTACTGTTTATCCTTACTCTAGGAGTATAACCCAACAATTACACTCCTAGAATATTAAACATTCATAGCAGTTTTAACTGTAGTAGATAAAATCAACAAGAAATTTGTTAAATATGGAATATCCTTAAAATAGAAAGCTACACTACTGCTATATGTAGAAATTTGAAGGATCTTTCAGAAGAAACCTGAACTCAATGGACTATATGATGTATAGTTTCATTGATATTAGATGCATGAGAAAGCAAAACTAATCTATGGTAATAGAAATCCAAATAATGGTTAACTCCATTATTAAAAGGATGGGTATTGACTAAAAGGAGGCAAAAAGGGAACTTCCTGAGGTAACAGATATTCAATATATGAATCCAAGTGATATTTTATTGATGAATATACATATAAAATATATTCAGCTGTAAATTTAAGATGAGTGTGCTTTATGTAATTTTTGTGATTATGATTTAGTTCAGTTAAAAACCAAAACAAGCCCTGGCTGGTGGCTCAGTGGGTAGGTACGAGCCTGCAAACCCAAAGGTCTCTGGTTTGATTCCCAGCCAGGGCACATAACCAGGTAGCAAGCCAGGTCTCCAGCCAGGTCCTTAGGTGGACGCAGGTGAAAGGCAACCATACATTGATGTTTCTCTCCCTCTCTGCTTCTCTCCCTTTCCCTGTCTCTGCAAATAATAAATAATTTTTTTAAAACAGTGATTAGATTAACAATGAAATATACTATGTGTGATATACTATATTGATATTTAGTAGATTTTTAGTAAATTGAAGCTATTTTGGCTTTTGTAAGTTGGTCTGAGATGAATATAACACATGCAAAATCATTCTGAGGAGAAAATGTACTTCATATTCCTAGCTACTAATTTGTTTTAGACTACTACTAGGTGAAAGTAGTATATGTATGCATGTATACATATGCCTCATTTCCCCTGCACAATTTGCCATACAGTCTGGTTATATTTATTGAACAGTGTAAGATGCTCTGAAGATGACAGACTTTTGAGTTAGAGTCCTAGAGACAGAAATGAATTATATGCAGTTTCATCTGCAGGCTGTTTGATAAAAACTAAGGTAGAATAAGATGGAAAGGCTATAAATTTGCTTTTATGGCATTGCTTGGAAAAGATGGGTAGTAGGAAAAGATGGCAAACTTAGAGAGGCATCGCTGAAGCTGGGATGTATCTGGTGTGTCTGAATCTGCATCAAATCCCATTTTACTATTGTTAGAATTTGTCTTCTTTCACAGAAAAGTGCTGTCTACTTGATGATTGTACCATAGTAGTTGTTCATGAAAACAACTAAACAACTAAGAAAAAGATAAGAATTGATATTTTCCTAAGATATAGTTTGAATCTCTGGATTTGATGTATCTGAAAAAGATTTCTACCTTGGAACTTAAAAAATTAATATAAATGAATTTAAATGCTTCCACAATTGATGGTGCTAAACAAAGCTGTCATTCTCAGTGGTTGCAAAAACAAATTGTGCAGAGGCTTTGATTCACTATTTATATGGAGCTTTATAAATGGTTATCAGGTTTTTAAAAAATGGTAGCTATGAAATAGATTTTCAGAATAGTATTTTAAAACTATAACCCTTCAATTCTATTTTTCTGTTATGTTTTTATAGATTCCCATGTGTCCTGATGCTGAAATTGATTAGTTTTATCAAGTTTTATGAATGGAGAAACAGTCTCAAGTAGTTTATTTAATTGTCCAGTCTATCTGTGCATTTTGTCTTTATGTAATAGAGAAAATCCACAAGCTATTCCCTCACATGGTTCTAGTGAGCTGGAGGCATAAACAATCTGTAGTTGGCTTATAACAAACAAAGCTACATAATAAAAGTATTCAAAGAAAACACAAGGTCAGAATATTAGGAACAAAATTCTATACATTTTATAACTATGCATTAAATATTATTTGGTGATTTCCTAGCAGTCCAAGGAAAAATAAAACTACACACACACACACAATTGGTCACATATTTTTTTAATAATCTACTCTAAGTAATCATATTCAGTAGGAATAATAGATATTTTTTTTTTCTCATAAATGAATACTGGAGAGGAATGTATGCCATGACAATGCTGAACAAGTTAGTGGACAAAGCTTTATTGGCTCTCAACAATTGATGCTTCTAGTGGAGCATCAATTTAAATTGTTATCTGAAGAGTAGTAGAAGGAAAAGGAGAGAAAAGAAGTAGAGGGAGAAAGAGGGAGGGAGGCTAAGCTCACAGGAGCAATAAAAACTACAGTGAGGTTAAAAAAAAAAAAAGACTAGATGATTGCAGGATTAAATTGTTGATGTTAAGCATAAAGTGTCACTAGGGCCCTGTGTGAATATATCCAGGGTCCCAGATCTTTGAACATGCAAGTATGATTCTAAGAGGGAGCTCAGGACAAAAAAATGTAGATAAAATGTTTTTTCTTAAAAGGTCAGTTGAGTGTATGAGATTTATAAGGGGGAATAGTAAAAAGACAGAACTAAATACTGAAGTTAATGATAAAAATGGTGTTAAGAGTCAAAAGAGAATCATTAGTATATGTGAAGCAGAGAAATAGAAGAATCATAAGAGTTACTTCACCGAAGCTAAAGGAGTTTTCATAAAGCTATGGTCAGCAATGCTACATAGGTTCCAAAGGAGACTGAAAAATATTATATTGTCAATTTCTGTCAAGATGATCATTGCTTATCTTTGAGAAGTTTTCTTTCAATGTAGAGAGACAGGAAACCAATGACAAGGTGATAAAGGGTTAGTTGGATGATGAGATGGGATAGAAAATTTAAAAATAATAAAATACCCTCAGATACACTTTTTTTTTTTGCCTTTGTGAAAAAACTATTTAAAAATATTTCTACCTGCCTTTCGACCTCTATTTTTATACTACTGAGTTTTGTCTAATCCTTCAACAATACTTTCTCCTTCCATATATATGGAAGAAAATAAAATCAATGTAAAGATTTTTAAAATTAAAAAGAAAAACTTGCATGCATCCATTGGTTACAGGGAGGGAAGTACATAAAGTCTCCAAAGGAGAGTAATAATTGAGGCAAATCCTGTATGAGTCTAGAAATCAAAACATAAAAAAAATACAGCCCCATGATGAACAAATATGCTGAGAAAGGAACTGTGAGAAAGAAGCAATGAAAAATATGGAATACACTTAAGGGGGAAGAAAGTGTGGTTGACATGTAATGATTTGTATCTTTTCAGCAAAGAGGAATCATGGTCTACTGTAACAGGGGGAGGAGTGGTAGAAATGGGTATTGAGAACAATTTCTCCAGGCAACAGGTAATTTTATGAAAAAATAGGAAATCAATTCTAGATTTTAAAAAAAGGATTTTAGGAGTTTCTAGACCCAGAGAATGTGTACTTCCATGATCAGAATATAAAGTCCTTAACTGCAGAATCATATAAGGATATGAGTAAGGAACAGAATGGGCAGCTATAACATGACTTGGGAACAGGTGGCAGATAGAGGAAAGTAGGGAATTATGTAGCCTTTGTTACTAAATAACTGAAATGATAAATTTGAAATCCAGGTAACTAGATCCTGGATATTGAAGAATGGAATTTTGTTTGATAGATAGTTTGCTAATTTTTCAGAAAAAAAAAAAAGACCCAAATCACTTGTGATTTTCACTATCATAGGACACTAAAGAAGGGTGGGTAAGATCATGCCTTATATTGCTTTTCAGAAAATATGTAGTTTAGTCTCAAGTCTATTGTTTAGGGATAGCCTATCTTAAAAAACCTAAGAACAAAAGGCCTAAAATTAAGCAAATAACCGGTATCAGATTTTAGTGGGCAATATTTGTGAGCAATGTGTATACTCAATAAGTGGTACTTTAGGAACAAGCCTTCTCAGAAAAAGCCTACCTCCAGGAGTTGATTAAATAACTATGTATGCAAGTCTAGTAAACTTTCTTAACCATTTCAATATTGGCTTTAGATGGTGTATTTCCTTAGGCATCAGTAGCAAACCAATAGAAAGAATGCAGGTTGAGTCAGGAAAATATGAACAACAAGGTAGAAGGTTGGAAAACTAACTAAGAGGACAGAGTTCATTGGGGAATTCATGATAAATTAGGTTATGCTTAGTTTTTAACTTCAAATTGATTTTTTCCCCAATGCTACTCTAAAACTGCTCTTTTGAAGTTCAATAATGACCTTCTTTTTCATTTGGTTAATTAAACTTTTAATAATCTTTTGCATTGGTTTCTATTTCCCTTTCTCT
This sequence comes from Noctilio leporinus, assembly GCA_004026585.1. Taxonomy (NCBI): domain Eukaryota; kingdom Metazoa; phylum Chordata; class Mammalia; order Chiroptera; family Noctilionidae; genus Noctilio; species Noctilio leporinus. Next base: position 142,681 of record PVIW01002063.1, read on the forward strand.
TTTTGAAACAGTACCCCTTCACAGCTATAAAACGTGTTGTCCTTGAAGTCTTCTTATGTTTTTGAATCTGCGAATATTCCCTTTTGATTCTCTGGGGACCTATTCATGTCCTTCTTTGTGAGTGTAGTAATTGCACAAAGCCTTTTTACCAAATTTATTCATGTCCTTCTTTGTAAGCGTAGTAATTGTACAAAGACTTTTTACCAAATTTATGTATCTTCATCCCCTTTTAGTGCTTAAATATTTATTGGTTGTGGTAAATATATCTGTAAGCAAAAAGTGGAAAATACATACTATAGTTTTTGTAGTAGGTATTGTACCTTACCTAATTCTAATATATGAAAACTTCATGTTATTACTAATTTGTAGTATAGAATTTTTTAGAGGTGTAATAGTTGGTAAGTTAATGCAAAAATACCCAACTATTATAAGGTTTAAAGATTGTACATTCAGTGGGTAGATATTAACTAATATAAAATTCACACTGTATGGACTACAGAGTTTTTATTATGTGTTCTATTTGAAAATAATAATTTATTAATAAGGGCTTTTTCAACAACTTTAAAACTGCTCTTGAACTGGTAGCTCCTTACACTAATCTCATTGATGAAATAGAAATTGTAAATTAGAAAATACATAAAAAGAGATATAAGAGATAAGGTATTTCAAATTCAGAAGCATATAAGAAAGGCCAACTTTGCCTATTGGTATGCTTTTGTTTTTGTTTCTCTTTATCCTAAAAGAAGAATACATATTAATTATAAAATAATACTTTGAAATATTACTACAAACATCAGTGCTATTCAACAAACTAGAGTCAAGTTCAGTTTTGTCTTCATTTTAATCAGATGAATGTTTTCTCAGGTAGAGTTTAAGGAGAGATTCCTTAGACCCTAATAGAAGGATTAAGCATTGATATTAAGAAGAAGTAATTGAACCTAATTTCCCATTAGAAGATACATATAAATCCTTTAAAAACCATTATGTTAGTGAGAACTTTTTGTGGATTTTTAGGAATAATGTCACCTACATTGTGCAACACACTGATCTAGGTGCTAAGTGTATCAGATTAATTTAATCTTTTAAACAATACTACAAGGTATCTGCTATTTCACTCACCAGTTTATAGATAATACACTGTGATGGGAATATGATCAAGGTCATACAAGGGGGAATTGGAAGAGCCAGGATTCAAACCCAGGAGATCTGGTTAAGGTTCTCACCCATTCTGCTGCACTCCCATTTCAGTTTTAAAAAAGGGAAATCATAACTTCTATGGGGTTGATTTCATCATATAATAAAAATTAATAACCTGTTACAGACCAAGCCATTTCATAAACTAACTCTCTAGTAGACTAAGGAAATAAGCAAATGGGGTTAAGCAAACAATGACTTATTCATCTCCTTGGCCCCAGAACACCTTAAAATGGGATTTTATTTGTAACAGAGCCCCAAATTTATATTTATTTAATTAATGCATATTTTGCTGTTTGAGGTGTTGAAAGTGTATCAGTCAAATACACCAAGAAAAAGAATGTAACTATGCTTAAATACTTAAAAAACCTATTAAATGTGGTAGATTAAAACATTAAAAAGCCCAACTTTAATAGAGTTAAAATTATTTGTCAGGTATTGTTCAGTGGCATTTATAAAACTCTTTAGTGAATTAAATGTGTGTCAAGAATAAATGTCTTGATCTCTCAAAGTACTCATTGATTTTTATAAATTAAATGCATTAAAGCAATACAAAAATTTTGGATATCTAAATAAATAACCATTATTTTTCTATCAAAGACTGCTGAATACTCCCCAAACAATATCAACCACAATTGAGTAAGACTTAATGGCAAGGCAGCAATCACATTTAGCAAGATATTTTAAAGTGTTCTGAATCAAACATTTTCATACCAACTAATGGCAATAAAATGGTTTTAAGTAATGATTACAAACTGATCAGTGCATGGACTGAGAAAGGTATATTAGCCAAAAGACATGACAGCAAAATATATGATCATATTTAATAATACAATTCTCTCCAAGGGTAATAGCTTAATTTGAACTGGAATTGGACTCCTCTCTCACATTGTGCATACTTAAGAATTCATAAAATATATACTACAGATTAGGGACTATTAATTCTGGAAGTCTTTCAATAAAGCAATAAATATTATGGTGCATAGTCTTAAAACCTCTCTGATGTATTGACAGATTGCATAACTTTAAGAATACAGATTGCTCTCAATTCCCAACAGCAAGCTAATGTGACAATTAGATAAGGAGTTAAGAATATATTTTATCATGTGATGGACACATGAGACATTTTAAAATCATGTTGGTTTTCCTTTAAGTTAAATAACATATGAGTGAACAGTATTTTCATTGAATAGAAAGATTATTAAGTTAATGAAACATTTAGGAAAGATTCTAAATTTTGGAAAGCATGTAATATTAGTAAGAGATAGTAGTGTGCTTAAAGGATCCCTGCTCCCTTTACTTGGAGAGGATGAGCTTCCTTGTGTATGAAAGCCCGTGGGATGATTTAATGCAGGGGTGTCAAACTCATTTCCACCCCGGGCCACATCAGCCTTGCAGTTGCCTCCAAAGGTACAGATGTAATGTTAGGACTGTATAAATGTAACTACTCCTTAACAGCTAAGTGAGCCAGGTGGAAGTAAGGTGCTGGGCTGAAAATGCCAGGCTGGATAAAACAAGGTGGAGGGCTGGATTGGGCCCGTGGGCCTTGTGTTTGCTGCCTGTGATTTAATGCCTTTAACAGATCATAGGATTGGGAGGGGAGCAGATATTGACTCTTCTTCTCATTCAGTCACTTACTAGGCTGCTTCCTTGGACAAGTTAATTAAACTTTCTCAGCTGTAATAGCTTAATATGTGAAACAGAAATAAAAGTGATTCCCACTTTAGTAGATATTTGTGAAGAAGAAATTAAACTACATGGAAAGCTTGTACCACAATGTGAGGTAGATTTAAGGTGCTCATTAACTTGCTACCTTGCCCACTTCCTTTCACTTGCATATTCTACATTTTGGATAAACCACTATTTACCAAATATTTTATTTTGTGCTCACCTGATTTATATGATATCAAGAGAGAACATGACAACAACACAGGAGTCCCTAGAACCCTAGTGGTATTCACTGTTACTATTGTCTGTGCAGAGAAAAGGAAACAATGGAGCTCTCTGTCCCCACAGAAACATGCATCTGGGTTGTTCTCTGGCTGGCCATTATTCCAAGATCCAGACTACCCCCAATTCTTTAATTACAGATTACTTGTCATGCAAGGGCCAACAACTTGCAGAACTCAAGACATTAAGGCAGGAATTTCTGTATAGTGCTTTGTTAAAATGGTGTATGCAGTATAAGTAGTTCTATCATAGGAGTCAAAAAGACTTGAATTTGTAACCCCCGCTCTGTGTATAATGCCCAAATGAGTTAAAATAGTTCAGCCTCTGTTCATCTATAGGAAAAATAGGATATATACATACATACACAATATATATGCACATTATATGTAATATAATGTTATTATGTATATATTTGTAGACATTCTTATTTCTGTATAGGCTGTCGTGAAACCTATGTGGGCGTCTCCCTGAGACTACTATACAACATGAACATTCTCACCATTCTCAGAACCCAAATTGTGCTTGCTCTCTGTTAATGTGAAGTATAAATAGCCCAACTGGCCTTTTCCATTGTCTGATGCATGACCAAGCATGTCACTTACACTGCTTTACATAAAGTAATAGAGCGGATAAAGATAGTCAGCAACAAGTCTAACTTTGTCACTTGAAGAGTGAAAAGGCAAATTCTGGCAGGTAGGTCATGCTTGCTGGTATGGTGCTCTCCTGCTTCCCAGCCCTGTACTGCTGATACTTTCTGTATTCCTTTCTGTCCTTATGAGATAAAAACAAGTAAATATTTGTTTTCAATGTGATGTTGTTTTATTGCTTCCTGATGTCCCAAAATGTGAAATGTGAAAATCTTTGGAATGAAGTTGGGAATGGTGGAAGACATTTTTATTTAAAAGATTAGATTTTAAAACCATACCTGATGGCAGAGGTACATGTTTCTCCCATACCCCATAAGAGTCAAAATGCTCAGAGAGAGGTGTAGGTAGGTGAAAAATAGAGATTTACAGTGGCACATGAGGCCTAAAGGTACCCTCAACCAAGGTTGATAATAGCACAAGATCCGGTAAGAGAATGTGGTTGGTGTAATTTTGAATTTTCTTATTAATTTACCTTGCAGTTGTTTCTCTGCATACCATGTGCTCATGCAGAGACAGAGAAATGAGCTAACAAGAGTTCTAACATGTATTTCCACCAAGTTCAGATGGACCTCTTCTTTTTATCTGCCAGTGAAAAACAACCACTTTGTTGAGGTCAGGAAATCTGGAATGGAGACTCTTATTCCTAAAAGCTGCTGCCACTGTAAGAATTACCTTGCTAGGATACATGGGCTTAAAATTGGAAAGAATTTTCTCTCTAAACCACTAATTTTCAACACCTTTGTAAGCGGATTATTACTATGTACTTCTGAAATGCTTAGATTTAACAAAAAAGATGTAGACAAATAATATTAATTAACCCTTTGTAATTACATGAAGGGTTTTGTAAATGAGTCTGTGCTGTGCATGTATCGATTTCTCCCTATATTTAATAGAACTGAAAGGATATAATTGTGGCCATTATATCATGGCATAAACATTAGGCTTCATGATTTCTAAAACTATTTTTGCAGTTATTTCAAAGTAATCACCTTCTTCATAGATTCACAGGATTTCTTTTTAAACACACATAATATTGAAACAATTTGTCTCCATGATATGTAAGTCTCCTGAGGCTAATGGGTAATTAGGGCAGCAGGTCTTTTTGCAAATTAATCAAACATCAAGTGCAATGGCTTCCTGCCATGTACATGAAATTTTTAAGAATTTCACTTAGACATGCTTAGGATACATTTTATTTAATGATTTCTTGATCCTAAGTTTGAAAAGAAAACTTTTTATGATTAAAAAAAAACTGGAATATAGTATTTTTACTACACTATTGGATTTTCTTGAAGTCTTTGGGAAGAATATTGGGTCCCACTGAAAGAGGACAATTTCAAAATACTTCATCTTTAGCTCAGTAATAGTTGTCATGGCAAAGGAATTGTTTTAATAAAAAGTTCACCCAACCCAGCACTACTGCTCAGTAGTGCTTACATTCATCTCCTCTTGACTTCCTTGAACGTTCCACACAGCTGCAATTGCAGACCTTTTATAGGTTCTTTGAAACACTGTCTCCTCCCATAACTCATTACCCTCAATATATTTAAAAGATGCCATGATCCGCTGTCAAAAATGACCCTTGGCTCTCTGTATTTCCTTCCTGCATACCCTTGTATCTTCACCTCACTCCTCTTTCTATTCCAACACCAGAAAAAAGGACTTCTGTGAGGCTGAAGGCTTACCTGCTTGGCTTGAATTTGATACCTCATGCTTGAGTTGTTGTGTTGTTAACAATCGTTATTGAAGCCTTGATAGTAATCTATTTGACCCTTTTTACTTTTGAATAAATGCATTTTGGGGTACCTGCTCCTAATTCAAAAAATAAGCAAGCTAATTAAGACCCTATACCAAATTCAAGATACCTTCTTTTTGCTCTTCTCTTCTTTGGCCCTAAAATTCTGAAAAGTAGACTTCACTTTCTTTTTTTAACCTTCTATCACTTCACATCTTGTCTTGATTTTGCCTCTTCCTCTGATATCTGCCCTTATCCTTATGCATGATGTTCTTGTTTGTTCTACTAGTACTTTCCAAATTATGTTCCATGTGTTCAACCCCTGTTCTCAAGCCATTCCTTGCCCAATTTATTCTATTTTAATTGTACCATTGTACAGGGTGTGTGCAATCAATTGGCAAAATTTTAGTAAAATAAACAACATACCACAAAAGTGTTATATTTTGAAATAAATTTATTCTTTTACGTAAATACATAAACATAGTCATTTTTTAATTGTTCAAAAAAGCCTCCATTTGCTGCAATAACAGGCTCAATTCAACTTGAAAATCTTGAGCATACTTTAATGAACTTTTCTTTATCTATGGACATCATAATGTTTTCAGTCTTAGCTTTAACAGCCACTTTATTTTAATGAGGTTATTTATGAACTTCTCTTTCACAATGCTGCATACAGAATAGTCTAAAGGATTTGCATCTGGTGACCTAGGTGGCCAGATTTCTTTTGACCAGAATTCAGGAACATTGACACTGACACATTCTTGCACCTTTTTGGCATTATGTACTGGTGCACCATCTTATTGGAAGATAAAATGACATCTATTTGCAACTTGCTTCATCCATGGTACAACTACTTCTCTCAAAACATCAAGGTAAATATCTTGGATCTTCATTGATGATCTCCTGGGTTCTGTGTACAGTATCTGGACTTGTGCGATCCTTGCATACTTGACGCATTTTTCTTGTTGGTGTGGTGACATCAGGATCAACATCGTACACCTTCGTCATGTTGTAAACTCTACATAGAGGGATATTATTGAGGTCCACAATTTCCTTAGCATCCCCCTGCATCCAGTCCAGAAATGATGATTGCTCTAACATTGTATTCCTTTAACATGATGGTTGCTCTCAGAATTTAATACTTCATATCTGAAACAATGATGTTAAATTATAATCTTAGAAACATAGTTTTCCTAATAAGAAGCATGTGAAATAAGGAGATGCAAAGTTATTGCCAATTGATCGCATGCACCCTGTATAATTAATTACATACACCAAATTCTAATATACATCAACTTTTCTCTCCTGCTCCATCTCTAATTGTTTACTAACTTCAGTGTGGATTGTTTATATATTTTTCAGAGGTATTTTTTAAAATGTCTGCTGCCACAGCAATAGTTTAGATCTTCATTTAATTCCTTGCTTCTACTACATTAGAGACACCTCTTCAGTAGTTTCCTAATACCTAGCCTCCCCCTACACCTGCCTCAAAAAGTAACCCCAGGTATCCCTCTTCTGTTCAAGCTCTTCAAAATAAACAATTGCAACTCAGAGATGTTCTGACTCCTCGATCAGCAAAGCTTTCTGTGATATGGTGTAATTTCTCTTTGTGGGTTTAGCTAAAACTGCTTGCCTGTAATTAATCCCTACTCCAACCATAAAAATTTCTTAGTGATACTTTTTTCCTCAATCTTATTCTTATTCTCATTCTCTCTATCACACTCTCTCTATCTCTCTTGCTCCCTCCCTTCCTTTCACCCTTCTCCCTCGTTCCCTCCCTCCCTGTCTACCTTCTTACCTCCCTCCCTCCCTCTCTCTCATTTCTTTTATGAACAAAAGATACCTTTCACTAAGGCACTTAACTGACCTTGGAAATCCTGATGTCTTTTCCCCTATACTGATCTCACTTCAGCTCTACATTTTACTCCTCCAGAGCAGTAGGAGCTGGTTTACACTCCTCTTAAGAAAATGTGTATTTCCTACCTTCCATTTTATTCATCCATCTACAATTGCAATTCCTTCTACTATTTTATAATTTCTATGAGAGAAATGACATTACCATATTTGATGTTTAATATAAGGGAGATATTTATTTAAGGAAAAAGTATTTTACATAGATTATCTCAGCAAAGTGCCTCCAAAACCACATGACAACTTTATTTCATTTAACTGATTGGAATTGGAAGTTTGTTTTAGGTCATTCTTTTTTTTTGTCTTTGTTTTTTATTTTCATGGAATCATAGCCACTGCATTGCTTTCTCAAACAAAACTTAGCATCAGTCTTTCTTTATATTCCATACATTTGCCATAGTTGACATGTATCTTGTCTCAGTAAAAAAATCATTTTATAAATGCTACCACATGTCCTCAAGTGTTGGATATAAAAAAATAATATCATGTGTCCTAAAACTTTGTTGTAAGTATAATTAGCAAAAAATCAATTACCTGTTAATATGATATTGGAAGAGTTGAATAATTCTGACTATATGTTTTAAATATTTATATTTATGAAATGTTTTTAATCTACTCACCATCATAGAACTATATATTATTCATATAGGACATATTCCTCTTGGTGAGTCATTAAATATTTTATCATTTAAAATTAACATAGTTTCTATTTTGAAAACATCTAAATTGTATGTGAATTAAATATCACAAAAGTAACATTTATTTTGGAATAAAACAGAAATAAATAAACTAAAGAGTTACAATACATAATACTAAGTACCTACATGAACTGATGACTTTCATTGATTCTTAGTTGTTTTCTAAGTATTCTGGCAGCAAAGACAAATATATTTACATACTGGGTTAAGTGCTCACTGGAAAATTACTGACCCTTGACTTCAGTTTATATAATCTGAATTTGGAAGGAATGTGGGTTTTCAGCAACTGGTTTAAAGAAAACCACATTCAGGGTGAAGTATGGACTATTAATATAAACATAGTGAACCAATGTGTAGGAGATACCAACACATAAACTGATGACAAAACCAACTCTAGGATTTCTCATAAGAGTTTGAGGGAATATTATTCATATGGGCTTGTGGTAAGTAGTTCTATATAGTTCTGAATTCTAAGTTATTTTTTTTTTTTTTATCTTCTGCAGTCAGGCACTTTATAAAATAGCATTGCATTTAGCAGTAATGGACACTGATACTGAGTAGAAATCCTAACTGAAAGGCAAATATACCTCACTGAAAAGCTTTTTAGTAAATAAATCTTACTTGATTTGGAAATATCTATCTGCATTCCGAGTAAAGAAAAAAATACATGAAGCACCAAGTAACGTAACTTAAAGGGGTAAATAGATACATATTGAAGTAAGGGAATGAGTTTGAAGGAGAATTTCAATGACCTCACTCAAAATATTAGTTTCTCACGATTATTGTGAACTCTTTGTGACCTTACATAAAAGAAACTTTTACAGGGGGTACTAGGATGTCAAATTGAGTTTGATTCAAGAGACAGTTGATGAACACTGCATTGAATATAGCTTGCAGGCTAAGGGAAGTTAGTTTAGAAGATTTACTACCAGAGATTGAATCTTGCATCTCACCATAAACCCAATTTGTCATTACACATTGCTTTATTAGATCGTTCCACAAGGTAGAAGAATTATGCTGCAGGTTTCATTAAGTTTTTGGCACATGTGACTGGATTCTAAGGATATATAGCCTCAACATGAACATTTTATTGTAAACTGACTTTATTTCCATCAGTTCACATAAACACAGGACTATATCTCTAGCAAAATACACACACACACACACACACACACACACACACACACACACACACATCATCCAATACAGGATATTAATCTCTTTCTTAAGCTGCCCATATTGGAAAAAAGACTTCAATTATTCTGTTTCTTTTCTTAGGTATCTTAAAATGTGGAATTGTGTTCCAAAGTATGAAATTTTACCTGAATTTTATTGTTTTTTTTTTTTTAGCTTGTATCCCCATAAATTTAATTAGAGGTAAGATACCATTTTTCATAAAGACATAATACTTACTTTGACTTCACTGTTTAGCAAACATAAATGTATCTGAATAGTGGAACTAATAATACAAAATTTCAGACCCGAATTCATAAGTTTTATTCTCCTTTTTCCATATGAGACCTTTTTTTGGGACAATAAGGTCAAATTTACTAAGTACATATTGTTGTTAAACATTGTTTTAAGTACCTAAAATATATTAAATCACTTAATCCTCAAAAATAAGCCTATGGTGAAAGTACTATTATTCTCATTTTAAAATGATTTTAAAACAAATCTATCACCTCATATGGTTATTTTTTAACCTGATGCTTCTTATAAGTACATCAAGACAGATCTATTGTATGCATTCATTTCTAATACTTACAGTAATAGCATAATATATGTCAGGATAGGCTAATTTATCAGTTGTACAAAATATGTATTGAAAATGTAGATGTTACTCTATGTACTATATTCTAATAATTAGTATATTTCTTTTTCTCAGCAGGTAAAATTAAGGCCATGATGCTACTAATTTAAATGGCTTATTTAACAAAATTGTTTTAAGCAGAAATAATGGCTTATTTATATTCATTTTGATTTTCCCTTTTAAATTTACTTTTAATGTATAAATTTTAAAGTAAATTAATGTTTTTTATAAGAATCCTGAAGTGCTATTAATCCCATTTTTCCATTTCCTTTCAACTTCCTTCCTCTGTTAATGCTTGTTAGGTTATATTACCTATTTGGAAGAAAAACATGAGCAAACATGAGCAGACATGAGATCCTTTGCTAAACTTTCTATGTATTTACAGTCATTTCTTAAAATATATTGGATGACCGCTTCCTTAGGCCTTTTTGAAAACAGAGACCAAACTAAATGTATCCTTATTGGTCAAACCACTAGTAATAATCACTCACCCTTTAGATATATATAATCCTATAGTTTAAAACTAATCAAATTAAATTAGAAAGCACAGCCCAAATCTACATAACTAGGGCAATCTTTTTGATTTTCTCCTTAGTCCCATAACAAAAGAACACTTTCTTATTAGTCTAATGACAAAAGAATGGTGACTTTGCCAAAGAATAGTTAAATTTGATAGAAAAGTGTAATGAAGTATTTCTGATTACATTTATTCCATAATCAATGGATGACTCTTTATGCAAGGTATTTTAGCTGAGGACACTAACTCAAGTCAACTGGATTTGACCAATCTCAAGAACTATATATTTTAGAATTCTATTGGAAAATCAACTATCATTAATGATTTCACTGGTTTCTCAAACATTTACATTTAGCCTATACTAAAATAAAGAAAAAATAACTTTTTTTTTTCAATTTTTCAACTCTTTCTTCTAGTTTTATTCTCAATCAGCGAAACAATTTGTCTTATGTAAACAGATGGATTCAGCCTTGACAACTGGAAACCAATGATTATAATTGGCTACTATGTATGATACTGCATAGGGAAACATTAACAAATAAACTAGAGAATACATCATTATATAATAAATACTAATGTTATTAATGTGTTTATTTGCCTAATTTATCTTACATTTATTTGACTCAAACCACTCATGTATTTATATGTTTTGATTTATTACATCCTTTTTAAATGTAGTGGATATGGACTAGTATGGCAAAGATTTTCAGAATATTATCAGTGCCATTCATTGATAGTTAACTATAAGTATGAGCTCATCAATGGGTGATTATAGAGAGTAATAAACCTGATAAGAAGGATATATCAAGGTATGATGGGAACAAAAAGTAACAAATGTTTCCTTGGAAAGGATGTAACATTTCCTGACAAATGATGGCATTTAAACTAGAGCTCAAAATATAATTGTAATAAATCTGTTAGATGGCAAATAAAATAATGTTTGCTGAATAGAAAAAAATGTATTTGAAAAGTAGAGCAACTATAAGTGGCTTCTAGTCTAACACAGCAGATTGAAAAGTAGAGCAAGCGTAGAACCTGTCACTCCCAAGAAAATTCAAAATATTCAAGATGTCTAGACTGCTTGATACATAGGAAAGAAAAGGGGAAGATCAGGCTGGTCTCATTATACTTGTATGGAGGTAATTAGAGGTCAAATTAAGAAGGGCCTTTCCACCCTATGTTTCAGGTATGCACTTATATGTGTGAGAAACAATGGAATGATTGTAAGTAAGTGATATAAAAGACTCATTAAATTCATTTCTCTGGTAGCATTATGGATGCTGAACTAGTGGGAATCAAAATTAGAGTGCATAAAAACAAATAATACAGGTTAGAAATGATGAAGTCCTGAACTAGATTATGATATTAGAAAGATGTGGGCATGGGCATTTTTTCAATTCCTTGAAATGTTTTTTGTCTTTCTTTGAATTTAAGATTATAAATGATCTTTCTTAAGAGATGTACCAAATGTGTGAACAAAGTGATTCAGAACGTAGTGGGTTGATCTCTATTAGCCTATATTCCATGCCTTTGGATCCTTCTAATTCTAAATTAGTACATGTACAATGCGTGGTCTTGGTGATTGGGGTTAAAGTAAATAAATCCAAACAGAATTTCTGTTTTCTGCAACCTTAATTTTGGCTTAGATTTCAGAAAGTGTTCTATTACCCAGAAAGACAATCTATTAAAATTGGCTATTTTTAATATCATTGGCCTTTTTGGTGAACACATCTATCTGACCTTGATTTCTCATTGTCTATTGCTTTGGATTTTTTCTACAATTCTACAACATCATTTATGTATTCACTACTCTATTCTTTGAATTTCAGCTCCATTCTCACTAATTCTTTTGTTAATATATTGCCCTACCTTTTAAAAAATATTTTCTTCTGTTTTTTCTCTTTTATACTCACTATGTAATACAGTCCACTATGTTTTCACACATAAATTACCAGCAAGTTTCCAGCAGTTGCTTAAAGTATATTTCTTTGGGGTAGTCATATATATACTGACATAATTTATATGAAAGAACTGCATATTTTATAACAAACTATATTTTGAAGAAGTTCTCTTTAAAATTTTATATCAGTAATTTTAAAACCTAACTCATCTGACAACAAAAATAAAGCTTATAGAGTCTTGGGAAATATTGTTCGAACTTACTGAGTATTTGAAGGAACATTTGATACTACAAACTGAAGATACTTGTTTTTTGTAGTTTTTTATGTTACATTCAATAATAGTTATTTTAGTAAGAACATATTTATTGTGTCACCAAAGTGTAGTTGTTATTGAGTAGAATAGCTGTAAATTTTCCATGTTGATTAGAACATTTTATTTAGTAGACCCACAATTTATATTTCAGATTATTAACATTCTTTCTAACTTTATGCTGAAGCTATTCAAATAGAAAGTCATACACACACACACACACACACACACACACACACACAGAGGAGTAGTTGGAAATTTTCAACCTCATTAATAAATTAGGATAGTTTAAATGGACAATATGTGGGACTGACTATGGTGGGGGGAGGGTGGGAAAAGGTAGAGCAGAGGGGAAAAATGGGATAAATGTAATACAACAACAATAAAATTAAATTAAAAATAAATAAAAATAAACAGTACAGTGTAAGTACATATACCACACAAGAAATATTTTTCTTTTTGAAGCTAATTTGTTTTTATTTTTTAAAATATTTTATTCATTATTTTTAGAGAGAAGGACAGGGAGGGAGGAAGAGAGGGAGAGAAACATCAATGTATGGTTGCCTTTCACCTGCCTCAAGCTACAGACCTGGGCTGGAGACCTTGCTTGCAACCTGATTATGTGCCCTGTCTGGGAACTGAACCAGAAACCTTTGGGCTTGCACACTGGGTGCCTATCCACTGAACCACCAGCCAGGGCCAAGAAATATTCTTTGTGACAAAATGTTCACTGCTACCTTTACCTACAGTCTTTTCTACTCCCACAACATCACAGAGAAAAAACAAAAAAAAAAACAAACGAGGTGAGAGGATAGGGGAGAATAAAGGAGAGGAGAGAAAATGATAATTGAAAAATTTTCCAAAGTCTGGTTTTTATATTTTTCTTTTTGTTCACTTTGTTGTTATTTTGTTCTTTTTTTTCAAACTCAGTTTATAGTTTGCACAAAACTATCCCATATTTGGAAACTGGTCATAGTTTCTGCAGTTTAACTAGACAGTGGAAACATTGAAGTGGGTGTTTCTCATTCTATTCACTTTTAAATGTGTCCAAGTCCACTGCATCAGGAACAGATACTTTATGGAGACTTCAGTCCCTTGTTCGTGTCTTTTTTTAAAAGATTTTATTTATTATTTTTAGAGAGAGGGGAAGGGAGAATGGCGGAGATGGAGAGAGACATCAATATATGGTTGTCTTTCACTTACCCCAGTTTCAGACCTGGCTGGAGACCTGGCTTACAACCTGATTATGTGCCCTGGCTGGGAATCAAACCAGTGACCCCCAGGTTCACAGGCCGGTGCCCTTTCCACTATACCCCCAGTTTGGGCTATTTATGTCTTTTTATGTTTGGACTTTTTTCTTGACTAAATTATAATTTATAAGAGTAATCTAGGTGTAGGGTTTTTATTGTTTGTTCACAGATTACTATAAACAAAATACCAGTTGCTATAGACTTTACCCTGACCATGTTTGGGGCATGCTATTCTGCCTAGTTGGGCATGAAATCTCCTGCCACAAAACATACTGATCCAGGGCCAAAGTTTCTTTAGCAGCGGTTTCTTGCTGTGAAATAAATGAAATGGTTTAAAATGTACGTGAGCTGAGAATTTGAGTTGGACGGCAGAGAAGCCTCCAGCAGCAAGAGGGTGAATTACAATAAGCAAGCTCTTTTCAAACCTGTGATTGTGTCATATTGGTTAATGTCTTATTTGGCAATCAAGTCACTTGGTCTATGTTGTCAAATCAGAGTCTATGGTAGAAGGGACTACAGAAGTCATGGAAACAGAGATAGGTCTCATTGGGCCATTCTACTACCTCTCTACCATTCTCTCCTCCCACGTCTTCTAGTTCAGTTAGGGGGACTATGGCCATGAACTAATGACAACTATCTAGCAAACATGGAGAAGGGAGATAAAACTTTCATACACATGATGACAACCTGTATTCTTTATTATAAGGAGACACTGAGTTAATGAGCTTTATAATGGAAAGATTCCAAAAACATTTATTTTGGAATTTTTATGCCAAACACTGTGCAAAACTGTGAATATAGAGATTTTCAGAGATTCATGTATATTGCTGAAATAGGAATTATTAAGTACATAGAAATAATCATTGGTAAACAAAGAAAATCAAGTAAGAACTGTTGCCTTAATAGAATGTGAAATTAACCAGTTTCCAGAAAACCTGTAGAAAACATTGAGTTGTCGTCCTAAGTTCTATGCATTTCTTGAGGTTGGGATCCCACTCCAGTCCTTTCAGTTTCTTCAATGCCTAGAGTGGTAGCTGTCAAAATATAGGCACTTGGTAATTGTTAAACGAATTACCAATGGACCATAAATACAGGTGGACAAAGATGACTTAAACATGAATTAATTACCTTTGCTGAATCTTAGCCCTATCACTTAACAAATATGCTACTTTGAATAAATCACATATTTTCTCTGAACCTTAGTTTTGCATTTAATAAAATAGTGTGTGTGTGTGTGTGTGTGATTTACCTGGTAAAATAAAAAAGGAATAGTCTATTTCATGGATGGAATTTTTCAAAGATAAAAGTATACAAGTTTCCTTTGAATATAAACTGCTCAGCATAATGTTTTGGATTGTAGATGTGCTCAAAAATAGGTAGAGAGAAATAGATTTAAACACAGACATGCAAATATTTATGACATTCAGTGGAGTAATACTAAAACCTTAAAGGAAAATCTCTAACCCTGAAGAATAATTAGACATTAGTCACACATAATCTGGTATCCTTGATGTAACTTCTGATACCCAGCTGTGTTAATTTTTGGATTAGAATTTTCATGCTGATTTTGTACTACATGATCTGAAAATAAGACTGGAAATACTACATTAGTGCTGATGATATTTAATTGGCAACACCTTAAATAGTATTTGGAAATTCAGAGAAAGAACTGTCAATTTGGGATACTTTGAATATATTTATTTGTTCATTCTAATTTGTGTGAAATTTAAAAATCTGATACATTGACTTTTTTGGCTCACACTGTTTTTTGTTGTTTTATTATTCAGAGTAACATTTTCTTTTCATTTTTTTTTTTCTTTAATAGGCTTTCATTTTTAGACTAAGTTTAGGTTCACAGCAAAATTGAATGGAAGAGACTTCCTCTACACTTTCTGCCACAGCACATTCAGAGCTTTCGCCATCATTGACATTTCTCACTAGAATGATACATTTGTTATAACTGAGAAACCTATACTGATGCGTGATCATCACCCAGTCTACTTAAGGGATGACTTTTGGTGTTGTATATCCTATTGGTTTCAACAAATATATAATGCCATATATCTACAACTATACTGTCATACAGAGTGGTTTCACTGCCCTAAAATTCCTCTGTGCTCTGTTCTCCCACCCGAGAATTACTGGTATTTTTACTGTTTCCATAATTTTGCCTTTTCTGGAAAGTCATAAAATTGGACTCACACAGTATGCAGCCCTTTCTGATTGGTTTCTATCACTTAGTAATGTTGTTGTTGTTGTTGTTTTTCATGTCTTTATGGCTTGACAGAAGGTTTCTTTGCTTGTTTGTTTTTTTAGTGCTAAATAATATACCTTTGCCTCAGTTTATTTATCCATTCATCTGTTGAAGGGCATCTTGGTAGCTTTAAAGTTTTGGCAATTATGAAAAATTTGCTATAAATGTCCAAGTGCAATTTTTTGTTTGAATAGAATTTTTCAAATTGTCAGAGTTCACCACGTGTATTAAAATGAACTTATAGGGCCCTGGCTGGTGGCACAGTGGATAAGGTGCAGGCCTGGCCTGTGAACCCAAAGGTCGCTGGTTCGATTCCTAGTCAGGGCACATAACCAGGTTGCAAGCCAGGTCTCCAGACAGGTCTGTAGCTGGAGGCATGTGAAAGGCAGCCATACATTGATGTTTCTCTCCCTCTCTGCCTCTCTCCCTTCCCTGCTCTCTAAAAATAATTTTAAAAAATCTTTAAAAAAACTAAAAATCTATCTGTTATATATTAAAAATATAAATTTATACAAATGCTCTCTCTAAAAAAGAGATTGGCTATCTATGGCTGAAATGTGGATTCCAAAGTGTATTTCAAATTTCAGAAAGTCCCATAAGGATCACTAATGATGAAAGAAAGCAATTAAATAAGGATGGTAGGTCCTAGAAGTTTTCTAGTCTCAAGGGAAACACAAGAGCTTGTAAAATGAGGTCACAGTGCTGTGCTGAGAGAGCGGTTACTGCACAGCTACTGATCTCAGCAGTTACCACACTGCTTCCAAAATGACTACCCAGTTAAGCTCAGCTGACACATTCGAACTTAACTGACAAGTTGGCACATATAAGTAGACATCTTGCACCCACATTTAGTACATGTTTAGTTAGTACATGTTTAGTTCCCTGAGTGTATTGGCTCTTAAACTTTATTTTTGGGAATCTCCTGAACCAAGCCTCAGGCAATGGTAGTTTTCATTCCTACATGGCATTCTTGAATTCTGGACAAACTCATAGCCAGTATATGTGCTTCTGTGCCAGTATTTGTGATAGAGACTCAGCCATAAAACAGGAAACATGGGAAATAAGATAAGTAATAAATTTTTAAAATTATTTTTTCTTAAATTGATTAGGGGTGGAAGATGTTAGTCAAATCATAATTAATATATACAAGACAAAGTATGTTGAATGCTAATTCCTAATGACTTAGTCTGTTTCCAAAATAGTGCATAAAAATTCCTATATTATACATCATGGCACAAAGTGGGCTATGATATTGAATATAAGGCCATTTGATTTTAAGTGGTAGGAGCAGAAAACCCTTTCCTTTCTATTAAGTTTTATGTCATTAAATTTATTGATGTATTAAATTATATAGGTTTCAAGTGTACACTTTTATAATACATAACCTATATATTGAATTATGTGTTTTTAACACCTATAGTCAAATTTTCCTTCACCATATATTTGACCACTTTGCTCATTTCTGTCCATGCATCTTTCTTTCTCTCTGGTAACCAAAATAGTGTTGTCTATGTCTTTGTGAGTTTTCTTTGTTTGTTCATCTTGTTTGTTCATTTGTTGCTTTCAGTCTTATATCTTACATATGTGTGAAATCACGTAGTTCTGTTAATTTTTAACATAAATGAGAACACAGGTTACGTATGTGCATAATTTATATATGTTTACTCATACATACATATACACATACATACACTTTCAGATAGATAAATAGGTAGATAGATTGGTAGATAATAATTCTACGTCTACACCATAGCCTTGTCTTTTCGAGAAGAAAACATTATATTCATTCTTTTGACATGTTATTACCTTTAGATATTCCTTGAAAGAGCAGTTTATTGAAAGTGAATAACCCTTTCATTATCTTAGAAAGTAGGTAGTCCATAAATGGCTTATTCTCTCTGTATAGAATATGTGTGTTCATCTATTTTATGAACAAAATATATCAAATGTTAAAGGTTTAAGTGCATGGAAAGGAAAACCAACATCCTATAGTAGTCACAATAAAATAAAGTCACTATTAAATACTTGATTTATTTTTCTACATGGAATTTTTAGAATTCATATTTTTCTCTCTTTGAGTAAGTGTGTAAGAGCCAAAATGTGTAATCCTCATCAATTAATTATACAAGATAATAAAACATTATGTATGAACATTAATCCATTTATATTCAACAGTTATTAAGTTTTTCCTACTATACAAGGTGTGCACAATCAATTGGCAATAACTTTTCATCTCTTTATTTCACATGCTTCTTGTTAATTTTGAAAAACTATGTTTCTAAGGTTATGATTTAACATCATTGTTTCAGATATGAAATATTAAATTCTGAGAGCAACCATCATGTTGAAGGAATATGATGTTAGAGCAACTGTAATTTCTGGACTGCCTACAGGGGGAACTGCTAAGGAAATTATGGACTTCAATAACATCCCTTTATGTACAGTTTACAACATGAAGAAGGTGTATGGTGCTAATTCTGATATCACCTTCACCAGCAATAAAAATGTATAAAGTTCACAAGGATTGCCTAAGTCCAGATATTGTACACAGAACCCAGGAGTGCATCAGTGAAGATCCAGGATGTTTACCTTGACATTTTGAGAGAAGCAGTTGTACCATAGATGAAGCTAGTTGCAAATAGATGTCATTTTATCTTCCAACAAGATGGTGCACCAGTACATAATGCCAAAAAGGTGCAAGAATGTCTTAGTGTCAATGTTCCTGATTTCTGGTCAAAGGAAATCTGGCCACCTAGGTCACCAGATGCAAATCCTTTAGACTATTCTGTATGCAGCATTTGTGAGAGAGAAGTTCATAAACAACTTCATTTCAATGAAGTGGCTGTTAAAGCTAAGACTGAAAACATTATGATGTTCATGAAAAAAGAAAAGTTCATTAAAGCATGCTCAATCCCAAGTTGAATTGAGCCTATTATTGCAGCAAATGGAGACTTTTCTGAAAAATTAAAAAAAATAATGACTATGTTTATGTATTTACATAAAAGAATAAATTTATTTCAAAATATAACACTTTTGTGGTATGTTTTTTATTTTACTAAAAATTTGCCAATTGATTATCCATACCCTGTACTATAAACTTTTCTTTAAGTATCTTCAAGTATTTTTGGAATGAGCAAAATAGAATATAAATAAGAATAATTTAAAGGGATTATTTACAATAGGGTTCTAAAGCAATAATGAACAATAACATAATGAAAAAGAGCAAAGCATTACAAATAAGGCAAATTTAAACTTGCCTCTGCCCATCATTTGTCATAAGATCATGAGCAAGTCAATCCATTTATCTGTGCTTCAGTTTCTTTCTTAAAAATTGAAGATATACCAGGTCTCCAGCCAGATCTGTAGCTGGAGGCAGGTGAAAGGCAACCATACACCAATGTTTCTCTCCCTCTCTGCCTTTCTCCCTTCCCCTCTCTCTAAAAATAATAAATAAAAATCTTAAAAAAAGATTTATATATGTATATTCTGCTGCTTTGGTGTAAAATTATCTAAATACAGCAATTAAATCCATTGGGTCTAATGTGTCAAAAAAATTGAAGATACTGGGCAATTATAGAGATGAGTGTGAAAATTTTTTGAGAAATCTAACCCACTATGTGAGTGGTATAAAGTACTAGTAGAATTCCTTATTAAATTTTTTTATAAATAACACTTTATAGAAAATATGGATGTCCTGCTGGATCCTGTTCATTTGCACTCTTAGCATTGGCTAAAATAGGAGGAATAATCGTTCTTCTTGTTCAGTTTACATAGCTTGTACTTTTGAACTTTAGCTTCATATATTGTAAGATTGTATTTGGCTTCCTTGGACCCTTGAAGCAATAATACCTCTTACACAGGAAATAATGAGCAAAACTGCCCTTCATAAACATCCTGATCTGGAGTTCAATAAAACTCAATAATAGATACTTTCCTTTTTTATATTTGCTCTCTTTGAGTTTTCCCTTCCCAAACCCCTGTCCAGTGCTTGGAAGAAAGCAGAGTTTGTGCATTACCCAAAAATTCAAAAATGGAGTTCAAATAGTAAGGTGCACTAAAGTAGTGCAAGGGCCAGCATAATGTTATTGGGAATAAAAGTCTAGCCCGAAGGTACCAGCCTGCAAATCCTTAGGTCGCTGGTTCAATTCTCCAGTCAGAGCACATAAGCAGGTTGCAAGTCAGGTCTCCAGCCAGTTCCATAGCTGGAGGCAGATGAAAGGCAACCATACCTCTCTCTCTCTCTCTCTCTCTCTCTCTCTCTCTCTCTCTCTCTCTCTCTCTCTCTGTCTCTCTCTGTCTGTCTGTCTCTCTCTCTCTGCCTCCCTCTCTCTCTGCCTCTCTCCCTACCCCAATCTCTAAAAATAATAAATAAAATCTTTAAAAAAAATCTAGCCCAAATTACAAGATTCACAAATAGAGAAAATATCAGTGACTCCCATGGCATGTATTGAAGTTCTGATGCAGAACAAAGAATAAATTATTTCAAAATAAATTGCATGTAGAGAAAAAAAAAATGTTCTTCAGCAATACCAACATGAAGGAAAGTGTTGTTTGTTTTTGAAATAGCAGTTACTTACTTCCTGTAGTTTCAATCAATTATTTTAATAGGCTTTTTTATAATTCTGTTAGCATTTAGTCTGAATGAGGACATGTTATAATAGATAATGCTAATCAGAAAATTCAAGTAGAAAGGGTAATTTATTTTAAGATTAAGAATGTTAATGCATTTCTCTCAAATTCTTGCATTTTAAATTCAAAGTGTGCTGAATATTTTCAATTATTTATTAATAAGTATAAATAATACAAAATGCTAAAAACTTATTATTCTTTAATTTAGATCATTTAACTTGTCTTAAAATCACTCTTAGTTATTCATTTCAGAGCCATACTGAAATTTTGTGGCCTAGGTGCTATCATCTAACATATTTGCAGGATGTTTACTAGTTTATAAAGATCCATGAGGTACACTTTTTATTTATGAAATAATACACTTTTCTTACATATTATGGGATATTGAGATTCAGAAGGAATTTATTTAAACATATTTTAGGTATATTGAGGAATAAGCACTAAGATTCTTTCTGAACTATTTTAATTTACTATGTAACATAACGGAGAATCATAATAGCTAGAGTACATGGTGATTTTATACATAAAATGTATACATTTAAAAATAAATGTACAAAAGTCATCTATTTACTGATATTTCAAAACAATTTTCTTAATATTACATTATATATTTAATTAAATACAGAAACAAATTTGAAATGAAAGAAGTAATTTTTCTCTAGCATTATTATAAACCTTTTTGTGAGCTATGTGATGTAGTCAAGGGCTTTAATATGTCTCTTCTCTATCTTGACATTTAAAATGTATTCTTGAGATTAAAAGTTGTATATCAATTGTTTTGTCACTTTTTGAACTATGAGCATTGTCTTCAGAATTAAAAACACATGTTAAGAGGCAGGTGAAAGGCAAGCATACACCGGTGCTTCTCTCTCTTTTCCTCCCTCCTTGCCCTCCTCTCTGAAAATAATGAATAAATCTTTTTGTTTAAAGATGCCTTAAAAAACACATTTTAAAATTTTAATTTATTCATTGCACTGCCAGTAGCACTCTAATTAAGTATGTAATGCATTAAGATTGCATTCTGGCCAATTATGAATTTTAAATAACTTGTAGTTTATTTTATTTATTCTACCAATAGTTTTTTTATAGATTCCTGAAAAGGGTTTTCAGTGTTTATTTTAATTTGCATCTCTCTGATGATTTATGGCATTGAGCATCTTTTCATATGCCTATTGGCCATCTGTAGGTCCTTTTTGGAGAAGCGTCTAGATCTTTTGCCCATTTTCTTAAATTGGTTGTTTAATTGGTGTTGAGTTGTGTAAGTTCTTTATAGATTTGTATATTAAGTTACACCTGTCAGAATGGCTATCATTGAGAAATCAACAAACAAGTGCTGGTGACAATGTGGAGAAAGGGGAAAACTTTTTATCTGTTGGTGGGAATGCAGACTGGTGCAGCCACTGTGGAAAGCAGTATGGAAATACCTCAAAAAATTTAAAATGAATCTGCCATTTGGCCCTGCTATCCCACTTTGAAAGTATATTTGAAGGAATCCAAAACACTAATTTGAAAGATCATAAGCACCCCTGTGTTTATATATAATCACCAGGATATGGAATTAGCCCAAGTATCCATCAGTAGATGGGTGGATAAAACAACTATGGGACATTTACACAATAAAATACAACTCAGCCATAAAAAGAATAAAATTTTACTCTTTGGTACAGTATGGATGGACCTGGAGAACATGATGTAAGTGAAATAAGCCAGTCAGAGAAAAAGAAATACCCTATGATTTCATTTATATGTAGAATCTGATGAACAAACTAAAACTAACAAGCAAAATAGAGACTGACTCATAGATGGAAAGCAGAATGACAGATGGAAGAGGGGATGATAAGGAGTGGACAGATTGACCAAAAGGGGAAAAGGACTCATGGACATTGACAACTGTGTGATGAATGTTGAGGGAAGGAAAATATAAGGAAATTATAAGTGGTAATAGAAAAAATATACTAGACTAATTTTTTAAAAAGTACCAATTTGGAGCCCTGGCTGGTGTGGTTCAGTGGATTGGCACCAGCCTGCGATCCCAAAGGCCGCCGATTCAATTCCCAGTCGGGGCACATGCCTAGGTTGAAAGCCAGGTCTCCAGCCAGGTCCTCAGCCAGGTCCCCAGCTGGAGGCAGGTGAAAGGCAACCATACATTTATGCTTCTCTTCCTTTCTTCCTCCCGCTCTGCCCTTTTCCCTGAAAATAATGAATAAAATCTTTAAAAAATAAAAATAGAAAATCAATTTTAAAGGTATGTGTTACATAAATGTCATTATTAGTATGTTCTGTCATCTCCTAAACATAGAATCAGGGGACAAACTTTTGGTTTTGCACATTAAGTAATTATAATTATCATCTCTTTGCCTATAATGTTTATTTAATTTAATTTTTATTGCTGGCACTATAGATGTCCCAATTTACCTCCCACCTGCCTACACCTATCCCCTGCTCTCTCTTTCCTCTGACCATGATTGTGTTGTCTATGTCTATGGATTATGTATTTATGTTCTTTTTGGTATTTCTTTCCTGTAATGTTTTATCTTATCCTATTGGTTTTATCTATTTTCAAATAGTCAAGCATCAGCTTTTATTTTCAGATTCTTCCCTTTTAAACTCTCCTACCACTCCATTAATGTCATATGTTCCATATGTCTTTTAAATCTGACAAACACACCCTCCATATTAGGTTACAAACATTTTTATGTGATAACATTCAACAGATATGTGATATTATTAGATAAATGCCATGAGAACTATTACTTCCAGTCAAAAATAATAATGTTGCAATCTTCATTGTTGAATCTTGAAGAACAGTCATATCTGAAACTGAGGAATAAAGTTAGGACAGTGAATGAGACCCTTGAGCAATCTCTATAGAGTAATAGGTGTTTATTTTATCTGCTTTAGTAGCAGAATCAGAATTCATCTGTAACAAGGTTCACCAAAGCCAATTGTACACAGTAATTGCCAGATATTTTTATATTAATGAAGGCACAGCAAATGGCATGAGAGTCTGTGTACATAAATTTATATGTATGAGAGTATGTAGAAGTAAGGGATCAGGGAAGACAAACAGGTTTCATTCTTTATGAACCTTTAGATGAGTGAACTTCATGATGGATGATTTTGATCAAGCAACATTTTCCCTGAAGAAAAGGAAACACACACACACACACACACACACACACACACACACACAATTGTCTCTTCATACTTTGAAATAGAGCAGTACTTAATGCAGTGTTGTTATTGAAAATAAAACAAAAAATAGGAGGTGCTATATTAGTGAGATGGACTTGTGCAAGGACTTGACAAGGGAGTTATATGTTTATTTTTTATTTATAATTACATTTATTGGGGTGACATTAGCTAATAAAATTACATGGGATACAAGGCTATAATTCTATGATTATCATCTGTATATTTCTTTATGTGCCCATCACAAAAGTCAAATTTTTTTCTGTAACCACATATTTGACTCCCTTCACTCTTTTCTACTCCCCCACCTTCCTTCCCTCTGGTAACCACCCTACTGTGGTCTTGTCATGAGGTTTTGTTTGTTTTTTCTCATTTATTCATTTGTTGCTTTGAGTTTTCTATCCTTTACAATAGTGAAATACAATGGTTCTTAATTTTTTCTCTCTGAGTTATTTAGCTTAGCATGATATTCTCTAGATCCAGACTATGTTGTTGCAAATAGCAGTATTGCATTTTTTCTATGAATGAGCAGTATTCCATGGTATATATGTAACAGACCCTGTTTATGCAATCATCTATCAAAGGACACTTACGGTGTTTCCCTGCATTGGCCACTGTGAATAATGCTTCAAAGAATATAGGGATGCACATATTTTTATGAATAAATGTTTTCAATACTTTGGGGGATTGATATACAGCAAAGGAGTTGCTTTGTCTTATGGTAACTCCATTCTTAAGTTTTTTGAGGAGCCTCCATACTATTATACATAGTGACTCTTCCAGTTTACATTTCTTTCAGTGATTAATGAGGGTTCCTTCTCCTCCACAATCTTTCCAAAACTTACTACTTTTCTTGTTGATAATACCCATTCTAATAGGTGTGAGGTGGTATCACATCGCAGTTTTGATTTGCAAAGAAATCCTCAGGGAAAAAAATAAAGGTAGAAGTATCACACTCCCTCACTTCAAATTATAATACATAGCAACCGTAATCAAAACAGCATACCACTGGCAGAAAAAGACATACATACAGTAGAACAGAACTGATAGCCCAGAAATAAAATCACATGTATATGGGCAAATACTATTTGACAAAGGAGCCAAAGACATAACAATGGAGAAAAGAAAACCTCACCAATAAATGGCCCTGAGAAAATTGGAAATCTACATGCAAAAGAATGAAACTAGATTACTGTTTGCCCTCATATACAAAAATTAACTTAAAATGGATGAAACATTTAAATTTAAGACCTGAAACAATAAAGTACATAAAGGAAAACATAGGCACTAAATTTATGGATGTTGGTTTTAGGATTTTAAGAACTTGATCCCAAAGGCAAGGAACATAAAGGCAAAAATAAATGAATGGGGCTATATCAGATTAAAAAGATTCAGCATAACAGAAGAAATCACCAAAAAGAAAAAGACAACCAATTGAAAGGGATAAAATATTTGCAAACAACAGCTCAGATAAGGGATTATTATCAAAATATACATATGTAAAGGACTCATTAATCTCAATGCAAACCAAACAATCCAGAGGACCGCAAGATATTTACCCTAAGAAGACAAACAAATGGCCAACAGATATATGAAAAGATCCTCAACTTTACTAGCTATTAGGGTAATGCCAATCAAATGAGTATTTTTAAGTATATTTTATTGATTATGCTATTACAGTTGTCCCATATTTTTTGACCTTTGACCCTGCCGTTCACTACCCTTATTTCCACCTGCAATCAAGCCCCTCTCCCTTAGTTTATGTCCATGGATAATGCATGTAAATTCTTTGGCTTTACCCTTTTCTAGTATACTATTCTTAACATCCCCCTATCTATTTTGTTCCTACCAATTATGTATCTTGTCCCCTGTACCACTTTCCCATTTGTCCCCCTTTCCAATTCCAGCTCAAGTGACCCCTATGCCTGTGATTCTGTTTCTGTTCTGGTTGTTTGCTTAGTTTGTTTTTGTTTCTATCTTTAAGACTCAGTTGAAAGTTGTGAGTTTGTTATCATTTCAATGTTCATAGTTTTGATCTTTTTTTTCTTAAAAGAGTCCTTTTAACATTTCATAATAATGGCTGGGGATGATGAACTCCTTTAGCTTTACCTTGTCTGGGAAGCACTTTATCTGCCCTTCCATTCTAAATGATAGCTTTGCTGGATAGAGTAATCTTGGTAATCTTGGTTGTTGGTCCCCTGCTTTTCATCACTTTGAATACTTCCTGCCTGCAAAGTTTCTTTTGAGAAATCAGCTGGTAGTCTTGTAGGAATTCCTTTGTAGATAACTCTTCTTTTCTCTTGCTGTTTTAAGATTATCTGTTTATTGTAACCTTTGTTTTTTGTTTTTGTTTTTGTTTTTTGTTTTTTTATTATGATGTGTCTTGGTGTGGTCCTTTTTGTATCTAACTTGTTTTAGACTCTCGGTTCTTCTTCAACTTGTATGTCTATTTCCCTCACCAAATTAGGGAATTTTTTCATTGTTTTTTCAAAAATTTTTCAAACCCTTGCTTATCTTCTTCTTCTGCTCCCCTATGTTCAGATGTTGGTGCATTCAAAAACTGTTTTTAATGGAAAGACACTAGTGATTTATCAGTTTAATTAAATTATCAGCTTTGAAGTTTAAAAAATTTACATAATTTGCATTGCATTGTGGAGAATAGATTTAAGAACCGAAGGTCTGATGTCAATGATGGTGTTATTAGTCCAGTTCTGATTTAAGAAGTAGTGGACATAAGGAGGAAAAAGAGAATATAAATGGCATTAAGGAGCTATAGATGACAGTAATTGGTAAGGATTGGTGTTGGGGGAAAAGGAGGAAGACAAGGAAAGATAAATTACTTGAGAAATTGAAGTTGGAAAGAAATCTTTCAAACAGTAGTTATGAACTGATGAAATTTAGGATATATGGAAAAGTAGAGAAGAGAAGCAATAAAAAGGGCTTTTAGAGTTCTTTTGGGAAGCTTATATTGATGGAATTGAGAAATTCATGAACTCTATTATTTAAAGCTTTTTTTTTCAAAGATTCCATTTATTATTTTTAGAGATATGGGAAGGGAGAGAGGGAGAGAGACATCAATATATGGTTGCCTTTCATTGGCCTCTAGCCATGGACCTGGGTGGAGACCTTTTTTGCAACCTGATTATGTGCCCTGGCTGGGGAATTGAACAAGCGACCTTTGGGTTCACAGGCCAATGCCTTATCCACTGTGCCACCAGCCAGGGCCTAACTCTCTATTATTTAAAGATGAGGCCAGCTATGTCCAGAAAGTATCCAGCCATGCAATATGAAAACTAGAGACATTTCTTGAAGAAGATAGAAGATATAAGGAACAATGTAGATAAGCTTCAGTCTTCTTCAAAGCAGGTACGTTGGGACGTCACATCGTTCTCCCAATTGCCATCAGCTGCCCCATAGTATTTTCTTGAATCTCATCACCAGTCTGAAATCTCTTCCCTTTCAAAGGTGATTTTAGTTTTGGGAAAAGCCTGAAATTGCAGGGCACCAAATCTGGGCTGTAGGGAGGCTGAGTAACCTGAGTGATGTGATGTTTTGCCAAAAACTCTGCATGAGATGTGATACATGAACAGGTGTGTTGTCATGATGAAGTTGCCAACCACCAGTTGCCTATAGCTGTGGACTTCTGAATCATCTGAATAGATTCTGTGGGAAAATCTACATGCTTAATGCAAAATTTGATGCAGATTTGTTGCTCTACTCATTTTGAATCTGAGTTCCACATAATACACATGTTCACTCAACGGCATCACCTCTCCTACTGGCTAGTAGTACAGTGGAGTCATCATTGTTCACCAGTATGCATTCCAGTCTTCCTTGGCTTCCAGGTTACATCAATGTTGTGCAAACTATTCTTGTCATATTAACAATGCTTGAACTTTCACTGGAAAGCCCTTGTTTTATTCACTTGTAGTTTTGTATATACATATAGTTTGTTTAATCTCCAATAAGCAGTTAAATGGCATTGAACAGGAGGGGATAAGTTCTTACTTATGTATGTACAGTATGTGTGTGCAAGTATATATATATGTATATACACACCTATATACATTTTGGTGGCCAATACCATTTAAATTTTTTAAAAGCATAAAATATATCCATATAATCAAAACTTTTTCAGCTGTTTATCATCTTTAAGTTTTGTCAACTTTCAAGGATAGAGTGATATATGGTGTTCCTTCTAAAATAAAAAATGTTTTCTGAATTACAGGTTAAATTTCAAATAAAAAAATTTAATTCATTTTATGGCCTACTGAGTAATTTATATACATGTCATATTGTGTGTGTGTATAAAATTATACAATTTTTAGAATGAGATTATATACATATATATATGTATTTTAAGATTTTTTTTATTCATTATTTTTAGAGAGAAGAGCAGGGAGGGAGGAAGAAAGGGAGAGAAACATCAATGTAGGGTTGCATTTCACCTGCCTCCAGCTGGGGACCTGGCTGGTAACCTGGTTATATGCCCTGACTGGGAATTGAACCAGCGAACCTTGGGTTTGCATGCTGGTGCCAGTCCACTGAGTCACACCAGCCAGGGTATACGTTATACATTTATACAGGTGAAGTTATTTATATGGACCATCATTCTTACTAAGCCATAAACTATTACGTAATTGGAAGTGCATTTGAACTGCATATAAATTAATTAGTGGTGGCACAGGAAACTGGTAGAAGAATGCCATAGGGAATAGGATAATCTTTGTATATTTAGGCAAAATTTTTCACAACACCAAGCCTGATTTACTTTGTTTAAGAAAGGAGAACAGTGTCGTGCTCTATTTACTTATTAGAGTCTATAAGGAAAAAAAATTAGTGAAATGTATTAAATTTTTTATTATAAAGTTTAAAAATTCTATCAAGCATCATTTTACTGATTCAAGTTGTATAAAATTAAATTGGACTATTTAATTTCTAGAAAAATGTGAGTCCTGGGTAAGCTAGTTGATGATGATGATAATTACAGGATTGTATCTAGTACTTAATAAAGATTCACAAAAACATTAGCATATTTAACTCCATGAGACAGATAACTATTATCATCCTTATATTATAAACAAGGATGTAAGGAAGTTGTCCAAGGCCACACACAATCAATGGCAAGGCTATGAGTTTCTGACTCCAGACCCTTGCATATTATATAACAGAGTGCATGTCCTCAAGTCAAGAGAAGTGCTATTATTAAAACACTTCTATAGCCCTGGCTGGGGCACAGTGGATAAGGCACTGGCCTGTAAACCCAAAGGTTGCTGGTTTGATGCCCAGTCAGGGCAACATAACTAGGTTGCAAGCCTGGTCTTCAGCCAGGTCTGTAGCTGGAGGCAGGAGAAAGCATCCATACATTGATGTTTCTCTCCCTCTCTGCCTCTCTCCCTTACCCTCTCTCTGAAAAGAAATAAACTCTTTAAAAAAATTTTTTAAAGCAAGAAAACAACAACAAAAACTTCTAGCCCTGACTGGTGGCACAGTGGATAAGGCACTGGCCTGCAAAACCAAAGGTCGCTGGTTCGATTCCCCAGCCAGGGCACATAACCAGGTTGCAAGCCAGGTCTCCAACCAGGTCCATAGCTGGAGGCAGGTGAAAGGCATCCATACATTGATGTCTCTCTCCCTCTCTACCTCTCTCCCTTCCCCTCTCTCTGAAAATAATAAATACAATCTTAAAAATAAATAAAACACTTCTGGATTCTAGATTTTCCTGTTTCTTCTAGCTCCCTTACTATGCTGCAAAGTGTAATATGCCATAGACCTTATAAAAGGTTCTATAGATTTTAATAAATAATGTTCAGCCAAATAAATTTTTATGACTTTTTTGATCAATGTTATGTTGAGCATTTAATACTAGTTTGCTAAAAATAAAATCATTTCAGAGCCTATATTTGGCATGAGGAGATAAAGGATCTTAAGAAAGTTGAATCTTCAAGGCTTCTTCCACACAAAGTTTTCTTACTTCCTAACACACTCTAAAACATAAAAGTAGTAGACAGCTATCAACAGCATTGATATTTAAAAAAAAGAAAAAGTCACTGATTGAAATTTATTTTTTAATGTTTTATGATGTGACACAATTTTAGTTTATATGTGCCATGATATGAAAAATATCATTGTTATACTGTGTAAGCAGGTTTGTATCCTCACTGAACATTCTGTTGAATGCTCATTCTCCTTGTCTTTACATACTCGCCATGTCCATTATTTTCATGGCTGCATAATATTTCTATCAAGTGAACATATCAAAATTTACCCATCCTCCCTCTGCTGTTGAACATTTGAATCGTTTTATCTATTTTATGCTGTTTCACTAAGCATAATACTCTACAGTACTATTCATGCTGTCACAAAATGTAGAAATTCCTTCCTTCTTTTTACGTTGTAGTATTCCATTGTGTAAATGTAAGACTGCTTTTGATCCACTCATCCATTGATGAGCACTTAGGCTGTTTCCAGCACTAGGCTATTGTAAACAATGCTGCTATGAGCACTGTGATATATAGGTTCTTCTGAATTGGTGTTTCATGACACTTAAGGTATAGTGGGATTGCTTGGTCAAAGGTAGTTCCATTTTTAGTTATTTGAGGCCATTCCATACTATTTTCTACAGTAGCTGCACCAATCTGCATTCCCACCAACAATGCACCAGGGTTCCCTTTTCTTCACATCCTTGCTAGCACTTGTTGATTATTGATTTGTTAATAATGGCCATTCTGATGTGTGAGGTGGTATCTCATTGTGGCTTTAATTTGCATCTCTCTAAAGGCTTGTGATGTTGAGCATCCTTTCGTATATCCTTCAATACGTCCCTGGGAAAATGTCTGTTCAGCTCCTTTGTCCATTTTTAATTGGACTTTCTGTCTCCCTGGTATTGAGTCCTATGAGTTCTTTACATATTTTGTGGATCAAATCCCTGTCCTCAGTATTATTGCCAAATGTGTTTTCCTGTACTATTGTTTCCTTTTCCATTTTGCATATGTGTTCTTTAGCTGTGCAGAAGCTTTTTAATGTAATGTAGTCCTGATATCTTATTACTTCCTTTATATTCCTTGCCCTAGGAGGTATGTTAGCAAAAAGTATTGTTGCATGGGTTATCTGAAATTTTACTGTGTATGTTTTCCTCTAGGACTTCTATGGTGTTACAAATTATGTTTAAGTTGTTTACATATCTTGAGTTTATTCTGCTGTATGGTGTAAATTGGTGGTCTAGCTTCTTTTTTTTTTTTTTTGCATGTATCTGTCCAGTTCTCCCAACACCATTAGTCGAAGAGGCTATTTTTACTTCATTTTATGTTCTTGTTTCCTTTGTCAAATATTAATTGACCATAGAGACTTGGGCCTATTTATGAGCTTTCTAGTTTGTTCCATTGATCTATGTCTGTTTTTATACCAGTGTGAGACTGTTTTAATTACAGTGTTTTTGTAATATAGTTTGATATCAGGTATTGTGATCCCACCTACTTTGTTCTTCTTTCACAGAATTGCTGCAGCTATTTGGGGTCATTTATGGTTCCATATAAATTTTTGAAATATTTTTTCTATATCTGTAAAATATGTCATTGGTATCTTAATAGGGATTACATTGAATCTATAAATTGTTTTGGTTAGGATGGATATTTTAATGATAAAGCTTCCAATCCATGAACATGGTATATTTTTCCATTTATTTGTGTCATCTTTAATTTTTTTAAAGATTTTATTTTATTATTTTCAGAGAGAGGGGAAGAGGGAGAGGAAGAAAGGGAGAGAGATATCAATGTATGGTGTCTTTTTCACCTTCCTCCAGCCACAGACCTGACTAGACACCTGGCTTGCAACCTGGCTATGTGCCTTGGCTGGGAAACGAACCAGCAACCTTTGGGTTTGCAGGCCTGTGCCTTATCCACTATGCCACCTAGGGTTCTTCTTTAATTAAAAAAAATAAAAACTTAAAACAAAACTAGAAATACCTGTGATATTTTCAAAACTAAGAATGGACCTCTGTAAGACATTTGGAAAAGAGGTGGATATACAATGATGACTTTAAAACAAATCAATGCTGACAATTTCATTTAAAAAAGAAAGAAAAACCCTAACATTTCTGCTTTGGGGATAAATTAGAGAATGTTCTTAGGAAACCCACATAGAATTATACACACAGGTCCTTTGAAGACTCGTAAGATTTTACAGAAAGTAAATGTACCCAAAACAACTGATAGAGCAAGAGTAGGGGCTTCATAAAGGAAAACAAATAATTTTGAGCAATGAGGTTACTTACAAAACGAGGTTGGTTACCTTAAAGTTGAAGGTTATTTAATGATCTTTACTAAAGATGAACTTTACCATTAAAAAAGAATGGTAGCTGATTTTAGCAGCAATGCCAAACTAAACTATGGAGAACCTATTCACATGAATGGTGAGGCACATGCATTTATCTTGTACATATTAGTTTTAGTGCTGCATTATTTCCTGTTACAAAAATGCACACAGTAGAATAAACCATATTCAAAATATTTCTATTTTCTATATAGTAGTATTTATAATTTTCTGTGTATATATATACACATTTTATGTATGCATGTGTATGTATATGCCTATGTATTGTCCAATATTTATGTACTAAATATTTGCAAAGAAATAACACCAATTAATAAGATAGATGAGCAAAAAGTTAAATAAAATTGTATATAAGTAATGATTGTAATCACAGGTACAGCATGTGTTTTAATATACTTTAGAATAATTGAGTCAGACTGCTATTAGTTTAATTAAATTTTTTACACCTTCTTGATTAGACAGCTAGTTTAATGACATCTTCCACACTTTGGGCTGTGAAGTGTGGCTCATTTTTAAGTTCTGTAATGAGAAGGAAAATGTAAATCTGATGAACATCTCAACAGAATTAAAAAATTGAGCTTTACTTGTGGAAAAACAACAGAATCCAGAGATGGTTAGCATTTTTGTTAAAGCAAGTTTAGTATGAGCATAATATAATTGGCCATTAAGTGAGTGAAAGCCTCTCTAAGGTATTGTATTCTATAGGGGCATAGCTCAGTGCACAGAGAGCAACATAGCACATTACAAATGTGATTTTATGTTTGTGTGTGGCTGTTTTGCTGTATATTTACACAAATGATGCTATTTTTGAGGTAAACAAAGTGAACATTCTGGTGATTGGGGAAATATAAGAAGAAAATATCTTAAGTGTGTTATGAAGTATATTGGGCAGGGCAAAAGTAGGTTTACAGTTTATTCATATGAGAAAGATAATAATTAGTAAATAACAATACCAGAAAACACTCCCTGTTTCACATAGAACTGTAAACTTACTTTCGCCACTCCCAAATATAATACTCAGAATAAGCAAGGTTGAATTTTCCTTATTTAGCACTTCAGTGTTTTAGTTATTTTTTTAATAAAATAAATACAGGGAGGGGCAAAGGCAGGTTTACATTGGTATTATTTTCCATACCAATGTCTATGTTTCATAGACAACTATGAACCTATTTCTGCCCCACTTTGCATTTGGATAACTTTACTGAGTTGACTATAAGTCGCCAGCCAACTCGGTAGTCATTTTATATTTACTAGAAAATTATCATTGGTTTCTGGAGCTAGTTATTTCTAATATGTAAAAATATAAATCCTATATATAGACACTCTCTTTTCACCTTCATTAAGCTAAAGAAAATGAAGAAATCTATGGTTTGAATTTTAACATAGAATGCAAGACTAAGGTACTATATAATACAGGAATCCTTGTATTTTGGATAGCATAAGACTGTTCAGTTAATTATTCA
Source organism: Noctilio leporinus (assembly GCA_004026585.1). NCBI lineage: Eukaryota > Metazoa > Chordata > Mammalia > Chiroptera > Noctilionidae > Noctilio > Noctilio leporinus. The sequence continues at coordinate 176,473 of PVIW01002063.1, forward strand.
TATTATGTTAAAAAGTAACTATGAAGAAAGCAGACCCAATATGCTAGATAATAATAACTAAAAAAATACTATCTTTTACACTTTTATTTTTTTCCAAAAGGATGTTTAATTTTTTTAAGATTTTTATTATTTTTTATAGAGAGGCAGCAAGGGAGAGAAACATTAATGTATGGTTGCCTTTCACATGCCTCCAGCTAAGGACCTGACTGGAGACCTGGCTTGCAACCTGGTTATGTTGCCCTGGCTTGGAATTGAACCAGCAACCTCTGGGTTCCCAGGCTGGTGCCTTATCCATTGTGCACCAGCCAGGGCAAGGATGTTTAATTTTTTTTTTTAAGTTTTTATTTATTATTTCCAGAGAGAGAGAGAGGAAGGGAGAGAGGCAGAGAGGGAGAGAGACATCAATGTATGGTTGCCTTTCACCTGCCTCCAGCCACAGACTTGGCTGGAGACCTGGTTTGCAACCTGGTTATGTGCCCTGGCTGGGGAATCGAACCAGCGACCTTTGGGTTCTCAGGCTGGCGCCTTATCCACTGTGCTACCAGCCAGAGCAGGATGTTTAATTTTTAACAGGAAATATAGCAGTGGTTATTTAGCACATAAAATGGCTCAAACAGTGGCCATTTACCATTTGTGAACCTTACAAGCTCAGTGACTGTAGGTGCGCAACCCCCTTTGCTTGTTCCTGGTTATATGGCTCTGTGTCATGTTTTCCTCATCTCATCATTCACTTATCTTTGTAAGAAAGGTAACAGAGTGAGCACATCCACATTGCGACTTTCCCTGTCTGATGGCTGATGTCTTATTTTTTGGACAAATTTACACTTTACCCATCCTGGTCAAATGGCAAAGGAAAGTTTCTATGAAAGATCATTACTACAGAGACCTATTTATGAATAGTATTGTTGTAAGAATAATAGTTTAGCTAAGAAATGTAATGATGTATCTCATAATGCTTAAGGAAGAGGGAAGAAAAGAAAATGCTATTAAGCTTTATTATGGCCAGTTTTATTTAGAAACTCTATTTTGCCAACCCTTAATACTTAATTATAATACATAATGGCCTCATAATTAATTAGTATAGCACACTTGTATACTACTTTTATCTAATATTAATTATTTTTTTTTAGATTTTATTCATTATTTTCAGAGAGAATGGCAGGGAGGGAGGAAGAAAGGGAAAGAAGCATTAATGTATGGTTGCCTTTCACCTACCTCCAGCTAAGGACCTGGCTGGAGACCTTGCTTGCAACCCGGTTATGTGCCCTGACTAGAGAATCAAACCAGTGACCTTTGGATTTGCAGGCTGGTGCCTATCCACTGAGCCACACCAGCCAGGGCTAATATTAATTATTCTGTATAAAGTCCCTGGGTTTTACCATGATATTGTCATCAGTTCTTTATTTTTAACTCTCTACTATAGGCTTTTAACTTTAAAAAAATTGAAATATAACCTATTTCTGTGCTTATAAAACAATGCTTTTTCAGCAACTAAAGTAGCTTCATGAAATTAATTAATTAGATCATGCAAAAGAACACAACTTCCAACTAGAAAATTTTAGTGAGAGTTCTAGACTTGGCAATTCAACTATTCATTAATATACAAGAAGAAGAAAAGGGATGGAAAAAATCTATATAAAACTGTAGATTCCTTTCTGAAATTAAGAAGATACATTCCAACCCTAAAAGCATACAGTGCAACTCAACCATGTGTATATACTCACTGCAGACTTAAAACTCTGATTTTAAGTATGATTTTAAAGTATGAGAACACTTACTTTTATATATTTTAACATTTAATTTCCATTCTCTTTATCTTTTGCCATAACATATCACTCTAAACAATGTTATGGTTTACAGTCTTGAGAGAATCTTTGAAAAATGTCTTTCTACCACCAACTAAAATGTTGCCACTTTTAACATTTGTAATTATAAATTTGCTTTGAATAGTACTAGAGACTAACTTAGAGGAATCTACTAATAAACTGAAGCAAAAGAAGAAATTATGTTAGTATGTCTTTATGTGGTAAATATGACCATGATCTTTAGGATATGGACTGAGTTATAGTCATCTTTTATAGTGTCAGGAACATACTAGGTACTCCGTGAATATATCTGTGATGAGTAAATTTTTTTTGTATTTTCTAAATAATTGTCCACACTGAACTGCCATATTGTGTCTGGATCATCCTTTCTGAGTTTCCACTGAGTTTTTTTGAATGGTGATAAAGAACTTGACTATTGACAAGTTAAAGGAAGTTAACCAAAGGAAGAAAAATTAAACAGGAGGAATGCTAACCAAGATGATAGCAAAAATAGAACACCAGCTGAGAAGGAAAACAAAAATTCAGTGAAAGAAAATAGCAAAACTCAACACAGAAGGTGACTGCTGGAGTCTGGTTCAGAAACTAAATCTGTAAATAGACCATGTAAAATAGAACAGCTCTGATGTACGATGTAAATTTTCTTGTGAAGTTAGTATATAGAAACTGAAGCAGACTACATGTAATAAATTGGACAGGAATTCTCTGTTGTTATAATTTACCATCATTTTTGTAAAATGTCTCAGTAAAATTGGAAGTGTTATTATCTTTCCTATGTTAATTGTAGTCAACAGAAATGGCTAAAGAATTTACAAAGAAATGTAGTTCATAACTCTTCTATCTGGATATGGATGCCATCTCAATAAAATCTTGATTTTTATAATTTAAACTTTCTAATATTATATGTAGATATTAGAACAGAAGGAAAGGTATACAAAGAAGATGAGAGATGAAAAAGGAAGGGGAATGAAATTCAGTTTGAAGTCCTGGCTGGTGGCTCAGTGGATAGGCACCACCCTGTGAACCCAAAGATCTCTGGTTTGAGTGCCAGCCAGGGCCCATAACCAGGTTGCAAGCCAGGTCTCCAACTAGGTCCTTAGCTGGAGGCAGGTGAAAGGTACCTATACATTGATATTTCTCTCCCTTTCTTCCTCCCTCCCTGCTCTTCTCTCTAAAAAGTAATGAATAAAAAAATTAAAAAAAAAGAATTCAGTTTGAGATTTAAAAGGTCTGAATAACTTGCTAAGGAATTCCCCCACTAATCTGTGGTACAGAACTTACTTCATGAAGTAGTAAGTTTTGTTGTCAATGGTAAGTGCACATTGATCTCCTAGATAAACAAGAGATGAAACAAATCCCGTAACAGAACAAAAATGTGAAAATCTTAGAAAGGGAGGACTAAATCAAATATTTATTCAGCATTGAAACTGATAAAAAATAAAATGAGGATGACATTTAACTCAGACCATACAGGAAGCACACTGAGGACTGTTTCTTTCTTTATTAAATGTATTTTCATTATTGACATTATCCCAGATGTCCTAATTTTCCCTCCCTTTGCTCATATCTAACCAACTCCCACCTTGGTTCCCTGAGGCCATCACTTCATTATTGTCTGTGTCTATGGATTATGCATATATGTTCTTTAACTAATCATTTCACCTTCTTTCATCAAGTCCTAAAAGTATATTTAACTAATGGGAAGCATATTATTAAGAAAAGATAGCCCTGGCTGGTGTGGCTCTGTGGATTGAGCTCCAGCCTGAGAACCAAAGGGTGGCTGCTTCAATTCCCAGTCAGGGCACATGCCTGGTTGTGATTCAGGTCTCCAGTTGGTGGTGGTGGGGCGGGGGCGGGGGTGTTGTAAGAGGCACACCCTCTTTCTTTCCCTCTCTTCCTCCTTCCTTACTCCTCTCTGTAAAGATATTTAAATAAATATTTCTTAAAGAAAAACTTTTAAAATGTAGCTTAAAATTGTTAAGTGCTGTTTGATTAAATATCAAACATGTAATAAGCAAAGTTATTTGAATTCATTGAGCCTGGGTAATATGAGTTCAGTTATTTCTTCAAAATAAGAAAATGACCAGAGAATGTGCTTACTTCATGGAGAGAATATATAACTTTACTCCTGGTCATTTATCTGGCCCAGCCTATCATTTATACCTTGAATGACGAGTAAAAATAAGAAATAAAGCCAAAAAGAGTAAATTGCTGAGCATTTCTGATTTACAGTTTATTTCTGATTCACAGTATTATCAGTGCTTAGCCAAATAGGTCTATGTCTTCACTTATTTACTTCTAGTCTCTAAGTTTAGATGAATTACATTGCATAATAATGAAAGAATTTGAAGAATTTTTTAGCCAGCATCAATACTACCTGAGAAGTCCTAAAATATTAAAAAGGGAAAGAAATTACCTGCTTTTCATCTGAATATTAAGGTAGCATAAATTCTGCCTATGTAAATGCAATGTTAATTCATGAAGAAAGTGTAAAGTCAATTATGAACTGAGTTGTGAAAATCACAAAATTTATTAATTTGTAAAATCTAATATATGTTGATTGAAAATGACATGCAAATTATTAATATTGTTTTCATTACATGGAACTACATTTCACAATTATATTAAGAGCTTGTATATTATATAGTGACAAACCTAATTATCATTAAATTGTAATGTTGTAAATTGCTGATTTTTGGTAAGTTGAATTACACCATTATGATGTTGAGTTTTTCTCTTTGTTCAGTGTTGGAACTCTACAAGATCCTTATGAGAGGGTCCTCAAATTTAGCACCTATGAAAAGCATTAGACCTTTGTTTAAGATATTGATTCCCATCCCCTCCTTTAAAGATTTTAATTCAATTGGAGATACAGTTCAGGGATCTTTATTTTTCATAAACATTTCAGTTTATTAGGATGCAGGATGGTTCTTGAACCTTACACTGAGAAATATTGACTCTAGCTTAAGTCATGAAAAGAAGACTCAAAGATCTGAATATTTAGGAATGTAATAATTAGAAAAATAATCTCTAAATTTAAAAGCCAACAACTTAAGAAGTGTGAAATGCTATCAATTGGGTTTCAGAAAGTTTATATTAAAACTCAGTTTTGTTTCTACCTTAACAAGTAAAGAAATAAGCTCTGATCATAATTACAAACATACCACCACTGGCACTGTTGTTGAGTCTCATGCTAGAGAGCCCCACATAGCCTAAGAAGTATCAAAGATACTCCATATGCTGCTTACAGGAATGGACTCTAGAGCCTGACCTTCTATATTTGACTTCAGCTACTGACATTAATGGGCAAGTGCTTTTAGATCCTTACGCCTCATATTTTTCCATTTATGAAATGGGTATTTTAATATCACCTACTTTGTGGGGTCAGTGTGAGGATTAAATGGGTTCACACATCTAAATTCTCTAAAACAATTTCTGGCACATAATACATTTCAAAAAGTTATTAGCTTCTGATAATAATTTTTCATTCATTCTTCTTCCTCTTTTAAACCATTTTATCATTTTTATTATTACTTTATCATCATTTTCATCTTTAGAAGAGAATGGAAATTAATGCTAAGGTGTTAAGAGTGTTACACCATTTTTCTTCACAATCAGTCCTTTGCCTATGTACTGATTACCTATGTCTGGTTAAATTAAGCAACTATGAACTGAACATTCTAGAGTGAGAGTGGTCAGGAGCAAACCTTACCCAAATAGATAAAGCCAAATATTAAAAGTAAGTTTAAACACTGAGTTATTTAGTCTTAATTAAAATGTCCCTTGCTAAATGGACATACAGCTTTAAAATAATGCAAATACATTTCAGGTTGTATGTAATGTTAATGCATGCAAAGGAAATAATAAGAAAATGGCATATTAGAACTTTTTTATGAATCCTGACTCATCCTCTTTATTGGCATTTGACAAAATAAAATCAAGAGAACAATTCATTTTTATTTAATTTATCAAGAAGTCTATCTAAAACTGTCATTTTAATCATCATTAACAGTAGTATAGCTTGTCCAAAATGTATATTCTGTCTTTTTCTTTCTTTTTTTTTTTTTTTTTTTAATGTATTACTTTTAGAGTGAGGAGAAGGGAGAGAGGCAGAGAGGGAGAGAGACATCAATGTGTAGTTGCCTTTCACCTGCCTCCAGCTACGGACCTGGCTAGAGACTTATCTTACAACCTGGTTACTTGCCCTGCCTGGGAATCAAACCAGTGAGCTTTGGGTTCACAGGTCATCACCTTATCCACTGTGCCACCAGCCAGGGCCTGTCTTTTTCTATTTAGTAATGATTGATATGAAGATATTTCAACTAGGTAGCATTTTAACGTAGCCACTTTATTTTTATCATAATCTTTTAAATTCTATTTTGTATACTATTTATAATGTTTATCATCTGTTATGAAATCATTACAGAAGTCTGCTCAAGTGTTTTTTAATGGATAGAATACTAGATTTATTTTAAAAGTGTGTCTTCCACTAATGTAGAACACTAGTAGTATAGTAAACATTAGTAAAGTTCAGAGCAAAGGAGAAACCAGAGAACTAAGACAAAATAGCAGAATATCAATGCTATGGAAGACTAACAGAGGGCTTAAAAAGAAACCAAACTATACCTTTGTTGAGCACTGATGACACATCATATACTCTGAGGCCTGAAAATTGTTTGCTGGATTTGCAATATGGAAGTCATTGATGATTTTTACACATGTAGTCATTTTATTGTTATGAAGTTTTGTCCCTATATTGTCACAGACCCCACATTGTACCATTTTTTGTGTAGACAAAGCTAAGGAAATTTCAGCACCAAAACCAGACTTAATGTGGTCAAGGTGGTGGTGTGGGTAAATGTGGTGCTTGAATCCTCCCACAACCATGTGAAATTTATGACTAAAGTACAGAATAATCACCATTCAGAACCATCTGAAATCTAGCTGAACAGAATTTCGACAAAGCAAACAAACAAAACAAAAAACAGGAAAAAAAAAAAAAATCTAGAAGAGCAATCTGCTTTTACTCAATCTACAAATTGAAACAATCTCACAGACACATTCAAAATGATGTTTAACTAAATATCTGTGAAGTTGACACATACAATTAACCATCAGTCCTGAAGTGTTATCCAAGTGTAATAAGGGTACAGGGAAAAGAATGCCAAGGAAAAGGGAGTGATAGGAGAGGCTACTCCCTGAAGAATCTGGCCCTAACTCCTCTTTCTTTGTCAGAAGGAGAAATAAAAAAAAAAACACTTCCAAGAGAGCTTATGAATCTAATTGTGCCTTTCTACTTTGCAGCTCTGTTGTTCAATTACCGACTCATCTGTAGAGGTAATTTTTTATTCTTCTAGCACTTTCTTCTCCTTCCTTTCCTACAGTTAATATTAATGATTACCTACTATGTGCTAGACACTTTCCTGGGCCCTGGAAATGAAGCTAGGACAATATATGGAGCTGTGCATTCCAGGTTGGGAGTGGAAAAGAGAATCCTAAACAAATAATTATCATTTAAAATTAACAGATGTGTCAGACTGTGATGAATGTTGTGGAAACACATAAAGCAGTAAAGAGGGATAGGAAGTGTGTTTGTGTTTGTGTGTATGTGGAAGAAAGCCAAATTTTAAATAGTTATGATAGAAAAGTCCCTGCTATGTGGGGAGAGCTCTCACAAATGAATCCTACTTTCTATTTAATTGACCCAGGGTGAGGGACACAAAAAGTAATTAAGGGTGAAGCATATATTTTTATTTATAGTGTTTGAAATTTTGCCACTGTAAAATATATCATGTTAATACATTTGTCTTGAGCTAGATATGAGCACAATCATGCCGCATTAATAGATTTAATGCTTTTAGACACTGAAGAACTTCAGTGATTTATAATTATAACATTATAATGCTTTCTTCATTTCCAATGCTTTTTAAAGCAATAGGAAGTGCCATATATTTTATCCTGCCTTGTAGATTTAATAGAAAACAATCTACATCATTTAATCATTTGTTTTCCATGGTTTCTCTCCCATTTCTTCTCCCTTTTCTCTGCTCAAAGAGACATTATTAACTAATCTCTCTAACTCCATAAATAAAATGATATATTCACAGTATAAATATTTTAAAACTTGAAAAAGAAATCCAGATAGAGTCATTTAAGGAAGTCCTAAAGATATCGGTAAAAACCGATGGAAGATTTGAATATTCAAACAGTGAAGATTGGAATGCTTCTGTAACTGAGATTTGGTTCATGTTGGCTAAACTCAGAGCTCCTGGACTTAGGTCCCAGTTATCCCCATTTTCCTCATGAGACAAGGTCTTCCTTGACACAGCTGTTTTCCAATTTTAATTGGAAATTTATTTTAAAAAATTAACATTATGTATTACCAAGTGATTTAATCTAAATTCATTCTTTCATGTATCATTCTTTTTACACATGTATCATTTTTATATTTAAGGCACACATATCATGTATATTGTTAACTATAAGTTACTTTGCAGCTACAATGTTCAAATCATCATGATTTAGCAAAAAAGATATTCTACTTACATATTTATTCATTGAACCCACATTATAAATATAGTAAGATTGTTAAAAAAAAAAAAGCAAAGGGGTAACCAGCTAAGATAAGGGATCCTTCTGGGATACCTTTGAGATCGCAAAAATAAGGAAAATAGAAAAATCCAAATAAAATAACAAGAGATCATTCTTAAAATCATTAAAAATATTTCCAATTTACATAAGAAGATGGCTGCACTTGTGGATTATCAGATTATAATGTGTTCTGAATGATTTTGATATTTCATTAGTAGAACATGATAGATTAGGGCTGAACTATCTACATTATGGCAATGTTATGTGTTCCTTGAAAGGAATTCGTTCTTGCTATATGTGTGAAACATTTCTATTGTACTTTTGCGTAAATAAAAAAAGTAAATGGAACACAGAAATATCTACACTCACACAGTTTACAGCTTTCACTAACTCAAAATTATAATTCTGCTTTCTTCATCAACATAACTTTATTATTTAAGGAAAATCTTACCCAGAAAGATAAACTTGATTGTTTATTTCAGGACATCTTGCAAAACCCATTTAAAAGAACATCAGGCTGTACAATTTACTGATAACATCAAACAATTGTTTATTTTTAAGACTCATTGAACCCTCAGGTCAAAAGTCTCCTTTTGCTTTGTTCATCAATCCTAAACCATTATACCAGAATCCTTGCCCCAAGGGAATTTAGCACCTTCCTGGAAAGACCCACTGTAAACCAGATCCTCAAACCTCATAAATATTCTGACTTTGGCTTCCCTGCTGAGCCATTCCTAAATTTCTGTCAAGGACCAAGGATGGGATGGGTTCTGCTTTACTATGTAAACATATACTTTTTCCATATCCACAGTTGCTCTGTGGTATTTTCTGGGAGCTTCTAATTGACAGAGATAAGTTTGAAATATTTGTTTGCTCATTAGCATCTTGCTTTACCTGAAGCTGTTCTTTCCCTCATCACTTTCTCTCTGTCATTTGTTGTTGTTGTTTTTTTTAAGTTTTTATTTATTATTCTTACAGAGAGGAAGGGAGAGAGGCAGAAAGGGAGAGAGACATCACTGTATGGTTCCCTTTCACCTGCCTCCAGCCACAGACCTGGCTGGATAACTGGCTTGCAACCTCATTTTGTGCCCTGGCTGGGGAATTGAACCAGTGACTTTTGGGTTCGCATTATCCACCGTGCCACTAGCTAGGTTTATTTTTTTTTAAGACCCCTCCTCATTTTAATTGAGATATGGTGGCATATAACATTATACATCATAAAGGTATACATCATAAAGGTGTGAAATATGTATATATTGTGAAATGATTACCATGATAACTTTAACCAGTCACAATCATCTTGAAGCTTTTCTGTTTCTTCTGATTAGAACTTTTGAGATCTACTCTTGTAGCCTTATCACTTTCTTTTTTGTAGCAGGGCATATGTTTTAAATGAATTTTCTTTCTTTTTTAAAAAATATTTTTATTCATTAATATTAGAGAGAAGGGCAGGGAGGAAGGAAGACAGGGAGAGAAACATCCATGTATGGTTGCCTTTCACCTGCCTCCAGCTATGGACCTGGCTGGAGACCTGGCTTGCAACCTGGTTATATGCCCTGACTAGGGAATTGAACCAATGACCTTTGGGTGTTGTGGTTTATATATAATCTCTATCATGTATTCTTTGTTTTTATCTTTGTAATAATCCCTTAAAATGTGAAAAAATACTTACTGACAGTACAAAAGAGGCAAAATACCAGATTTCAACCTTGGGCTATAGTTGGACATTCTCTGACGTATAGTTTTACATTTAATTTAGTTTTGTATTCATAATCTGAATATATTTATTGAGGAGCTTTATAGTCAGACCATCTTCTAAATGCTAATGAGGATAATGATAATAATACCTAACATATATTGAACACTAAACTGTACCAAGCACTTTTCAAGGAATTTGACATTATTTTTCTAAGTTCCACAATGGCCTAAATGATAGGAACTCAGAATGGAGCCTTAGGGAACCAAGATGGTGGAGGAGTAAGCTGAGCTACACCAATCTCCTCCCAACACCAAACTGGAATTAAAACTTAATTGGGGAGAAATCATCCAGAATAACCAACAGAACACCAATTAGAAAGAAATCTTATTACCAGGGACAGAACAGAAGAGCCAATTCATCACAACGTGACTGGTAGTAAATGCAGAGATGCCAGAGGACTGGCAGGGCTCCCACAGGCGGCAGCTGCTGAAACATCTCAGCAGCAGTGGCTCCACCTGAGAAGGGTGGGATCTAAACCCCCAACTTGGCTTCCCAGCCTACAGCAGCAAAGCTGAGAGTAAAACAGCACCCAGCTACTGTGAAAGGCAGAAAGCTACCAGGCTTAGCAGCTTGACAGAGAGACCAAGTTCTTAAAGGAACCACACGCGAAAATACAGTGTCATCCACCTACCCTGGGCTCCAGCAGAAGGAAGGCACAGTGGACTAGAGACACTTAAGGAGGGTTTGGGTCAGTGGCTTTAGGGGGAAAGCTGAGGGAGCAGCCAGTGAGTCCAGTGCTGTCCTATCCCCCATAGAGCCAGCAAACCACTCTTCTCCAAAGGGTGGGAGCCTGAGGAGAAGTCACAGCTCCACCCATAGGAATTAATCCACCCCACACAACAGTCCTTAAAACTGACCCTGCTCACAGACTGATTGGATTAACAATTAACTAAGACACAAAGACAGTGGATCTCTGGTAAACTCCAACTGGCTGACAAAACCCAGACTGGGACACAAGCTGACATCACCAAGCACAGATCCAGGAAGTAAAAAAAAAACTGCACCTCTACACCACAGAAGGTCACATCACTAAGACAGTAAGTCAAAGCAGAACAATCCAAGAAGCAGAAACAAACAAGAGCCACCTAAAATGGGGAGACAAAGAAATAAACCCTCAGCAAATGGAAAGGAGGAATCTCAGGAAGAGTGCAAAATGAAATAGAGGCAAGTACCCTATCAGACATGAAATTCAAAATAATGATGATAGAGAAGCTCAATGAGTTCAGCAAGTTCAAAGAAAACTACAAACAACTCCAGGGGAACTATGAAGACCTCCAGGGGAAGTACAAAGAACTCCTGGAAAGCTATAAGGAAGTTACTGAGAACTACACAAGCATTAAAAAGGACATGGAAACCATCATTAAGAGCCAGGAGGAAATGAAGAATACAATTTCTGAATTGAAGAACACAGTAGAAGGAATCAAAAGCAGGCTAGAGAAAACAGAGGGTTGGATTATTGAGCTGGAGGTCAATGTAGAAAAAATTCCCAGGCAGTGCAACAAAATGAAAAAAGACTGAAAAAGAATGAAGATGTTTTTAGAGAGCTGAAGGACAACATGAAACAGAATAACATCCATATCATAGGGATACCAGAAGGAGAAGAGGAGGAGCAAGGGATAGAAAACCTCTTTGAAAAAGTAATGACAGAAAACTTCCCTAGCTTGAGGACGGAAAATGTCATGCAAACTCAGGACGCACAGAGGGTCCCAAGGAAGATGAACCCAAACAGGCCCACTCCAAGACACATCATCATGAAAATGGCAAATTTCAAAGACAAGGAGAGAATCCTAAAAGCAGCAAGAGAGAAACAGCTAATAACATACAAGGGGGCTCCCATAAGATTATCAGCTGATTTCTCAACATAAACATAAACAACAAGCCAGAAGGGAATGGCAAAAAAATATTTTAAGCAATGAAAGACAAAGGCCTGCAACCAAGAATACGCTACCCAGCAAGGATCTCATTCAAAATGGAAGGTGAAATAAGGAGTTTCCTAGACAAAAATAAGTCTAAAAGAATACATCTCCACCAAACCAGCACTGCAAAAGATGATAAAGGGTCTGCTTTAAGAAGATGAAGAAACAGAGAGACAGAAACACAGGTACAAAGGTAAATGGATTAAATGCACCTATCAAAAGACATAGGGCAGCTGAATGGATAAAAACCAACTTTAACGTAAGAATGCTTTAAAGTGATCTTGTTATAAATAGATTTTACTAAATAAGGTACAATTTTGTATATTACTTGTATCTGCATCACTGCAGGTTAATAAGTTTTCTTATATTGGAATCATTTCACAATATGGGAAAATCATGTATTTGCAATACCTCAGAAAAATCAAATGCAGTTAAAGAAGATAAAAGTAAGAAAATGTGGATGCATATTACATAGAAGACATGTTATCTTTCTTATTCACTGTTACAAAATATGTGCTTATTTATGGGTGTGCAAAATATAGATTTTGTTAGCAATTTATTTTTTACGTAGCAACCAACTGGACATGTGTTTGTTGTGAAATCAGTCAATCTTTAGGTTAGAAAACATGCTGAGAATGAAGACCAATTGGGATGGAATTTGCAAACAACTAAACTATATGATTTGTGCACATAGACAATATACTCATATTAGCATGTAAATTAGATGAAATTCCTTTCAACTAAATAATGGAAATATACATTCCAGTTATGAAGGCCCCCAAACTGGGGATGCTTGGGAAAGAAAATTAATGCTATTGTACACTCTATTATTGAAATGTGAACATACCTAATCTTTACCTCAACAGACTCTTAAGTAGTTCAGGGGTTAGTTTAGGATCACGTGGGAAGTCAACCACAAGTTCAAAAAATAGCTAGAATACTATTCTACTGAATTATTTAAATCATAGGGCTTTTTATTTTTTACCTCAACTTAGTAGACATAATAATTTCTACTCTGGGGACCGGCGACCTAGCACTGCAAGTGCCATTATTTCTGAAGTCTTCAACTTGTAAAACACGTGTAGAGGAAAAACAGAGGATATTGAAAGAAGTAAGACCTGTGCACAGCCTAAATAAACAAAAATAAATAAATCTACTATTTAAGATGGAAAAGTCCAAAAAGAACAAATTGTAGTTCCAGTAGCTTAAAATAAAGTTGACATATTATTGGATGGATGAGGATCTGACTAAAATCAAATTAATTTTTAACTGTGGGTTTGGCACTGTCTCTAGGACAACTTTCACAAAAGTGAGTTCTGCAATACACCATTTCTGTGATATATTTCACAAAAATAGCATTCCAGAATAAAATAAGTATTAAAGAAGAAAAATATGCTTAATTTTGATTCAATATATCTAAAATACTATCATTTAACATGTAATAATTATGTAAGCTATTGGTGTATTTTAAATTATTTGTTAACTCTTTAAAATCCAGTATGTACTTTACATATGTATAAAAGTATGTATGAGTATAAATGTATTTTTGCATGTGTTTGGTAATAATGCAATTCATATTACTTAAAAGAGTAATTCTTTGAACAAATGAATTAATGTAGACATTTTGGAATAATGAAAAGTTTATATTAATGTGATTTGAGAAGCTGACAGAAGGCAGTAATTAAATAGTGAGTTTTCTGGATGTGAAAGGAAAAAAGAAAAATTACACATTAGTGGTTACAGATTAGACAGGGGGATGTTAACAAGAACAAAGGAAATGGAGAAGCCAAAGAACTTATATGCATGACTCATGAAAATAAACTAAGGGGAGCATTGCTGGAGGAAATGGGGTACTGGGTAGAAGGAAGCAAAAGAGGGAAAATTGGGACAACTGTAATAGCAAAATAAATAAAATATATTAATAAAAAAAAAAGAATTGAGTCTTAGAAAGATTAAGTAACTTGCCTAGTGGAGGAGCCAACAATTAAACCCAGGTTTTCAGGAAATAAATACTGTATCACTAGCCTATAAAGAAGAGTAAGATCCACCCCTTGTCTCCATGGGACCTATATATTCTGAAAGAGGAAACAAATAGCAACAAAAATGCCTTAATCAGGCAAAAAGACTAGAAATGCTGTTGTACAGGTGTACATTATATTAAGTGTGGAGGATGAAATGTAGTCAGTTTAATAGGTTAATTTTCTCAGCCTAGCCCCAGTTCCTAGCTGGATTAATTTATGGGTCATTAAAACTTGCTGAATCGCTTCTCAGCCTTTTGGCTAAAATCAAGTGTAAAACTTGCTGAGATTCCATGACATCATCTTTGATATATACACTCTTATTTAAGATACAGTTTATTACAGGTCATTGGCTCTTTACTTCTTCGTGAATATAATGAAAGATAATGGCATTACATAATATTCTAAGAAAAATAGCAGAGACTGAGAGAAGCAGGATTCAGCTTGTAACTGAGAGAGAGCGAGCGAGTGAGCGAGAGGGAGGGAGAGAGAGAGAGAGAGTGAGAGAGAGAGAGAGAGAGAAAGGGAGAAAGAGACCAAGACCAAGAGACAGAGACTAGAAAGTGCCTAGCCTGGGAAGGCTTCATTCCTGGTCCAAATATCATTACCAAAGTTCATTTGTTTGTTCCAGACCAGCCCATTTGGTTGGATGTCACTTCTTCCTAGCAAAATGGGAATCCCATGAGAAGTGAAAGAAACCTGGAACATAACCAGGGCAGAGAAATGCAGTGCCTATTTGCAAAGTTAAAGCCTCTTTGTGGCAAGCAATGTGGCAGTGAAAAGTGGAAGTAGAACAGAGGTGAAGGTACTCACTCATTACCTGTATCCCTCCATTTTAGCTAAAAACTCTCAGAAATCATTTTTTTATCAAAATAATTAAATAACTTATTAATGCCAGCAACAGTTTTAGAAAAACAATTCCGTTTAACATCAGACTAAATGGTGAATTTCTTACTCCTTTTCTTTCAGTGTATGAGTACGTGTGTGTTTGTTATATCAGTGTGGACAAAATTAGGCATACAGTTATGAGTATGGAAAACAGTTTACTCTGGTATTTTTTTATTGTATTATTTTCCATATAGACAACTATAAACCTACTTTTGCCCACCCCATATATGTTTGCATAAAATATGTCAGATCTGTAATATAGCACATTAGATAAAACAATTTTTTAAGAATGCATCAGTCTCTTGCATAAATTCCTACATCAAAAAAAAAATTACTATGAGTTGATGATCAGTTACAGCTACTCACATTTTGCTAACACTTAAAGAAATGAGTCATTTGTAAGGTATAGCTTTCAAGTATAAAATATGGTTTCCTGTCCTTTGTCAAGTGGATTATTACTTTTTTATAACATATACATACACATACATATGTACATATTCATCATAAAAATAAGCCATACATTTATTCCTACTTGTTTAGAAACCCCATTATCAGAGAACCAAGTTCACTGAACAGATTACTGTCAGCCAAATCTTTGAGCATTTCTGACAACTTTCTTATATGATATAAACATTTTGAACTTAGAAGTGAATTTTTTTTAATCTAAGGAAAAATCTTTGCTAAGATGAAATGATATTAAAGTTGTTTGTAGCTGCCATCTACTTGGAATTATACAAACCAATCAATTCTTTTAATAGATGGACTGTATGTTTTAATCCTTTTTAGTTATATTCTCAGTTTTTAAATTAATGTTTTTTAATAATACATACATTTTTATAATGTAAAATTAAAAAGCATATGAATTCTGAAGGAAATGGAGACATTCTAACAAATTTGCATGTCTGTATATGTGTGAATAACATTCTTTATACTTGCATTTGACATTCATTCTGTTATTGTACTGTATGCATTTTAAATTTGCAGTGTAAGACCTGAATGCATATAATAACATATAAAACAATATTTTAATTTTAATTTTATGATTATAATTTAAAACTTCAAACTATCTTCAATAATGAAGCTTCCTCCTATCTAGATAAGTCTGCTGTCTGACAGTCATATTTTTGACAAGGAGGGGTTGGGTGTTGAAATATTTGCTTTGATGTATTGAAAGTAAACACTAAGAAATATAGATAGATAATAATGGATGGTTAAGGCCTGTTGATTTTGGCAAAAGATAATTGAACATGGCCCATTTATTTTACCTGCTGAGGCCACTGAAGATGACTTGTTATTTTTCTGGGAAATCGATAGCTAGGAACAGCACTTATCTTTTACCAATCACACTCACCATGGGAAGCCTCTAAGACTATGAAACAGAACAGACTTTATGAACATCTTTAGTCTAATAACTTTCAAAATCTTTCTGAGATTCCTTTTCTTTGCTCACCCATACTTGATGTGTGAAAGTTGGATCTCACCTATGATGTTGTTGATTAAACTGAAATCACCTTAGAGAAAATGGAAACACATACACTAGGAGTGAAAATGCTTCCATTATAGGTATTTAAAGCTACAGCTGCTGCGGGTGTGTAGAACTCTAACTTCTACACACCAGCAATGTGTTTCATATCCACTGAAGATATTTTATTTTGCATTTCTTTTTTCCCCTTATAATGAAATAGTAATGGTGGAAAGGGAATTTCCCTATAGGATGGTTGGATTTTTCTAGCTTCTATAATCAGAATATTGTTTGTATTTCATAGAGGACACTTACAGTCTATCACTGTTGTATTTACTCAAATTAAGACTAAGAAACTTATGTAGTTATAACTCTTTTTACTGTTTCTATAATTTTCCATTTTACTTCACTGTACTATTTGACATTTTATACAAATGTGAAAATATCTAGTTTTATGATTAAACTGGATTATACCATACCTTAAAGGGCCATTAAATCAGGCCAAGAAAATACATAATGAATTTTAATGTTATAAGATTGTACATCTGCCCTGGCAAGTGTGGCTCAGTTGGTTGGTCCTGTAAGCCAAAGAATTACAGTATTCAATCCCTAGTCAGGGTGTGTATGATAGGCAACAAATCAATGTTTCCCTCTCTGTGTCTCCTTCCTCTCTGTCTAAAAGAACTCTACGAGCAATGAAAAATGTCTTCAAATGAGGATAAAAAAATTATTGTATATCAATGCCATCCCAGTAAATTCAATAAATTGTTTTTTAAAAAGATTGTTATAAGAACTGCTGAGATTATAACTTTCTTCACCATATATAAGTACTAACTATGATTCATTTCTCAACTCTTATTCAAGATTTATCAGGGGAAATAGTAACATCAGTAATTCCTGAAAAATATGTTTTAGAACTTGATATCTATTAGCAAGAAACATTGATTTGAGCTAATATACTATATACTAGAGAATATTCAATATAGTATGGCTTATTATGATAATATTCACATATTAATATAAGTTGATACAATATAATGGCATTAATAGGCCACTGTGGTACACAACAGTGGAGGAAATGCTATCTTTAATTATGTATTTTGTGTTCTTACATTTTGTTACATAATCTGTTCCTATTCTAAAGCAAGCATGTTAAAATTAATTTAAATGAAAAATCATAATACCAATAAACTCAATCTGAATTGCTATAATTAAGTTCTACCAAACCATGTTATTGTTAAGTTCATTTTTATTTACTGGTTGAATTTATTCTATTGTGTGAGATGAAAGTATTGAGTTTCTATTTTATTGCATTTATATGTGGATATATACTTGCTCTAAATTTTCTGTTTTATAAATTTGCTTAATCTTTAAATATAGTTGTATAAACCAATATGTGATCAATGAGGTTCTGAACCAAACAGAAAGGATGGAAAATTTTAATATTGGTTCCTTTGTTTTATTTTATTTTTTTTTTAAATTTTATTGTTGTTGTATTACATCCATCCCTTTTTTGCTCCCCTCTGTCCCCCTCCCCACCCACCCTTTCCCCCCAAAGTCAATCCCACCTGTTGTCCATGTCCATGGTTCCTTTATACTAGGTTCTTGTCTAAGCTGCTCCCCTTTCTTGCCTCTGCCTCCCCCCTCCCCCCAACCCCTTTCCCCTGACCACTGAAGGCCTATTCCTTGTATTCATACACTTGGTTCTGTTTTGCTTGTTGTTAGTTTTGTTCATTTTCTTATTTAGTGAATTAATTATATTTTTATACTTTGTGTTGTGTCAACTGTGATTTTCTCAAATGCCTGCTCTGCTTTTCTGGTTGCAATATTATTACCTGTTTTTTTTCTCCCTTCCAGGTCATGAACATTTGTTTTTCTTGTAAATAGACATGTAAAAAGTAAAACTAGAAATCCTAAGGCCCTATCATTTAAACAAGAGGATCATTTTTACTTAAAACACTTCTTGTTATAATGTCATAAACAAAAACAGACACATCACTGTTTTTGAAGGCCTTAGAAATGTGTCAAAAATCTTAAAATAGTGATCTGACATCTTAAAGTACATACTCTTAGCTCTGACCCAATTACTTTTTCAGAAGATTGGTTTTCTAGTTTCTTCAACACTTGCCTGGCAGAGTCTCTGGCCAGTGAATCATTAATTGATCCAAGAGTGTAATATAATTTATCTTCTGATTGTTCACAAGAAAGGAGAGGGCATGTAGTTAGGTCAGTCTCAGATTAACTAGTGGCATAGACTCTGAGTTTGGTGGATTTTATCCATAGGTGTGGAGGATAAGATTGCTGTGTCATTTCACAATACTGTTTTCTCATTTAGTCCATACAGCTCTCCTCAGTAGCTGAGAGGGCTGAAGAAGAGAGTCATATCCTAGCTAACTACCTCAAAACACAAAGCAGTAAGGTGCTTTTCCTACTTTTTGGTATGAAAATATCTTGGTGTTAAAATTTAATTTTTAATGGTTATCCCAGATATTTATAGATACTCCAGATGAGGAGCTAGAACATAAAATAATAATTGGTAGAATTTTATACTCAATATTCAGCACTTGTCATTTATGTTCATTAGTTGATTTTTTATATATAAAGTCCAAGCTTAAAGTTAGGGTGCATTTGTCATTAAATAACTTTTATGATCATCTCAACTGTTAAATTAGTGTGACTAATATAACCAAAAACTTGTATTATTTTGAGAAAATAGATGAAAACAAAATAATCACAATACAAATTGTGCAATAACTTTTGATTAACTGTTAGTATGAATCTTTACTATTTTGAAAAAAAAGAACAAAGTTTGAACTTTTCCTCAAAATGTTAAAAAGTGAATATATATACTACACTTTCACAAATAATTTGCTAGTGTCTTCAACCTAAAAAGTGCCGTGAAACATCTACAACCCCGTTACCCTCTCTGCCCCTGGTTGATAACAGCATCTCCACCTATTGAAATTATGTAAAATTGAAAATAAAAAGAAGTATATTTTAAATGACTAAACTTTTAAAGTAAATTATGATTTAACTATTCCTTTCTATGTGTTTAATTCACAACCTTGAACTTTTCAACTTAGTTATTTAAAACATTAAGATTAACCTTCGTAGCAAATTGGTCTTTCAGCAGTTTTTCTGGTACACACAGCTACACACTTTGGCCTCATTTCGGTGCTTACTTTTGTTTTTCTGTTATTAAACATTTTAAGTCTATTTTCAGGTGTATGGGCATGCATATTTGTGCTTCTGTATATAAATTTTTTTTTAGATTGTTTGGGGAACTTAGCCTGAGAATTACATTTTAGACCAGTTTTCCTCAGTAATATCTAAGGATTGAATAACTGATCTGCTGTGAGGAAGTGGGCCATTGATATGATCAAACAAGCACACCAATTCAAATAGATCTAATGACTATGTAGAGACATTAAGAATGTCTAGAAGCCTACTACTCTTCAGGCTCTAAGGCAATAAAGTCATTTGCAGTTTTGAAGGAAAGAGAGACCTTGGTATTCTCCCCACATTAGCTCACTAGAGACCTTAGAAAATTCAGTCTCAGGACATGAGAGGAGTTTAAGGTAGATTGAAAGTTGTCTGAGGTAGACTGGATAGGTTGGGAAAAAATGATTTATTTGAGCTAACAAATACAGTATATATTTATTTGACTTAGTTTCTTTATGTAAGTTAAGGGAGAGGGTAACTGTATTCTTGACAGGGATACTATTTACAACTTTTATATTTGTGTTCCCTGAAGTTAATAAAAAGATGTTTTAATGTGACTTTTGCTGTAAGAGGCTTTTTCAGAATCTTCATGTACTGGATAAATACTTTACATTACCTTATGGATCTGCTATATTCTCATCTTAAAAGTTAAAAATTTAATCTGATGCCCAGTAGATATGAAAATATATTTCCAAGTATGTTCATATTGTGATCACAGAGTTCATGTTAAATTTGCCCTTGAAAATATAGCTTAGGGTTGGTGATACGGTTCTCTTTAGGGAAGTGTTAGAGTTATACATAATTTTCATCAGTTTTACAATGTCAAGATATTTTTATGCATTCCCATCCAATTATTTATTTCCTGGGTTTGTCTATTAGCTAGCCTGAATATACCTAAGTTATATTTAAGATTTGTTGCTTTACAAAGCAATGGCTGGCCAATTAAATACTCTGTAAGGAGCAGTTTAAATTTCACAACCTGAAGTTTTGTTTCTTAATTTTTTTTCTCTTTCAAGCCGCATTCTTTTTATATCTCTGACTTTAGACTTATATTTTGAAATCTCACATTGGATATATTTCTTAGAGGGTAGTTAATTCCAGTGCTATGTCTCTGGAATAGGTTCAAATTCTGGAATTAACCTTTATATTTGTGGCAGCTAGATAAAGTTGGAAATATGATTATTAGAAATATATTAAAGTTAGGATTTGATTAAAACTCAGGGCTCTAGAATAATAAACAAATGTCCCATACTTACATATACTTTTATTAAGTTTGGACACATGGAAATTTTTATTTTCTAAATTACTATGAGTGTCCCTTTATAGGTATACAAAAATAAATTCTGCATGATAAATTATCTAAGATTTGTGTTTCTCAATCTTTTATTATTAGCCACCAAAGGAATATTTTTTAACCCTTTCAATGCCTATGAAATTTGCGTGTGCTCACACACACGCACACACACACAGAATCTATACCTGTTTATATAATGTGGTTCTCTGGGTGGCCACAAACCATTCTAATATCTAAAGTTTCTTGTATTGTGGATAATACTGTCCTCATTGGGAATGCATGTCCTTGACTATCTCTCAAGGTATTTCTTTATTTAATTAATGTCTGCTTGATAGATTTACCCATTGAGGAATCACTGCAGCTAAATTACTGCAGGTAAAATAGAACCTAGACCCAGACCTTGAGAAATTTATTATTTCTAGACATGATACTGCTGCATTAAAAAAATAAAGTAGCATAGCTACATATGCAAAGTAAGATGGTTCAGAAAACAATTGAATAAATGAAGAACAAGTGAGGGCCAATTTTAGGTAGAGAGACAAACCTTTCTGAAATATGAGAATCTGGAATTGGATTTCAAAGTATGTGATAGCTCAAAATTATTGATGATCAGAGTCCTTATGGAAAAAGGAATGGAAAGTACAAAACCATAATAATTATGCAAGATATAACATTAAGCACATTGGCAGGATTGTAAGAGAAGTGTATAGAGTAAGGGATCTAATTGATGGTTAATCTTAAATGCTAAGTAGTGTTTTGTATTTAATATCTAAGGCAAATAGGCCTAAAATGAACAATAATAAATTTTTATTGACCTAATTGGAAATTGCATTGGGGGGAAATATTTATAGTTGTAGTATATAGACTTGGTTATGCATAAATATGTATTGGAGTAAAGACAAGAATTGGAGAAAGGAATGGGAATACAAAGAAATACACATATTGTCTGCATCATAGAAGAAACATTTAGCCCCTAATTTAACCATCAGATCTTTGTATTTGAGGGAAAAATGATACCAATATCTTAAGTATAATGTTAGTAAAAACTAAAAAGGAACTAGAAAAACTACATTTGTAGTTTTCAATTTATTTTATTTTTATTACTTTTAAATCCTCACTCAAGGACATGCGTATTGACTTTAGAGATGGGGGAAGGGAGGGAGAAATAGGGAGAGAAACATCAATGTGAGAGAGAACCATGAATCATAATCTCTAGTACATGCTCTACCTGAGAACCTGTGGGTGCACCCCAACAGGGAACCTAACCCCCAACTCAGGCATGTGCCCTGACCAGAAATTGAACCTGTGACCTTTCAGTTTATGGGATGGCACTCTAACCAAGCAAACCACACCACCCAGGGCTAATTTTCAATTATTTTAATAAGCGCATGTTCAAAAGTAACTCAATTTCAAAATTTTCTGTTGAAATTTTAGTTTATGGAAGTTTTGACTACTAATTCTTTCAAACTTGCCAAATTTTCATCACTATTTCATTTATATATCTTACTCTGCCTCTAGTGAGTGATACACACTCAAAAGAAGATTTTTACAGATTTATTTCATTTTTTACTTTGATCCCCCATGAGTACATTTTGAGGTAACTTTTTGACTTATTGCATTGGCCTACCTATTATTAATTTACTTAAGTAAGGAGTTATATTAGTAAAAGGAAAAAATCAATTAAATGAGAAATTATGTTTCTTTTAAAATTTAAAATACCCTTAGTATTGAATAGAGAAAATGATATCATAACCACATTAAAAGTTAACATTTATTAAAAACTATCTCTGTTCTAGGTATTTAATGTGTTTTCTCCCTAAGTCTTTACAGCTGCCCTATTAGTGAGAACTATTTTTATCCTTCTTTTAGAAATGAGACAATCTAATGTCAGAGACTTTAATTGACCTGCCCAAGGACACAGCTAGTACATAAGTGGAGGAGGCAAGAATTGAATTCATTTCCTCTGGCTTCCTTGAACATACACTTATATTAGAGTTCTGTTCTATAAAATAGGAAATAAATTAGTTTTGACTCTGACATGTAATTTTGGAGAGAATGATATTTTAAAATAAAAATATAATGTCACTTTTCTGCATGTAATGATTTAGGGGCATCTATTGCCTACAGGACAAATCTAAGCTTCTTAAACGTTCACACAAGGTCTCATGTGTTCTAATCCTACCTATTTCTTTAGCTCTCCTGCTCAAACACTGTGTTTTCCTACTGCTAGCTAGCAGGTTTTATCCAAGGAACACTGAACTATTTTCAGTTCCTTGAACATGACTTCTTTTTTCTTACATTTTCAGTGCCCAGAATATCTTCTCCTACCTATTGTCTGTCTAAATATTTCTAATCAGTCTTCAAAACTAGTCCAGGTATCACTTCTCTAAAATCTTCCCTAAACCAGTCCCCACCCAGACAGTTAACCTCTTTTTTTTTTTTTTTATTTATTTTCCATATATCACTTCCTAATGAGTTATATCAGAACATATTGTTACCCCAGAACATGTATGCCTTCATGAATCCTCTTCAGGATAGTTTCATGCTATTCTTTCTTCATTTATACTCTTAGTATCTATAGTACTGCCTGAATACATTGTAAGAACTCAAATATATTGGTTGTGTTGAATATTAAATTTGAAATTGTTTAATTTTTTTTAAACAAAAAATACACTTTTTTGAGTAACAACATACAAGTTTCAAACCTTTTGATATAAAAGTGCTCAATAGTAGAAATTTAAAATTGAAAAAATATGTATCTAATCTTGTCCCACACTATACCTAGCTTTGTCAGTTGACTCATATTTACATATCCTTTTCTAATTTATAAATCTCAGGATATTTTAGTTTCTTTCTCTACAATCCTTGATGAGTATATTTGATTTCTTAATATCATATTCTTTAACACATTATTTTAGATAAAGACATCATCTCTGCAGGTAGCCATCTACCTGCCACTTCACTAGAAATCATATTCTGTGAGAAAGCCCTGCAGAACAGAAGAAATCTGAAAGTTATTGAGGATTTTTCTTGTTCCATACAAACAATGTTAAATTTCCCTGTATGAAATAATATAGACTTTGGGTAAGAATACAACTTTTGACTCAGATAGTTTAACTCCCACTTTTATTACTTCTTATCTGTGTTACCTTAGACACATTATTCCCCTGTGCCTCAGTTTTCTCATCACTAAAATGAGGATAATAACAGTATCCTCTTCATAATATTGTTGTGAGAGTTATATGATAGATCTTTGACAAGGTCTTATAAAAAACACACGATATACATTAGTGGCTGCCATCATGACCATTTTCATGATGATGATTATCATCATCATTAATACAAATCACTTTCTCTGATTTAACTGTGAAGTTTCATGAAATAGGCCTATTACATTTGATTCTAAGCGTCACTGTGGAGGAAAATCCTCACCTGAGCACATTTTCTCATTGCCTTTAGAGAGAGAGAAATGTTGATGTTAGAGAGAAACATCTATCAGTTGGTTGCCTCCCACACACACCCAGAACAGGAATTGACCTTACAATCTAGGCATGTGCCCTGATTGGGAATCAAACCCACAACCTTTCATTTAGGGGATGACACTCCAACCAACCAAGCATCAGCCAGGGCAAAATATTTTCCTTAATCTTTATAGCCACTGTGTCAGGCACATGGTCCTTATAAAAACCGCCCTCACTTCTGATACCACCTGTAAGTTTGAAGGTTCCTAAGCCATCTTCGTGCTTGATAATTCACTAGAAGGACTGGCACGACTCACTGAAAGCTGTTAAGCTTATGCTTTATTATAGCAAAAAGATATAGTCTTGAAATTGTCCAAGGGAAGAAGCACTTGGAGCAGAGTTCAGGGCAGTTTCAGATATAAAACTGCCAGATGCCCTCTCCCAATGGAGTTATATACCATGCTAATTGCTCCCAGCAATGGCATAGGACAATATACTTGGAGTATTGCCAACCAAAGAAGCTCACCTAAGCCTTGAAGTCCAAGGGGCCTGATTATATGGATATGGTTGACCGCCTGAAGTTCCCAGTCCTTCCAGAAATTGAATTGATATTGCATGGCTCCTAGCCTCCACCATAAATCACATTGTTAGCATAGCCTGTCCAGTGTTGTCCAAAGGTCCCAAATATAAAAAGATATTCTCTAGGCAGGATATTATAAGACTTAGAGATTACCTTGTAGGAGTAATATTATTAATAATATCAATATTGTTATTAATATTATTAATGATAATAATATGTATGTTTCTAGGCAAGCAGAGGATGACCAGAAAAATACTATTTTGACTTGAGAGATCATTAGAATAATGTAAAAATCTTTTCTAGTTCAGTGAATATTTAAATTTTATCTGCTGCTAATTAATACATATGGTTTCAAAACTACCAGTTATGATTAATTATGTATTACTTTTTCTTCGCCCCCTCTTCAGTAACAAAAGTGCTGAAGCCAGAATTAAAATAAGCTGTAACAGCAAATATAACAACAATAATACTAGGTACCAAGTACAGAGTTTTTGGGCCCTAGGTACCTGCTGGGACATTTACAACACTATAAATATTGTGACTAATATACTGTTCCCATACCCATTATCCAGCTAAGAATACTGAAATATAAAGAAAATAACTTGATTTAAGTTACATAAAATATTAACTGATATATCAATTGGTAGAGCCAGGGTGCATGACAGTTCTTGTTAATCTTTTCATTTGTTTCTACTTACTTTTGTGGTATTGTAGAGAGACATAGCAAGCTTTTATTCCTATTAGAGAGGGACATGTCTGGACTACAGTTAGCCAGTGTAGTGTTGGGACAAGCAGTATATGTATACATTTCTAAGCTACTTGTGAGGTTGCCCATACTGGCCTGTGTTTTGACCTTGGCATATGCTAGATGTGTGACCTGCAATTGTCACACAATTGTACGTATTTGGCTATGCGTACCAACAGCTTGATTCTAGTGCCTCCAGTATGGAGGAGGTGCCTACAGGGTTAGCTATGTAATTTTGTTCTCCATTCCCTTCAATCCATGCTTGCCTCCCCACTGGGCCAATTTATACTGCAGTGTAAAGTAATGAACAGTTACAGTGTCCCTGGGGAAAATCAGCAAGTTTTACTCAGTATTGCATTACAGACAATTGTTATGTAAACTTCCCCATTAGTCAGGTTGAGCAGACATAAATTAAGTTCATAGATATTTCCCAAATCTCATTAAGACATCACTTTACCCTTATTTCCACCAATTTTTTTTACTAGATGGCTAAGAGATAACCATATACATTGATTTTAGTTTCACTGATTTTGTAATTCTTCTTCCAGGATCCAGCAGAGGGATTAATAGAATTAAAGCTCATTTTGAAAGAATTGGCAGCAGAATAAAACTAGGGGGTGAAAAAAAGGATGATTAATAATTTGGATAATTAGGTCTTAAATAATGAACATGTGAACATCCTTCCCAAAAGTTCAATTCCAGTGTACTGAGAGATCTTGAAGAATTACATGTTCTGTTGCCCAGCTGTCTTCCTCAGCCTTTCCCAGCACTCTCTCTGGTCAAAGCACAGTTAATTTCTCTAGCTTGCCTGTGATCATTAGACTTCAGGGACATTAAAATAATATTGCTATTTCTGTGGTAAAGTTTAGAAGCTCTTGCGATTCTTATTAGATAACTTCTATTTTAATTGAAACTATTGTTTATAAGTTACAAAAGAGGAAGAAGAAAAAACCTTGCATTACCTAGAGTAAAAAGAGAGGGGCACCTAGCAACTTGAAAACTTTTCATGGATAAGGATGCTATCCTGCTTATAAGAGACTGGAATGCAAGGTCTGAAAAATCTAGAGGGACCAGGAAATTACTTACTCTTCTCCTTCTCTCCCTCTTTTCATCTTCATCTCCATATACCTCTCCAGAGCCATAGTGTTTCCAAGTTCTGTGACTCAATAGAGCCCGTTCATTGATTTCTCCTGGGTGTTGCATAGTTTTTACTGTTTTCTTTACTCTTTCATCTGCACTTTTAATTATCTCACTTCGGTCAACTCTAAAAGAACTAGACTCTCTATGCCCAATGTAAATCCCTTGAATGAGAATTGATTAGCCCCCCTTGGGTCAGCTCATGTATGTGACTGTTAGAGTCTGACTGTAATATGTAGGATGGCAGAGCAACAATTACTGATCAGTTGTGTACACATTTGCCTATCAAAGCATGAACATCTTTGATGTCAAGAATCATAATTTATTTTTCATTGTTTCATCTGAAACTTGATGCAGTGCCTTGAATTTAAGAAGTGACTGTTCAGCCCTGGCTGGTAGCACAGTGGATAAGGTGCCAGCCTGTGAACCCAAAGGTCGCAGGTTCGATTCCCCAGCCAGGGCACATAACCAGGTTGCAGACCAGGTCTCCAGTCAGGTCTGTGGCTGGAGGCAGGTGAAGGGCAACCATACACTGATGTCTCTCTGCCTCTCTCCCTTCCCCTCCTTCTAAAAATAATGAAATAAAATATTAAAAAAAAAAAAAAAAAAAAGAAGTGACTATTCAACTGAGTGGTATGGTATTTTGGAAAAAGTAAAGAGCATGACCACAGCTCTTAGAAAGCTTGTACAGTTAGAGGTTCCCAAGTAGATATTTCTCAGCACTTCCCAAGCAGTGGATGAGTGTACATACATTGGTGAAGTGCAGATAGCAGCACCCAGTGCCACTGAGAGCTAGTCAAAATAATCGGTGGCATAGAATTGGGTTCTGAAATTGCACAGATGTGTTCAATAACACTGTATTTTATCAATATTATGAAAGTATATATTTGGAGTAATCATCTTGGTAACTAAAACAAAAAGGTATTTTGATAAAGATTATTAATCTCATTATTAGGTTGCACATATTACTGGTTCTGGGAACTGCTGGATAGGTTATCTGGTTTTTGAAATGTATCAGCATCATGGTTCATAGTGCTCATTGTGTTCATTCTATTCTATGCAGTCTCAGTTACTTCATGTAGCAATTGTTTTACTGATGAGGGAAGTTAAGCTTAGAAGTGCTAGATGCCTTTGACAAAATTGCGTAGTTACTAAGAGTGTTCACCTGGTATATTCTTAATTAGTCAGTGTAAGTGGTTAAGTCAGTTATTGAAATATAAGTAACTAAACTTTGTTTTTATATTTTCATTTGAAGGTAAGTCAAAAGATAATTTTAGTTATATAAGACAAATTAACAAATTAACATCTATTCAAGAGTATGCTAAGTCAAGTGAAATGATCAGATTTATATTTATAATAAATGCCCTGGAAACAGTGAAGAGAATAATTAAAAATTCCAAGGTTGCACTGTTACTGAAAAATGGACCATGATAAAGAGTGCATTAACTAGGAAATGTGGCCAATTTTTTAAAATCCTTAGTTTATATGATTTTTTAGATAGGGCATATTTAGTAGCTCAATTAATCAAATCCATTATAACAGCTCATTCAACCTTCATGTATGTGACCATAAAGGCCTGCCTGCCTTATCTATTCAAGTGTATATGAAAAACCTTTATCTCTTTTATATTTTATACCTTCAAAGAATTCTCATTTTGTGAGTGTATGAAAAAATTACTTGAAAAACTAGAAATCAAGAAATTAATTATGTAAATAATAAAAATATTTAAATAAGTACAGTTGAACATCTATCTAAATTTAAATCTTTAATCCAAGAGAATTATAGAAAAACATCAGTTAATTAACTACCTGGTAAGATAAAGCAAAACAAGGAAGGGTTGCTGAATGCGGCAATGTTGATTAGGCTTTCTCTATCAATCTCAGCCTGTGTTAATGCTTAAAAACACAAAAATAAACAAAAGAAGCCGAGGAAACTGACTTTGTTCATTTTTATTTTATACACTTGCCTTTCCCTTCTGCATTTTCTTTGAAATCAAAGGGAAAAAATTGTAATGAACACAAATCACAATCCTGAAAGAAATGGGCCTAATTCATTAGCCTCATTATGAAAATGATCATAAGAAATATATACATATACATAGCTTCCAGGGAAAAAAATGATCAGTTGTTATTTCTCTTATAATATATGTGTAATGATCATATCTATTCTCCTAATGCTTCATCACTGTGAGATTTTTATCTTCATATTTAAATGTTTCGTAATGAGTATATTGAGCATAAAGATAGAATAGCTGATTTCTAATAAACATTTATGCCATAGTATAAATTAAAAACCCTGTTGAAAAGGTAAAATGTGACCATCAAGAATTTGGTGTGGGATCATTGATACAGGTAGTATATGACTCAGTGGAAGGCTCAAACTCTTTTTTATCTAAATTAATTTATTGTCGTTGTATTACAATTGTTTCATTGTTTCCCTCATTGCTCTCCCCTGCCCCACCACCCTATCTGTTCTCCCACAGTCAACTTCTCCCCCGTTGTCCATGTCCATGGGTCACAAACTCTTAAAGCTTCATCATTGCTCTGCTACTTGTAGGTCTCACAGTCTAGACCTCACTGTGTTACACATTATGTCCTGTCTACCCCTCTGCTGTAGACCTTGGGAGTCTGCTCCATTCTTGCTAATCCAGCAAATGTCTGTACTCCCTTCCCAAACAAAATATTCTGCTTACATAGCCAGGATTTGCACTTCTGCCTGAATGGCATTCTTTCCAATCCTTTGTCTTTCTGGTAAACTATTTATTGATAAATCCTCAAATTAAATATCATATCCTGGAAAAAATTCAGAGAACTCATCATTGTCTACCATAACATGCTTTCTGTGAATTTGTGAGGGCATTTTCTTCTTGTTGTATATTTTGTATGTAGGTTTACTCAGTATTATCTTTGAAGGAAGTATTTTGCCTTATTCATTTTTATATCCACTGTGCCTCACAAAGGCCAGAGGTGACAAATTCGCAATAAATGTTAAACAAAAGAGTGACTAAAGGCATTGCTGGTGTACAAATCATGTCATGTAATAGATATTTTGTTGCTCACGTTGGTCTAGTTTGAAGTGGCCCTGACTCCCTTTTATACATAGTAATGAGGAGTTCTGATCTATTGAGGTAATACGAAATGGCCAATATTTTACAATCTTGACTTGCAGAAAGTTATTTCAAAGTTCAAATAATACCACTTAATCATAGAGTTAACATGATCCTTGTGTGGTTAGTGACCAAACATATAGTGTGGATATAAATTTATTCATGGCTAAGTGTTTACTAATCACTAGAAAATGTTCCAAGCTCTGGGAAATATAGCTGTGGCCAAGTAATTGTAGCTCCAAGTCTCATAGAATTTGCGTTTTAGAAGAGGAGACAGAAAAAACAAAAACAAAAACAAAACATATACCCAAATAAATAATTTAAATCCAGTGGTGAAAAATGCTACGAGGAAGAAAGAAAAGCATGATAGGGAAAATAAAAGGTAGAAAGAATAGTGTTTGGGGACAACTTTCCCAACAGGAGAAAATCTCAACAGAGACCTGCATTTAGTATGGGGGTGAGCTTTGTGATGTCCTGAAGAAAATGCACTCTTGATAGAAGATACAGCAGTTGCTCAAAACCCAAGATGGCTTGTGTGGCAGAGGAAAAAAAAAAGTCTGAGAAATAGCAGGAATGAGATCATGGTAAAGATTTTGGATAGTGGCCTGAGGGTGATGGAGTTGCCTGAGGGTGATGGAGTTTGTGCACAGGAGACTTACAAGATCTGATCTCTGTTGGAAGGGTTTGTTCCAGCTGTGAAGTGGCAACAAAACATTAGCGGACAGGAAAACCCACTACAAACAAAGGCCCAGACTGTTGTAGTAATGCAAAGTTCGAGAAATGATCAGATTCAGGATATATTTTAAAAGACTTGTTCACAGAGATTTGCTGTTGACTGTATAGGCATCCATCTCGCCTCAACTAAGGAAAAAAGAAATGGCTAGTGACAGAAGGGAATAGTCCTGGGACTGTCAGCTATGCCTCAGTGAAACATGGAGTTTCCCTGACATTCAAGACTAGGCAGATGTTTTCCTGTTGAGTATAAACAAGGTAACAGAAGATACGCATTACAATAGGGCATTCTATGATTATGATGGATTAAGACAAAAGTAAGGCCATTCTTTGTTTTTGTGTCTTAAATTTATTTATTTTGTATATTTAAGAGTTAGAAACTATAGAAAAGCATCCAAATGACACATTGATGTTCAAAGTATTTTTAAGCATATTTTGCATATCTTAAATTGAGAGTGGAAGAGAAAATCTTCCTGCTGTGTATCACTTTTAGTGGATTTATTTGGAGTGACACATCCAATTGCAGGGAAATACAGGAGATTGTCAAACCACTAAAATGACAGTTTTCTCCAATTCTGCTATGTTGCTACTTTAACAATCGTAGCTTTAGTCTTATTTTGTTCCTTCTGTCCTGCAAATAAGCATTATTCAAATACCTAACAGCAGAATCACCCCTGTTTGTTGACTATATCCAATTCAGAGAACACAGCAACCTTTTCCCCAAATAATTTAACACAAGCCCCAGTATATTGTAAGTTTATTTCCACAGGCCTCTGTTGAGATAGCCCACAGTTCCACACGGTGAACATTCTCCTCCATTGCAGAGGCCATAAGCCAGAATTTGCTCAACTATATTATTTCTGGTGACCTTTGGCTGGGGGGCTTTGAGAGATATTGATAGCAGACCAATCATTTTACAACACCTTGGGAAATATGATTTTCTATTTTTAAGCCTGGAAACTTACAGAAAGATCCATATTAAATCTCATAGAAAATATTTAATGTCAGCCCTGGTCAGTTGGTTATAGCATTGCTTTCATACCCCAGGGTTTTTGGTGCAAACACCAGTCAGGGTGTGGCACCTACAGGGATCAACCAATGAATTCAGAAACAAGTGGAACAATAAATTAATGTTTCTCTCTTTCCTTTCTCTCTCTCTCACTCTCTCTCTCTCTCTCTGTCCCTCTCCTTCTTTAACACACACTCACACACACACACACACACACACACACACACACAATAAAATTTAAAGAAGAGTAATTTCAAGTTTAGTCTAGATCCTGCAAACATGAATAATATGAATAAATCAAATGAAAATAAGTCTGGGATACAAATATACTCCAAGGAATTTGCTATATTTTTACAAGTGTTTAATCT
Organism: Noctilio leporinus; assembly: GCA_004026585.1. Lineage (NCBI taxonomy): Eukaryota > Metazoa > Chordata > Mammalia > Chiroptera > Noctilionidae > Noctilio > Noctilio leporinus. The sequence goes on from PVIW01002063.1 coordinate 208,584, forward strand.
CAAGAACCTCTCTTATTTTCATTGCCTAAATAGAACTTTTTTTCTCATATCAGAGACCAGGCCCAAAAAGTTAGTGCTCTTTAATTATTATTTTTCTATGGAAGTCCCTTAAACTTCATAGACAAGTGCTCATTATTCTGTTAAGATTATTTTAGGTTTCACACACTGTGTTTGCATTCTCTAGAAGATGCCCATTGTTATGGTAAATGTTTAGGCTGAGATAAAGCCCCTAAGAACAGTTTTCTGTAAAGGGTGTTGTTCAATTGCTTTACTCACCCAGGTTAATCTAGAGAAGGAGAGATGAGGGTTTTTTTGTTTGTTTGTTTTGTTTGTTTGTTTTTAACATTTTATTCATTATTTTTAGCGAGAAGGGCAGAGAGGGTGGAAGAAAGGGAGAGCAACATCAATGTATGGTTGCCTTTCGCCTGCCTCTAGCTATAGACCTAGCTGGAGACCTGGCTTGCAACCTGGTTAGGTGCCCTGACTGGGAATTGAACCAACGACCCTTGGGTTCACAGGCCATCACCTACTCACTGAGCCAACAGCCAGGATGTGGCTGTTTTTTTGCAGCTGAGTCTAACACAAATATCAAATATGTCAGAATGTGGTACATTGACTATATTTAGAGGGAGATGATGTCGTGAAAATCAAGGGCTTGACAGAGTGTAAGACCACTATGATTTTGGGTATGTCTTTCAACTATTATAAATGGTGATGTCCTTATCTGTATTGTAAGATAATTAAATAAAGTATAGGGCATATGAAATAATATATAAAACTGCAGTATTTAAGCTGTACTTTATATGTGTCCATTATAGTTAAAACTACACTTAGCTTTTATGTTTGTTCCTAATGGTTAATTTATCTAAAATACAATTGTAATTGTGAGCCAGTTAAAATTATCTAAAGAAAAAAAAAGATAATTCACTCAAGCTCAAAGAATATGAGCTGTGTATTGACTGCAAAATCTATGGACCCTCTAAATTAGTAACAAAATAATTAAATCAAAATAGCTTTTGCAAACAATGGTAAGCCTTACCTGTTTTCTTCTTCCAAAGGTATTTTCAAAGACAAATGAAAGTAGACAAAAAATGGATCTGAAACAGGCCACCAATTTAAAGTTAGATGGGGAAACTGAAAAACTAATGTGCACATATGATTTTGCCAAGTATTTCATGATGCATTGATTAGAATGATTGGAGGTGAAAACAATGATGTGCAATATAAATAAAGTCAAGGGTGTGGAGTCAGAACAGACTCCAAAGCTGTGTACTGTGATGCAGGCACTAGCCTTTCAACCATCTGAATGTTGGCTTCCATGTATGTTCTGCAGAGATAAGTAAATACAGTACAATGAATACTAAATAACATATATGAAATATTTTGTTTCTAAATATTTACAGAAGAGTTCTAGGCTGTGTGATAAACAAAACAGCTAAGCATGATGCCAAATTGTTCTGTGTAGATTTGGCCAGTGAAAATGTTTAGCTTGAAGAGATTTCAGTTGAAGTGGGTGTTTTGAAAAGTAGTTTATAATCTTATATTAAAATAGTATTCTGATAGAAAGAAAGAGATCTAATATTCAAAGTGTAAGATCTATTTCTAAAGAGTAATTCACACATTGGGAGAATCTCGTTGGGTCAATAATATTTAAATGATTCACTGTTATTTGTAAACCTTTCATTCTGATAGCACAAAACTATGTAAAAAACATGATTATATGTTATCACTCTGTTTAATAAGGTTTTCAGCCTCTATGTTCACATAGCAGCTGCTGGAGCAAGCCTGCAATTAATTTTACATAACAGGAGCAATTTTACACAATTACTTGAAAATCCTTGGCCACGTTCCATTTCTCTGACATAAACATATGGGCTAAAATCACAAGAAATGATTACTCCAATGAGATCTCTTATAATAATTGTTATATTTTGGTTAACATTTTTTCTAGGTTAACCTTTCAACTTCTGTACAATCTCACTTGATATTTATTTATTTATTTAAAGATTTTATTCATTATTTTTAGAGAGAGAGGCAGAGAGGAAGAGAGACATCCATGTGTGGTTGCCTTTCACCTGCCTCCAGCTACAGACCTGGCTGGAGACCTGGCTTGCAACCTGGTTATGTGCCCTGGCTGGGAATCAAACCAGCGACCTCTGGGTTTGCAGGCTGGTGCCTTATCCACTGTGCCACCAGCCAGGGCTTCACTTGATATTTAAAACATATTTACATGGCTCATACTTATTATTAGTTATATAAGAGTTCACATTGCATGCTTCCTAAATTCTGTACTCTCTGCTAATCCTTTAATCCTTGGACTTCTTCTTCTTCTTCTTCTTTTTTTTGAAGATTTAATTTACTGTTTTTAAAGAGAAGGGGAGGGAGAGAGGCAGAGGAGAGAGATATCCATGTGTGGTTGCCTTTCACCTGCCTCCAGCTACAGACCTGGCTGGAGACCAGACTTGCAACCTGGTTATGTGTCCTGGCTGGGGAATCAAACCAACGACCTTTGGGGTTCACAGGCTGGGGCCTTATCCACTGTGCTACCAGCTAGGGATAATCCTTGGACTTTTAAAAAAACTTGGTTCCAAAATTATGATTTCTATTAGGAGGAAACAAATTTAGCAAGGTTAAGTAGCCTATCAAGGTCACAGTGACAAGCAAAATAGGTAAGATTCCAAAAACATGATGGCTGGTTTTTAAAGCTAATTTTCATGACCACAAAACATCCAGTTTCTTTTTGTCACTATATCAAAGCTAAATTCAACACAAAAGTTTTTTTCTAACTATAATTACAAATTACTTCAAAATGCACATGCTTATTAGCAGTGACAATTAATATTGTCATTTAGGTACTATCAGCTATTTTTTTGCTAATTATCCATTTAAACATTCATTCCACAGGTATTCATTAAGCACCTACTATAGTGAAGCCTCTGTGCTTGAGTTGACATATTTAGTTGCGTCTCAGGCCAAAAATGCAGGCACATATTCTCTAGTCAGGAAGCATGTTTCTTGCTAATCATCTTATCTCATAATGCATTTCCTTCCCATTTGAAAAGAGAATAATTATAATTAAGTCCAGATTGTATATATACCTAACATCTATGAGTCTTTTAATCATACTTCTTTGTGTTATCTTCCTAGTACCTTACATGACAAATGTCCATATTATAGCATATATCATATTGCATTATAATTTCTACTTATTTACCCATTTGCCCTTTAAATCTATGAGCTTCTTGAAGATGTGTGTGTGTAAACATATACATGTAATCACCATGTTGATTATAATTATGTGTTTCATGCATTACATTCCCTGAAAGGAGAAATGAATAAACAATTGGGTGAGTGAAATTCTAGTGTATTCTAGAGAATTTAGGATCAATATCTTAGAGAAGTTTAGGAAGATACAGTTCTTATATTACTGTAACTAGCTCAGCTGGAAATAACAGAAATTGCCTCAAGTGGGCTTAGGTTGTCATGCTAGGTGAGTCCTTTCTGATACATCCACCTTCTATGTGCCAGGGGTCAGACTAAATTGTCCCATAACACAAACTATGGTTAAAGTAATAGCTTTACTGGGGAAATGCACTATTTAGGGGTCAGTAAAAGGAGAAAGTCTGGTTTCTCTAATTTTCAATATCATTTCCCAAGGAGGTAAGGTGAGGCCAGGCCCATCCATGGAACATCTCCTTACTATGTGCACAACCAGCCCTAGTAAGGCTCACAATGGGAAGTAAATAAGCATAAGGAGGCCCATGCTTTCTGCTCTGACAATACCTCACATGTACATTTTCCCAATAAAGCCTGTTCCTTATCCTGATTTAGCCATACTGCCTAACTGGTAAATTACAACACACTAACCATAGATGACATAAGAAAAAAATTATAATGTGACTCATTTCACTAGAAAGACCATAGGTATATTGCAGAATTTATACAGAGTTACAACACTGTATTTCATATTACTATATGCTTAGTGGCTTAAATTACTACAAGCTTAGTGGTTTAAAACAATGCAGATTTGTTATCTATCTGGAAATCAGGAGCCCAAAATGAGTCTCACTGGGTTAAAATCAAATTGTAGGTAGGGTGGTATGTCTTTCTACAGGCTCTTGGGGAAAAAAAAATCAGCCTTTTATTTGTGAAAACCATCCACATTCCTTGGCCTATTGCCCCTTCTACCTTCAAATCCAGCAATGGCTGATGGAGTCATCTCCACATTGCATCATTCTGAAACAGACTCTCCTGTACCCCACTTACATCTTTTAAGGACCCTTCTAATTACATTGGGCCCACCAGAATGAGCTCCCTATTTTAATCAAGGTCAATTGATTAGCAATCTTAATTTCACACACAACCTTAAACCCCTCTTACACTAACATTACATATCCACTGGTCCTAGGGGTTTTAGGGGATTTTTGGGGACCTTTCTTCTGTTTAACACAGAAATGCCCCTTCTTCTCATCTTTGTCTCTCTTTAATTGTTTTTAGAGCTTTGGAATTTTTAAAAAAGTTTTTATTTATTATTTTCAGAGAAAAGGGCAAGGAGGGAGGGAGGAAGGGGAGAGAAGCATCAACATACAGTTGCCTTTCACCTGAATCCAGCTAAGGATCTGGCTGGAGATCTAGCTTGCAACCTGGCTGTGTGCCCTGACTGGGGAATGAACCAGCAAACTTTGTGTCTGCAAGTTGGCACCTACTCACTGAGCCACACCAGCCAGGGCTAGACCTTTACTATTAAGTTCTACAAAGCAGCAAGATGGCTACCATCTGTTAATAGGCTACAGCCTTCTAGGCTAAGATTCTATCAGGAAAGAAGAAGATCTCCACCCTCCACTAGACTGATTGTTCCTGGGCCTCTGATTTTTAGTTGCTTCATGTACACAGTCTCTGTGGGCAGAAAAATAAAGTGCTGTTTATCCTCAGACCTTAGTCACACCTTCACCCCTACATGATGCACCATAGACTTATGATCTGAGGAAGGAAGACATGGGGAAGAGGGCTTTCCCAAATATGCCAAATAGACTGAAAAAAAACAAGGAAATGAGGTGACTAAAACATCTGCTTTATAGCAATGCTAAGACGAAAAATTCTATTCCTATAGGAAAATGTCTATTTAGAGTAAATAATGTCTCTCTACATGTCTATGTTGGGGATCTGCCCACCCAAGATAAGTCAGAAATATAGACTCACTATAAAACTTGGATCTTAGCATATTTCTATATGTTATATCATCTATATTTAAAATTCTGCATAATAAAGCTTTTGTTAAAATTAAAATTCATGCTTTAAGTTTTTGAATTAAATCAAAAGTTAGGTCAGTTTACTTTTGCATCTTTCAAGAAAAAAAAAAAATGAAGAGAATGCCAAAGGTAAATGCTATACTGACTTAGAGGGGTAAATAATTGAAAGATACTATTTTAAGAAAATGTAATATGCATTTTCCCTGTCAGTTTTCATGTGGAAAACTTAATTTTCTCTTGTAATAATAGGAGAGTAGTGTAGAAATGTAAGAAGGGACTATACAACATTGAAAATCAGCTCTCAAGACCAAGTCTGGTGAACAGTGCAGGTGGAGGAAGGAGGAAAGATTATGAGCAAGAGTAAACAGAAAGGGGGGAAGCCAAGGACGTAGGTCTTTGAGACAAGACTGTATTAAAAAACTAAGGAAGAATTCACATTTAAAATTTAAAATAGAAGTTCAAATTATGGCTTAAAAGACAAATGCAGCACTTTAACACTTTGAACAAAAAATTATCTTTTAGCCCTGGCTAGTGGCACAGCAGATAAGGTGCAGGCCTGCAAACCAAAGGTCACTGGTTCGATTCCCAGCCAGGGCACATAACCAGGTTGCAAACCAGATCTCCAGCCAGGTCCGTAGCTGGAGGCAGGTGAAAGGCAACCATACATTGATGTCTCTCTCTGCCTCTCTCCTTTCCCTCCCTCTCTGAGAATGATAAATAAAATCTTTTAAATAAATTATCTTTTAGATAAATCTTTTATTCAAATTTACCTCATTAAGAAGGGAAAGCAGCCCTTCTGACAAATTTAGAGCTATTTTTCCATTTTATCAAAACTCAAAAGTTCATGTCATGTATGCCTTAGAAGGGTTTTGCTTATAAATTTTACCTTGACAATTAAAACTTTTAAAGGTTTTATTTATTATTTTTAGAGATAGGGGAAGGGAGAGAGGGAGAGAGTACGGTTCATGTATGGTTGTCTTTCATCTGCCTCCAGCTACGGACCTGGCTGGAAACCTGGCTTGCAACCTGGTTATGTCCCTGGCTGGGAATCAAACCAGTGGCATTTGGGTTCGAAGGCCAATGCCTTATCCACTGTGCAAGTTTTTATTTCTTTATATTATTCTTTTACTAATTTCTCTTTTGTTCTTAATTTTCCCCCCAGCAAATGGTATGGTCCTCTATTTTACTAACTAGGATTGTGGCCTTCTTTTCTACCTTTTTAATTTCATAAGGATGTAAAGTTCTCAATATTTTCCTTAAAATTGAACTATAGTATATTTCTGAAAGGCTTGATTTTACCCAAAATATGTATTTTTTATTCTGTTACCATTTTGTTTCTATATTTTTAATCACATAGCATGAGAAAGCTATAAGAAATCCTAGAAAATTACCTGATACAGAATAAGAATGATATCCATCCTCTTTACTGAAGGTTTAGAAATGATATTTTAAAACCTTCTTAGTAGGCTAAACCTGAGATTAATATTCTTAAGATAGATAAGGAGTCTCTTTTGCTTATGCTGTGATTATTATTTGTTGATGTTCCCATTTTCAAAGTGATAATAGCTAATGTGCATTCTTCTAATACAGTCCTTTCTATTATATTAACTTTTGATTGCAGCCAGACAGTTGAATGCCTATGTATCTTTCAAAGTCTGTAGAATGACTGTGTCCTCAAATCTTATTACTAAAGATTTTGTCTTCTCATTTTCAATGAATTGTGACCCATAAATAGTGCAGATGAAATACATTCAGTATTGTAACTCTGTTATACTGTGCCTTGATAATCTGATGCCATCCATTTTTAATATGTGACCCCAAAACATGAGTTAAAATGAGAACAGATAAAGATGTAGACTACACCGTGTTCTAGAAACAATCCTTCTCATATGAAGTGAAGCATTAGCCTTATCCATCATATCATTTACATGGCTCTTCTTGTCAAGTGCCCTGTAGAGGTATAGTCACATTCCTTTAAATGCCATTTAAATGAGAAAAGAAAATTAGGTCATGAGCATATGAACATTAATAAAAATGAACTTATAGGAAATCTCTTTCACCTGAAATTGCTCACTTATCAGGAATATTATTAAGTCTTTTGACAAATGTTATTAAAATGACAGTAACATTTTACCTGATAATGTCATTTTTAAAGCAGGCACAATTAAAAGCCTTAATTAACAGACATTTTACCTAATAAGAATGTCTTTTAAAAATAACTAAATAAGCAAAGTATGTTTAGGTTGAGGATAATCTGGTAGCCAAAATTAGAAAGTCCATAGTTTCTACCATTTATAAAGTAACTAAATATATATAACTCCAAACTGAGTGTGTTCACAATATGTTTACATGCCTCCTTTTGGTATGACATGTATTTAAAAATATAACCTATGCCTTGAGGCATCACCAGCTTGTGAATATAAATGTGATCATATTAATAGTAGCAATCCAGGTGTCACTGCTACTTGCCATCTCCAATTTATTCAAAGATCATCGTTGCTTAAAGGACTAGACAAATTGTTCCTCTACCTATTTCAAACCACATGTCCATACCAGGGGCCCAGGTCAGGTCCTCTTAGAGGCTTTTATATATAAAAAATAAATAAATAATATTAGAAAGCCCTTATAAACACTTGGTATACTGTGCAGGGTTTACTATCCTTGAAAAAATGCCACTCTGATTTTTGTATGCATGCTAATCTTTGAATAGAAATAGATATCTTACGGTGACCTGAAATATTGATTTTCTCAGACATAATTTTTCTCAATTTTGTTTCAATTTGAGACCCACTTTCTACCATATATATATATATATATATATATATATATATATATATATATACCATCTAACCATATGATGGTTAAAAATTTATTTTAATCAGAGTAAATGCTCAAAGTCTGTCCCTTGGAGTATTAGCCATGAGTATATGATGGTGAATAAGACATAATCTCTATCTTATACTATCTTACCGCATGAAAACAGCAATACTAGTTCAGGTTCTGGCTCCAGAATTCTTCATACACCAGGGATGTTTCAGTTGTGGAATTAAAATTGGTAGTGACTGGTCAGTTCTTGTGAAATCTGTAGATTGCGGGTAGACAATTACAATGATCTCAATGGGGTGAGAAGGAAAGCACAGAGTATTAAGGTAACTAGAAATAATTCAGTATAATTAGATTGATGTGTGTATTTGTGTGTATTTGTTAGTCTACAAGAGGAAGAACAGAGCCATAGTTTGGCAGAGATGGGCTTTGAATGTCTTATTAGAAATGTGAAGATTTATGTAAAGTCATTAAAATTGACTTTAGTTTTTTAGTTATTCAGATTTTAGTTATTAGAAAGATCAATCTGCCATCATTGCTGAGAATTGAATCAGTCCAATGAGACTGAGAGACCAAATAAATATCAGTTTTGGAAATGACAGTGGTATTGGAGTGGAGAGATTAAGTGATTTACTGGATTTGAATGATGAAGAGAGGGAGAAAACAGGTAACCTTTAGGTTTCTTATTTGTGAGCAAGAAAGATGGTGGCACTATTTTATGAGATAAAAACATAAAAGGGATAAATTTATATAAATTCAATATATTACAGTAACCTTTGGATTTAGGTCTTATTGCCATCATATTCTAGATGGGAAAAACCTAAGATCAACATAGATTAATTAAATTATTCCCCTATAATTCCACTGGCAAGATTTCTAGCTTCCATAATAAATCACTTCTTTTTTTTTTTTTTTTTTTTTTAAGATTTTATTTCATTATTTTTGGAAAGAGGGGAAGGGAGAGAGGCAGTGAGGGAGAGAGACATCAATGTATGGTTGCGTTTCACCTGCCTCCAGCCACAGTCCTGACTGGAGACCTGGTTTGCAACTTGGTTATGTGCCCTGGCTGGGGAATCGAACCTGTGACCTTTGGGTTCGCAGGCCGGGGCCTTAGCCACTGTGCTACCAGTCAGGGCCATAAATCACTTCTTTTTGACCTAAAATATACCATTTTCCCTCCAAACCAATATTATATTGATGTAATAAAAATCAAGCAGTGCTATGGCATCTAGTATAGAAGATCATTCTGTATATAATAAACAGTATCCTAGTTTCCTGAAATAATTAATTACTTATAAAAAGAGAGATGGCCTTGGCTGGTAGCACAGTGGCTAAGGCGCCGGCCTGCGAACCCAAAGGTCGCAGGTTCGATTCCCCAGCCAGGGCACATAACCAGGTTGCAAACCAGGTCTCCAGTCAGGGCTGTGGCTGGAGGCAGGTGAAACGCAACCATACATTGATGTCTCTCTCCCTCTCTGCCTCTCTCCCTTCCCCTCTTTCTAAAAATAATGAAATAAAATCTTAAAAAAAAAAAAAAAGAGAAAGAATAGTGATTCCTCTACAGTGCTAATGTATGCATTTATTAGTGAGATAAAAGATTAGATTACCAGAACTAAAAATACTATAGACACTTAGTTTCACAGGCTTTAGAATCTCAAGGAAATGGTGCTGTGGATCGTACAAGAACAATAATTCTGTGCTTTAATTCTCAGTAAACGTTTGGCCCATTTCACTATAATGAAAGTGTGATACGGCAGCAATCTGGTTGGCTGCAGTCAAGTGTTCTGTTGAAGACATCTTTAATATAGCAATGATGAATTTGGCTTACAGAGGGAATTTGGTGGTTAAATGAATCCCTGCTATTGCAGTCAAACCTATGTTTGTTTCCCATGCAGCTGAATACTTCAGAGATGGTGGCAGTTTAAATTGGAAAGTGCTTTACAACTAAAATGAAATACTTTTTTTTAAAAAAAGGTGACAATGCTAAAATGAAAAAAATAAAAAGGAATTTTACTGAATGAGTAATTGTCCATGATGTTCAATTAAAAATACTATTGACCCTGGCTGGTGTGGATCAGTGGATTGAATTCCATTCTGCCAACCAAAGGGTCACCGATTTAATTCCCAGTCAGGGCACATGCCTGGGTTGCAGGCCAGGTCCTGGTTGGGGGTGCGCAAAAGGCAACCATCTATTGATGTTTTTCTCTCCCTCTCTTTCTTTATCCCTTCCCCTCTCTCTAGAAATAAATAAATAAAATATTAAAAATAAAAATTATTAAAAGTAATATATGATTAGGATGATTGCATTTTATTTTTTAATTTTAATTCTTTTTTATGTAGTTGATTTAATAGTCTGTTTCATAATTATCCAGCTGATATTTCTACCAATCTCTTTCAAGTTTAAGCAGCTTGTGAATTTTTAAAATTCTCTACCATATGTCAATTCTCTTTAGATTAACTCTCTGAGTGTGAAATCCACCTGTGAAAGACTATTTTCAATGTGTGAAGTGCATCTTTCAAACTGATAAAAATGGTAAAACTATTCTGATCATAGCATAATGGACCTGCCACAATTGAATTCAAATATAGTTGGCACAGAATATCTGGGAATCAAACTAGGAAAAAAAAAAAAAGAGGGAGGTTGTTGGAATATTTGAGCTAAGATAACAAGGATCTTAGAAATAACTTTAACATTTTTCTGTTCATTTTTAAATCTTCAAACTGTTTTATATCAGAAATTACTACGGCATTTTGTTTCAGTATATTTCAGAACATTCCAGTAATTTCTAAATACCATAAAAATCCTAAATTAAATTGGATTGAACACAAGTTTTTTTTCTTTTTGAATAAAACCTCTGAAACATAGGATGGCATTTTTTTTTTTTTTCCTCTTAAGGGGAGATTAGGGACACATTGTGGTGATTGGTAAAGGATCTCTTTCTCAGGGTGCTCTGGTTTAAGGGAGCTGCTAAACCATTTTTGTATGCAAGATAGCTAAAAATATGCCTGAAGTTCAAGTGGGTACAACATATTTGAAAACTATATTCAAAACCATCTTGCTCTCATTTTTAATCTTTGATGTTTATATTGACCCAGAACTAAGTGTGTCTTCATGGATCATTGATTTCCACAGACTGTCTATGAAATCTCATGTTTCTAGAGCAAAGCTTTTTTAAGAAAGTGTTTACTTTATTGATATTATGCTTTAAAAAATGCAACATCTCTGTGTGTTTCCTGTGGTTCTCTTTAAAAAATAATCTGAAATCAAATTGGCAAAATAACTTTGCCAAAAAAAAGGAAAGAATGATTTTCACATATTCTACCAATACTTTGCTGATATAAATACAAGTACTGTGATTAAAAAATAATCAGGCATAAAATATGTTCTCCATAACAATACAAAGGTAATTTCAAAATTTCTAGATGCATTTATGAACAATTTATCACATTGTTTAAATCACACTGCATTCTTTTTATTTTTTAAATTTTATTGTTGTATTACATCCATCCCCTTTTTGCTCCCCTCTGTCCCCCTACACACTGCATTCTTGTAACATTGTTTTCTGTAAACAAGCCAGAAAAATATAGAAATATTTTAATGAACAACTCTTAAAGTAATGCAAAAAAATAATTTATGGTATTTAAGCAAATACTCTAATTTGAACTCAGTTACACTTTTTTTTTTTTTAAGATTTTATTTCATTATTTTTTAGAAAGAGGGGAAGGGAGAGAGACATCAATGTATGGTTGCGTTTCACCTGCCTCCAGCCACAGACCTGAATGGAGACCTGGTTTAGCAACCTGCTTATGTGCCCTGGCTGGGGAATCGAACCTACGACCTTTGGGTTCACAGGCCGGTGCCTTATCTGCTGTGCTACCAGCCAGGGCCCAGTTACACTTTTAACACAACACTAATTGACTGGACATAAAAATATCTTAATTTCTATAAACATTTCAAGTAGAACTTTGTATTTGAAAGTTGGAATATTTGCAGGATGTTGACAAGTTCCTATCAAATGATAAAACAATGAAACCTGACCTAACTGAACCTCAAGAATAATCATTGTTGAAGATTTCCATAATCAAAGTAAATTTCAGAAACATCTCCTCTGGCAGAAATAGTACATGGCCCTGTATTTACGTGGCATTAAAAAAATAAATCACTTCATTGGGCCAAGTTGCTCTGTCTATAAAAATTAAGGGAAAATTTTTGTCTATCTTAATATTAATAATAGATATTTCTCTGAATCATCTGGTTTATTTTAATATTATGGACACAATAGGTAACCAATTGTGGTTTTCTTTTACACTGACTTTTTAAAAATTCAGAATTAATTTTGAGGCCTATTTGTACAAGTAATTAGGATATCAAGGCAGATGTGTAATGAATTAACATTGCTTCTTAAATAGTTCCATTTGTTCTATAATTTTTGCTTTGATTTCCTTATACTGTGTATTTTAGTTCCTGTATTAATTAGGATAGTCCACAGTAGTTGCAATGTTCAGACCCAACACTTCCAAGATTGATGCTGCAGTGAAAGAAAGAGCACATAGTAAATGACATAAGCAATATGGCTGATCAAGGCATCGTCCTCGTCTCTCTTCCTCAGCAAAAATCTGGCATTCATCCACAAACAAGAGTGTCTTTGTGGCAGCTATGGCTCTAGCACCATACGCTAAGGTTCTGGGGAAAAGCCTCACTTGCCTGTGTGTTGAGTAATAGGCATATGGAACTCAGTTCTGTCTTGAAACCCTGCAGTGACCTGTGAACCTCCTATAGCCCATCTCAGCTATGGTACAAGAGCCGCTGGAAAACTTCCTATTAACAATCACCCACACACAGGAGAGCCTTTGCAAAAGTTCTGGTTTCCAGTGGAGAAGTTCCAACCTACCCTTGGAAACAATCAAGCAAACACAAACAATGAGTTTGGACATACTGAGAGAGTAAGACAAATAATTTGACATTATCCCTCTCCCCAAAGTGGTATAGCTCAGAGCCAATATTGATCTTATGGGCCTGTGATTTTTCCAAGAGGGCTTGGTGAGAGCATGTGTGTGAGCTCTCAGCCTTCCTAACTGCGAGTGCTGTCACCAAAAATGCCTTTCCTCTTACCTCCTCCAAAGTACTGAGTCATGAGCTACATGACTAGAGGGGAAGGAAGTGGCAAGGTGAGCAATAGATAGGACTCTCTGGGAGGGAGTTAAAGGGGCGCAGAGCCTACTAACTGTGTTGTGGACTCCAGAACAGAGCCCATCCATGAGCTACTGAGGACAACTAGCTGGTAGATTCCCCTTTTAGCCCATGGGCGCGCACACACACACACACACACACACACACACCCTGTGGCTCTACTCTTGATGGGAATGATGATAAGCTTCACAAACTTGAACTTTAGTGCCATCGTTTGGAAAACCATAAAGGAAACTGTTAGCACTCAGAATATTATGTTACATGATCAAGAGAAGGCATATCAATTTAAGAATTCTACAATAAAAGTGAGCAAGACATATGCATCAGTTAGATCCATGGAAGGCCTGAAAAAGTCTCAGAATCCTTTGCAGACCTGATGGAAGGTGTTTCTCCCTTAAAGGAACTTGGTAAAGACAAGAGGAGGTGACTGCTATTTCAAATATAAAACAGCAATGCACAACCTCATAGAACATGAAAAAATCAAGGAATTACAGCACCACAAAAGAAGCACAATATTCTTCCAATGACATGGGCCTGCAATTTATCTGCAAATAAGTAATTTAAAATAGCTACTTAATAGAAGCCCAGTAAGTTACAAGAAAAGAGGCAAATCAGGAAAATAGTAAGACCAAAATGGGAAGTTCAACAAAGGAATAAAGATCATAAACACAAAACCAAAAGGAAATTCTGGACCCGAGAATACAATAAATGAAATAAAAAATGAAATAGAAGCATCAACAGAAAAACGGATCAAGCATAAGAAAATAAGTTTTGACTTATACAACAGGACCTTTGAAATTATCCAATCAGAAAAGATCAAAGAAAAAGGAATGAAACAGAGGGGAAAATCTAAGTGATCTGTGGGAAACCATCAAATGAAACAATTGGAAATTAAGTTCCAGGAAAAAAGGGAGGGAAAAAGGTGGAGCAACCTTATTTAAAAATAAAATAAATAATGGCCAAGAACTTCACAAATCTGGGGAGAGATTTGAAAAATCCAAGTTCATGAAATTAATAGGTAAACTAATCACATTTAACATGATTAGACTCTCTCCAAGGCACATTATAAAAAACAAAAACAAAAATTAAAAAAGCCTGGCCTTGTCTGGTGGTACAGTGGATAAGACATTGGCCTGTGAACCCAAAGATTGCTTGTTCAATTCCCAGCCAGGGCACATAACCAGGTTGCAAGCCAGGTCTCCAGCCATATCTGCAGCTGGAGGCAGGTGAAAGGCAACCATACATAGGTATCTTTCTCCCTCTCTGTCTCTCTCCCATCCCCTCTCTCTGGAAATAATAAATGAAATATTTTAAAATAAATAAATAAATAATTGATTAAAAAAAACAAAAAAAACCTGTCAATAATCAAAGACAAGCAACACATTTTAAAAGTATGGGAGAAAAGAAGCTTGTAATTTATGAGGGAACCTTGTAAGTCTATCATTGAATTCCTTAGAAGAAACTTCACCATCCAGGAGAGGATGTGATGATGTATTCAAAGTGCTGAGAAAAATAAAAATAAAAAATAACCCTGGAAACAAAGAATACCTGGCAAATAAAGCTGATCTTCAGCTTCAGAGTGGAGGATGGACTTTCTAAAACAAACAAATGCTAATGGAATTTATCAGTACTAGACCTGCCTTAAATGAAATACTAAAAGAAGCTTTTCAATTTGAAATGAAAGGACTCTAGTAACAAAAAAATACATGAAAATATGCTGGTAGAGATAAATATATAGTCAAAATCAAAATACTCTAATACTGTAACATGGTTGTATGCTACTTAATTCTAGAATAAGGTTAAACAACAATATTAAATTAACTATATCTACAATAATTTGTGAATGAATACATAATATAAAGAGATAAACTGTGACATCAGAACATAAGAGGAGTATAAGGGTAGAGTTTTTGTATGTAATCAAAGTTAAGCCATCAGCCTAAAATACAATGTTACATCTATAAGATCTTTTATGTAAGTATCATGGCAAACACAAAACAAAAACTGAAAGTAGATTTGCATACAATAAAGACAAAGGATTCAAAGCATATTACTACAGAACATCATTAGTTCACAAAGAAAGTCAGCAAGGGCGAGAGAAAAGAATAAAGAACTATAAAAGAGCCAGGAAGCAATCAAAAATGGCAAGTAGTAAATCCTTTCTAATCAATTACTCAAAATGTAAATAAATTAAATTCTTCAATGAAAAGATACAAAGTGGCTAAATGGATAAAAAACATTCAGTTAGCCCTGGCTGGTAGCACGGTGGATAGGGCGCTGGCCTGCGAACCCAGAGGTCTCAGGTTCGATTCCCCAGCCAGGGCACATGGCCAGGTTGCAGGCCAGGTCTCCAGTCAGGCCTGTGGCTGGAGGCAGGTGAAACACAACCATACATTGATGTCTCTCTCCCCCTCTGCCTCTCTCCCTTCCCCTCTCTCTAAAAATAATGAAATAAAATCTTTAAAAAAACAAACAAAAAGATTAAAAAAAAAAAACAAACACAAAACATCCAGTTATATGCCATCTATAAGAAATTCACTTTATCTTTATGGATATGCATAAGCTCAAAGTGAAGGAAGAGATAAAATATTTTATTCAAGTTAAAATCAAAAGAGAGCAAGGATAGCTATACTTATAAAAGACAAAATAGACTTAAAGCTAAAAATTGTTATAAAGAGACAAAAAGGCCATTCTATAATGATACAAGGGCCAAACCATCATGAGGATATAACCATCATAAGTATATATGCACCCAATATCAAAGCACCAAACTATATTTAATATTGAGAGATCTGAAGGAAAAAAATAAGAAACAACACAATAATACTATGGGACTTTAAAACCTTATTTTCAACAATGGGTAAATTACCCAGACAGAAAATCAAAAAGAAACATTGGATTTGAGCTATACTCTAGACTAAATGGACTCAAAAGGCATATATAAAACATTTCATCCAACAACAGCAGAACAGATTCTTTTTACATCTACATAGAAATAGTTTCAGATAGATTTTCTTAGTCCACAAAATAAGTTTTAATAAATCTAAGAAGAATGAATCATATCAAGCACCCATTTCAGCCACAGTGGTTTGAAACTGGAAATGAGTAACAGAAGCAAAGGTGTAAAATGTACATATATGTGAAATTAACAAAAACATACATGCCTGAAAAATTAATGGGTCAAAGAAAAAAATGTTAAAAGTCATAAATGAAAATGTCAAGATAACATACAAAACTTATGAAATACTGCAATGCCAGTTTTTTTTAAAGTTTTTAATTTTTATTTTTTTAAAATTACTTTTTAGAGAAAGGGGGAGGTAGACAGGCAGAGAGGGAGAGAGACATCAATGTGTCATTGCCTTTCACCTGCCTCCAGCTATGGATCTGGCTGGAGACCTGGTTTGCAACCTGCTTATGTGTGCCCTGGCTGGGAATTGAACCAGTGACCTTTGAGTTCGAAGGCCAGTATCTTATCCACTGTGCCACCAGCCAGGGCTCTGCAATGCCAGTTTTTAAGGGAAACAATTTATAGTGATAAATGCCCATCTCAAAAAAGAAATGCTCAAATAAACAATCTAGCTTGCACCCTAAGGAACTAGAGAAAGAAGGAAAAGTTAAGCCCCAAGTTCACAGAAAGAAGGAATAACAAAGTTTAGAGTGAAAATACATGAAATAGACAGAAAAACAATAAAAAGTTCAATAAAACCAAAAGCTGTCATACAGATTATATAATATCATATATAGAAAAATTTAAAGACCATCCAAAAACTGTTAGAACTAATAAGTAAAGTTGTAAGATAAAAAATATATAGAAATCAGTTGTGTTTCTATATACAAAAAAATATCTGAAAAAAAATCAATAAAGATAATTCCATTCACAATAGCATCAAAACATTTAAATATTCAGAAATAAACTTAATTAGAAAGTGAAAATAGGTATACTGAAAAGTATAAGACTTTGACTTAAAAAATAAAAAGGCAAAAAGAAATGGACAGATATCTCATATACATGGATTAAGAGGATTAATATTGTTAAATATTTCATACTACCTGAAACCATCTATGGTTTCAATTTGCAATTGCAAATTGCAAATATGCAATTTCTATGAGGGTTACAATGCCATTTTTTTAGAGTAAAAAACAAAATCTAAATTTTTAATGGAACCACAAAAGACTCTGAATAGCCAACCGAATCTTAAGAACAAAGCTAGAGAATTTCAAATTATACTACAGAGCTACAATAATCAAAATAGCAGGTCATGGCTGGTAGTACAGTGGATAAGGTGCTGGCCTGTGAACCCAGAGGTTGCTGGTTCGATTCCCAGCCAGGGCAACATAAACAGGTTGCAAGCCAGGTCTCCAGCCAGATCCATAGCTGGAGGCAGGTGAAAGGCAACCATACATTGATGTTTCCCTCCCTCTCTGCCTCTCTCCCTTCCCTTCCCCTCTCTCTGAAAAAATATAAATAAAATCTTAAAAAAAAAAAAAAAAAAAAAAAACCAGTATGATGCTGGCATAAAAATAGACACATAGACCAAAGGAATGAAATAAGGAGTTTAGAAATAAACCCTCAGATATACTGTCACCTAATATTTGATAAGGGAGCCAATGATACATAATGGGGAAAGTGTAGTCTCTTTAATAAATGGTGTTGGGAAAACTGGATAATCAAATGAAAAAGAAAGAAATTGGGACCCTTAATTTACATCACTCACAAAATTATCTTGAAATAGATTGAAAATTTAAATACAAGATGGCCTTACCCCCCAAAAATTCCTACTAAAGAAAATATAGAGAAAATTGTTTCTTGACATTAGTCTTAGCAGTGTCTTTTTTAGATAAAACAACAAATGTACAGGTAACAAAAGCAAAAATCCACAAGTGGCATTACATCAAAGCTTATGTACAATATAATAAATAATCAATGAAATGAAAAGGCAACCTATAGAATGAAAGAAAATATTTGCAATCTATATTTAGATAAAGGTTTAATATCCAAAATATATGGAAAGTTTATACAACTTAACAACTGAAAACTAGACAATCTGATTTAAAAATGTACAAAAGAACTGGATATATATTTTTTTCCAAAAATGCCATTTTTATAAATGGCCAACAGATACATGAAAAAATGCTCAACATCACTAATTGTTAGAGAAATGCAATTCAAAACCACAGCGAGATACCACATCATACCTGTTAGAATGACTATTATCAAAGAGATGAGATAACAATTGTTGGCAAGGATATGTGGAAGAAAGGAAATGTCATGCACTATTGATAGGAATGTAAATTGGTACAACTACTATGGAAAATAGTGTGGAGATTCCTCAAGAAAGTAAATAGGGGAATACTGTATGATCCAGCAGTTTCACTTTTGGCCATATATTCAGAGAAAATAAAATTAGGATTTTGAAGATTATATATATATACAAGTATATAAATACATGTGTACATATAGTGGAAAATTATTCAGCTGTGAGAAACAAGAAAACCCTATCATTTGTGTCAATAGGGATGGATTTTGAGGGCTTTGTGTTAAGTGAAATTAGTTAGAGACATATACTGTATGATATCATTTTTCTATGAAATCTAAAAACGCCATATTCATAGATACAGGGGATGAGGGGTGGGGGAATAAAGTTGGTTAAAGAGTACATTAAGGATTATAAGATCAATTAAGTGTAGAATATCTAATGCAGCATGGTGATTACAGTTAACAATAATCTCTATTACATACTTGAAATTTGCTAAGAGAGTACATCTTAAATGTTCTCATAATAAAAAAATAGTAATTATGTATGATATGTGTTAATTAAACATATACTGATGATAATTTTCCAGTGTATAAGTATATCAAATCAACACCTTATACACAAACTTACACAATGTTAATGTCAATTTTATTTTAATAAAACTAGATAAAAACACAGTACAAGTACTTATCTGTCACCTGATGGGCACAATAAGAGATTAACAAAATTAACAGTAAAATAAGCAATTATAATAATGCATTATAATGAAAGTTATATGAATGGATTTAGAAACATTATTAAGTAAAGCAAGGGTTCATTAAACACAGGCACTGAGATACTATGACAATTAATATGAAAAATGTTACTAAGAAATTCATTTTGGCTTATCACACATAAACTATAACTAGTCTCAACACCTGTACCCAACTACAACTTATTTGAGAAATGTAGGGAAGCAAATGCAATATTTGGTGAGTATTACCTTTTCTGTCACAGTAAATACTCAATAAAGTCTTTGTTGAAAACGAGCAAAGAAGAGTATGTGAAGGCAGAAGGCAGAGAGTCAATATTAATAAAGAAATCCTAGAGATATAAGGTTTATTAGTATGCAACAAATTTGAAACAAATAAAAGGATAAAATGCAAATTCAAAAGAGGATATGATAAACTAATCTCAATATTTAGAGAATTTTGACATATAATTGTTTCACATTTTGAACACCATCTCTTAATATCCTGAGGAGAATACCCAAGATTTTCTGTCACTTTATACAGAATCTGAAAGGTTTTTGAGAAAGTCTATCATCACATAGAACTTCACAAATTCTTCTCCTTGAAAGGAATGTAACAAAGCAGAATTATTCATTGGGGATTATGGTGATAAAATATTCACAGTTCCTATTAAAGTAATAATGTGCTAGTTTTTAAATTACTGAACTATTCTGTTTGTTATTTCCAAAGGAATCTTATTAGCAGAGATAAAACATGCTAACATGGTTTTGCTTTGGGATTCATCACTTGCCTGATCAGAGAGTATTTAAAAATACATTTTGGTTATCTTCTCCTCACTTGCAATAAACAAGCCGAGGTAGCAATAAAGTAGTGTCAGGGTTATAAAATTTGGAGGACATGAAGGAACATTGTAACTTATAAAATTGTACCAAAATGTACATAATAATGTAGACAGTGAAAAGAAATAAAGGGATCAGAATTATACTTTTGAAATAGGTGTAATTTTGTATGCATTGATTTACCCCCAGAAGTATTCTGGAAATAATTTTAGCCCACAGCACCACTTTGGTTGAACTTAATAATACAAGTCCAGCCCTGGCTGGTAGCACAGTGGTTAAGGCACCGACCTGTGAACCCAAAGGTCTCAGGTTCGATTTCCCAGCCAGGGTACATAACCAGGTTGCAAACCAGGTCTTCAGTCAGGTCTGGGGCTGGAGGCAGGTGAAACACAACCATACATTGATGTCTCTCTCCCTCTCTGCCTCTCTCCCTTCTCCTCTTTCTAAAAATAATGAAATAAAATATATTAAAATAATAATAATACAAGACCAGGGATCACCTTAACAATGAAACCTTAGTCACTTGTCCATGGAATGCCCCAGTTAATTTTGATCTGGCAGTATATATCTTGTCAAGCAGAAAAACGTAGTAATATTTTTCTTCCAAACTTTTGAACTTCAGTTATTGATTCTGCCAATTTACATAAAGAACATAATTGATATTAGCAACCCAGGTCTTTAAATCTGTACTTCCAAACAGTTATAAAGTGGTTTAACTAGTTCAATATTTCTTTAGTTTAAAATAATTACATAAAATAAATTGCCCATGTTGCTTCAACCCAGTGTTTCACAGTATTTTCCAAATGTTGGGCACAGAATGAATTTTCAGATCTGAAATGTTTAGTAACTGTTTATACTTAGTAAGAGCTCACAAATTACCTTAATATTGATTTCAGAGTCATGTATACTAAGAAAAATATTAACTGATTGTAAAATATGGATGTCTTAGTTATGAACTGTGGAAAGATTCCTTTTTGAATCAAGTGGGACTTAACACAAGGAATGTGGAACTAGCAGATATTTGGGGGCAAAAATCACAATATATTTCCACATCCCTCTTCTTTAAAATGAACAGGCGGGAGGGAAAGGGTTCTGAGCTCTGGCAGGATTAAGAGTTTAGGGTCTTCCTAAACCAGATATTGATGTAGCATTGTATAAGGCCCTGAGGAATCTGTGGTCTGCTCACCTGGTCAAGGGAGTGACCATTGTTCTATGGGCAGATTCCAGCAGGTGGAGCAGCATGAGTGTGGCCCAGAATGCTTATCTTGAAGTAGTCTTTCTCTGAAAGGAGTTCCTTTTATGTAGCTAACTTATCCATCCAGTAATGATGTTTATCAGGAGCAACCATATATTTATGTGCATAATTAACCTCTACACAAAGCAATACCACTAAAGCCAGCTGCAGTTGTAACTCATGTTGCATTTGCCCACACATTCAAATATCTGTATTGTAATACAATTACCCTAACTTGGGTATCTATTCGCTAAGCAAAGAAAACATGTTCATTACATTTAAAAAATTGTTAATACAAGGCTCTGGCTGGTGACATAGTGGATAAGGTGCCCGCCTGTGAACCCAAAGGTCGCTGGTCCAATTCCCAGCAAGGGCACATAACCAGGTTGCAAACCAGGTCTCCAGCCACGTCAGCACCTGGAGGCAGGTGAAGGGCAGCCATACATTCAAGTCTCTCTCCCTCTCTGTCTCTCTCCCTTCCCCTTTCTCTAAAAAATAATAAAATAAAATATTTTTTTTTAATAAAAAGTTGTTAATACATTAGGACACAAAGAAATCACCATAAAATTTCAAAGAAACAAAAGTGGATAAACCTTTAAATATGTTTCAAAAAAAGCAAATATTAACTACTAAGTGTTTTGAAAATTTTATTTGTTATCCTAAGCCTTTATTCAGTAAAAATAATTTGTTTAATCATTCATTCATTTGCAAGCTACCTAGCAGAAAGAAAAATAATGATACTACTCTATATCATAGCTTCTAGGATACAAGAAGTTTGGATACAAGCAAGTTGTAGCTTAAGCATTTTTTAATACCAAACAGGAAAATAAAAATCAGCAAATTTCTACTCAAGAAACCAAAAATTCAACTAAAGAAACAAAAAGTAAGTGGATAGGACACTTGAATAAAGCAGATGCATTGGTGCATTTCAAAATGGAAAAAAAAATAAAGCCTTGGCTGTTAGCTCAGTGGATAGGCACTGGCCTGTGAACCCAAGGGCCACTGGTTCAGTTCCCAGTCAGAGCACATAGCCAGGTTGCAAGCCAGGTCCTTTGCTGGAGACAGGTGAAAGACAACCACGCACTGATGATTCTTTCCCTTTCTTTCTCCATTCCTGCCCTTTTCTCTATAAATAACGAATAAAATCTTAAAAAACAAACAACAAACAAATAAACAGAAAAAAAAACCCAAAACCCTGAATAGATCAGCCTTTCCAAATTGAAAAATAAAGCTCTAGGGAAATCTTAACCTTAAATATTGAAAATGTAGGAACATAATGCTTATCAAATAAGTGGAATATTTTGCCCTAAATGTGCATGCACCCACACCCACACATACACCTCTACAATGATTTTTCAAATGCTGCCAAACTGTCTCATTTGAATTTTACCCCAAATGTTCCACTTCTAATAATTTTTTTAAATATTTTCTCTCATTAATCTGATAGTTGTGAAGACTATTTTTTTCCCCTTAAGAAAGTGACTCCCTTGTAAATTACTTAGTGTTTAGCATACCCTTAAATAGTATTATCAGTCCTTTCTCATTAAAGTAACTAGAACTCAACTGAAAGTAGCTTAGTTAATAACCAAAATTGAGAGAAACATCTGGGCTGGATGGTTGCAAAGTTTGCTTTAGGAAGGATTCAAACACAAACACTTTGGTCATTTTTTTCTTCTGCCTTCTACCTTCCCTCCCTCCTTCACTTTCTTCTTTCAGTTTTTCAGCTCTGCTTCTGATTTTGTATTGCCCAAATTTTCTCCTACCACCATCAGCTTCCAAACTCCTGTCCCTGACCACCATGCCTCACAGTGAATGTGGCTGATAAAATAGCTGCTAAACCATTTAGTGTCATAAGAGATAGTGCCTAAGAGATAGTTGGCTCACATTTATGACCCAAGAGATAAAGTAAATAATACAACAGGGCCAGTAAACAAAATGGAATCAGACATTTCACCCTCAACACTAAGAGGTAGAAAACAGCAGGTATATAATTCTGGAATGGATACCATATGCCCTCAAAATATTCCAAGGAAATGTTTTCTATCTTAAATTTATGTTCTCAGCCAAGTTTTGAATCAAGTAAAATAACCAGTTTTCTATGTTCTGTATTTACGAAGTTTACCCATTGTGCATCTTTCTCAGGATGGTGTTCTGAGGTGTCTTCCATAAAAAGGAAAGTTAAAAAAGTGGGAGAAGTAAAGTCAGAGAACAAGGTATCCCTCACAGAAGAGAGGAAAAGAAAATTGCTCAGAGTTAGAGAAATAACTAGGTCAGATTGGGGAGGGAGAATAATGTGTTCCAAAGGGATATATCTAAAGCAGAAAAAGGTAGATAACCAAGGGACTTTTAAGTGGTGTCACAAAGTTTGGGGCCAAATAGGCAAAGCAGTAAGGAAAATGCTATATTAAAAAAAGAAATACAATTATAGTGCAGAGTCTGGCTCAGTTGTGAGCAACAATAATCACATAAACACTGAATAAGTCACCTGACGTTACATCACAATGCTGTATTGGTTAGTGGGAAGAGATGTAGATGTGGGTGAAAGTGTATAAGTTATTTAAATATTTCATTTTATATTATGCATTCAATATATAATAGTTAACATTAAAAATTCAAAAGAATAGTATAAGCTTCTCACTTAGAAATAGGGATATATGGAGATACATATACTTTATACATGTATATGTATGTGTGTATAAATATGTGTGTGTATGTGTGTGTATATATATATCTATATGTATACGTATATATGCATTAAAAGCATTGAAAAGGCCACTGGGAAGCATGAATTACATTAGATAGTTAGCTTGGAGGACTGCTCTTTTTAAGTATAATTTTTATTATAAATTTAACTTTTAAGTGTCTTTTCCTATTATATTTTAATACAAATGAATTAATCAATGCATGCTTTTAAAAGAGGTGATTTTTCTGCTAGCTTCACCAGACAAAAACAAACACTCACAGCAAAGATTACATGCCCAACTTCTCTGAATGCTTACTCTGACCAGGAGGAGGGGTTATTGATTAGAAAGAAACTCATTATTTGTCTGCATTTGTGATCGAAGAGAAGAGGAGCAATCTTTTAATGAAAGACAGCAGTAGTGGGAGATGAGTTCTTTAGACTAATTTGAAAAAGAGGGGCATGTAGCTGGAATATGGTTATATATTAGAAAATGTGCTGAATTATTAATATATTAAATATTATTTGAACATAGAATATTTTTGAGGATTTAGAAATGGTTCGATAAGTGAACCCTATTCTGTATATAGAAATTTAAAAGACAGACCTCAATGCAAATTGATTCTTGTTAAATTATTGGTTTGATCAGTCCAAATTCAACATATTTTAAAATTTTGCATACATGTTTCCCAAGGCCAAACATGTATAAGTTTAGTAAAGAAGTATTTGATTTTTAGGTTGACATAGGAAGATAAGTATTGTCGTATGTCAGTGAATAGTAATCCTAAAAATAGAATAGCCCCAGGAAAGCTTTGGGTTGGCCAAAAAGTCCATTATGGTTTTTTTTTTTTCCCCATAAAATGGCTCTAGTAGTGCTTAGTTGCCTTTAACTTCATTCAAAATAATTCTGTTAGATTGTATTGTGACAGCTGCCATATCAGCATGCATTAAAAAAAAGACTTATCAAAATTGGTGAATTTCTGTGCTGCCATTTTAATACTGAAGATGGAAGAAAACAAGCAACATTTCCAGCATGTTGTGCTTTATTATTTCAAGAAATGTAAAAATGCAACCAAAACACAAAAAAGGTTTGTTCAGTGTATGGAGAAGGTGCTGTTACAGATTGAAGTGTCAGAAATGGTTTTCAAAGTTGCTTGGTACTATTAACATTTTTGCCAAATATTTCTTTGTTGTGGAACTGTTTTATGCATTGAAACATGTCCAGCAGTACTTCTGGCCTCCACCCACTAGAAGCCAATAGTGAAAGATAGTCAACATAATCAAAATATCCAAAACAACAAAGTTATTGGTGAAAATTAAAAATATGTTGTTTATTTTACATAGAAAACAAAACAGATGTTTTGACCAACCCAATAAGACATATCATGATATTTAGTAGTTTCTATTAAAATTAAATTAAAACATTAACTCTCAGTTGAAATCTTAGTAAAAATGGTTCTGTATCTTGCTAGTGAACATGTGTTTTAATTTTCCTCTCATTGATTACTCTTATTTCTGTAATGAGAAGAAAAAAGAGGATATATAACAATGAAAATAAAGAATGTTTTGAAATATGTGATTTGACAGCACTCTGCTGAGAAACAGCATGGTATGATTGTTGGAATTTCTTGTTCAAAACTGTCTTTGCTATTTTGAGCTGTAGGATTCAGTCAATGTACTTGATCTTTCTTCACTTCAGTTTCAATACATGTAAAGCAGGAATTATATTAGGAACTATCACAGTACAGTTATTAATATTTGAGGAAATGACACATGTAAAGTATTAGGGAAGTGCTTGACATGTAATTAAGCCCTAGCTAACTAGTAGTTATCATTACTGATCTTTTCTTAATCCTTTTCATATGACTTGTTAAGTGTAATTTTTTGTATCCTAACACAACTTTGTTGTTGTACATTTGAAAATATTCTGATGTACTGTGTAGCTCACTAAATGTTATTGTTTTAAATGGTATTGATGATTCCATCTTTAGTTTCTGATCCAGAACCCTTTATTCCTGTGAAATATGAAGTTCCTACAAATAGAGAATGGGTGTGGGTGGTTTTCAGCTCTTAAAATAAGTAAATTAAAGGAGCTGATACTCAGAAGAGACATGCCATTACTAAGTATCTGTCTTAAAACATCATCTAGAGTCACTTCCACTAGCCTCATTCTTAGACATATCAGTAAACTTGGTGTTCAAAAGATTTTAGGTGATTTTTTACTGCAGTTGCAGCTGTTCATAGAAATAACAGCTAAATCTCACCTGCTTTCTTAGTTTTCTTTCTCTCCAATCACTCCCCTTCCTCTCAGCCCTTCTCCCCACCCCCAAATGGCCAGCACACCACCAATATGAGGATATGAGATTCAGGCTACTAATATTGAAACCCATCTGTCATTTCATGTTTGATCATTTAGAAAACTAGATGCAATGTGCTGATTGAATACAGTACAAAAGGTAATAGGATCTTAAAATATTAACATTACTAAGAATTTAGGTACTATTTGCTGATGCCCAAATGATTTGCAACAGGCCAAATAGTTTGTACTAGTTTGAATACCTAGTGAATAACAAAACAGGAAATAGTCTATGGCTCTTTTGAAGGCAACGTGAGCACAGTTTTTTACCATGTTGCATACCAAAATAGAGATGTATACTACTATGGCTTTCCTTGTTTAATTTTATTAATTATAACAAAAAAAAATGCTCATTCTCTGCAACAAATGCTAGTTATGCCAGTAAAATGAGTGAGATAACACTGTCTTTCTGTGTTTCACTATTTAATCAAGAAAACCACTAATTTAATTAGGTAACTTAATGTTGGTGAAAGTTCCTTCCATGATTCCATAAATTTTTATATCATGTGTCACATATATCTTCTCCTTGCCATTTCAAACTAGGTCTAAATTATGCCCAGGCTTTGTTCTATAACTGTAGATTGATCACATGTCAGTGTATAGATTATTCTAAGCTTAATTATAACATTTTTTTCAGTTTCTAAACAGTGAAACAATAGCTAGTGATCGCAATCCAACTTCAAGAGCGAAAAATCTCTAACACTACTGAATTATAATACTTTTTGTTCTTTCTAATGTATCTCTGTCCTGAGTTAAAGCCATATTACTTTAATCATATTGCTTTCATAGAAGCACCACTAATTGATCAGTTTAAATAAAATCTATTGGATTGCATTTATTTCTTGGAAAGGTGAGAGATCAGTTTGCTGTCAATCATGTTATTTCATGATTTCATGATTTCTATGTTGAACTTAGGAAAAATAGAGGGAAAATGATATATACATTCATTGTTATTGTATCGGCAAGGGACAAGCCATCTCTTAATCTCCCACTAGATGTTTGTAGAAGATATTGTAACATCTGGAACTTCCAAGCACATGATTTCATTTTGCATTATACTTATTGTCCTTCATTCTTAGTGAATTGTAGAATAACTTATTATTAGAGACATATGTTAATAGAACATCATATATAGAAGAAAATCATATTTTTACTTAAATGTTTCAGAGAAGACTCATCAATGTGTCAAAGACATCATTTATAGACTTTAAGGCTATTTTTGCTTATACTCAAACTACATTTCTATAAAAACTGAAATGTATTTATAACACCTGTATTAAATAATAAAAGTACTTAATAACTTTTGGCTTATTTCCAAGTACAGAAATAATACTAGCAAGTGAAATAATAATAACTTTTACTAATTAATCACCAGCAGTGTGCTTTCGTATTACATGTCATATCAAATAAACAATATAGCCCTGTAAAGCAGTCATTGTTAATCCCATTTTACAACATTATGAGCTAAAACAAGAAGGTTAGACATGTACTTTCCTCAGTGCTGTCAAGATCTGTCAGAATTCAAAGCCGTTACTCTCTTCATTGTATCTTTCTTGCTATATAATAATTTTTTGAACAATGTGGATGTTTAGAGGAGAGGAGAATAAATGGAGTAGTAAAGGGAAAGCTGCTGGGGTCAGTGAGAAAAGCTTCCTATATACTCTGATCTTCACACCCTTCTCATTTTCTTTTTTTTTTTTTTTTCCTTATCGATTTATCTCTGTTATCGCTTCCTACTCTTTCAATGATCACACTTTCATTTTCCTTTGACTTATTACTTGTTCTCCTGGTGAGTTTCCAAAAGGTGGAACTTCCATCATTATTTCACTTCAGTAAAATAGCCGTGGGGCTTATCCCCATAAAGCTGTGTACTACCCCAGTGCAAGAAGCCGGCCCTCAGCAGGCTACCGTGGATAAAGGTGTAGGCAAGTGGCTGGGCATGTTCTTTCCTCATCTTACTACATCTCCCACTTAAAGAAAGATCAAGATGATAACTTTCTGAACCTTTAAGTGCATTTCCCAAGGTAAATGTCAAGGATCTCTGTGTACAAGGAATTGGGGCAATTGATTTTCTTTTTAATTTCTCTCTAAATTGTACAATTGAATTAAATATTCCCAGCATTCCTCTGCATGATTCCAATTGTCAATAAGGAGGGACTACTGCACACTTTTATTTCTGTCAAGGGGCCACAATTTATAAATCTGTTTCCCTTTGCTTTTTCCTCTTTCTTGAAAAAGTATCCATAAAGAAAACCATGCAAAATATAAGTCTATAACTTGATGAATTATAGCAAAAATGATATCTATGTATTCATACTTAGGTCAAGAAATAGGTCCAGGAAGATACTTTCTTGCTTTCCACCACTATACAACACATCTTTAGTCTTCCCTTCAAAGATTAATATTTGTAGTAATATTTTGCTAAATTGTGAGGTTTCTTTCTTTTTTTCCTTTCATGCATTGCCCTTAAAAATATGGAACACTCCACGAATTTGCATGTCATCCTTGTGCAGGGGCCATGCTAATCTTCTCTGTATCGTTCCAATTTTAGTGTATGTGCTGCTGAAGTGAGCACATTGTGAGGTTTTTAATGCATTTTTATGTGTGACATTAAAACATGTCACAATAAGGCACCAGCCTGCGAACCCAAAGGTTGCAGTTTCGATTCCCCAGTCAGGGCACATAACCAGGTTGCAAACCAGGTCTCTAGTCAGGTCTGTGGCTGGAGGCAGGTGAAACACAACCATACATTGATGTCCCTCTCCCTTTCTGCCTCTCTCCCTTCCCCTCTTTCTAAAAATAATGAAATAAAATCTTAAACAAACAAACAAACAAAAAAACATGTCACAGGTAGGTAGGTGGGGGTAAACATGAACAAGTTTGGTCATTTGCCCAAGCTGAGCTATGCATATATGGAAGATAAATTATGTCACATACTTTACTTTTGAAATTATTTTAATTTCCATGACTATAATTATTAAACTATCAGATATATAGTTATTATGCATGTTGTCGCATCGTATATCAATAGCAACACCATTCAAAGTTATGTAAGTACAGTCATTCATTCTTTGGTTTACGCTCTCCACTTTGCTCATCTCAAAACAACTAATGGATTTTCTTCCACTTCCGTCTGGAATGGGGGGCTCAGTTCTACAATTTCTGGCTCTGGTCGGGAACATTGTTGCTGTAGTACACGTGCCAAACTAGTGCTGCATCCCCATCTAGAGGTCAAGTTGATTACTGCAAACCCCCTCACTTCAATGAGCCTTTCAAACATATACGTTCAAATTTGAATATACATAGCTGTTTATGTGAATGTGGAAAAATAATCTGTTTGCTATTGTTTTCTAACCAGTCCATTACACAGAAAGCGAGTATAGCACAAAGCAGGAGACACCGGTATTTCTAGATGGCACAGGGAAGCATAAATCATGGAGTCACATAGCAGCGCTAGAGCATGTTTCTACCAAAGATGAGCCTCCTGCATGTCAGACAATCCACCTACACAAGAACTGTAGCAGTGTCAGTGTTTTTAGCACATCTTGATAGGAAAATCTGTCGAACTGAACACGAGTGGCTTTTATTTTCTCTTGGCACTCAATGTCCAACATCAATTTGCATTTGACTATTTAGCTTATTCTCTTCTTTGAGAAGTCATAGCTATGTGAATAGAGCAGGAAATATTCTTGGGGTTTATGAGGCTATTAATGTATTTTTACTCCCACTGTTGCACTAGCTACAAATAACACCTTTTTCATCAAAAGGGAGAACTCATTCACATAAGGGGTGTAAGATAAAAATATGCTATTATATACTTATAGTAATTAATATTACTCATGTTAATTATTCAATTATTTAATTATGTTGAAAATTATGGAACAGCTTATTAATGTGAAATTATTGGTTAAGCCCAATTATTTGTTTTTACTTTTTTTTTTTTTCAGTAGATGTATACTGAACTTGTGCTATGTGCCAAAAATTGTGAGAGACTTCCTTACCTGCTAGAAAGTGGTAATCTAGAGTGACTCATACAAAGTACATTTAAAGTATAATAGGCAAAATTAGGCTGATAGAGTCTATTCTTCTTGGGAAGGAGGGAAAAGCTTTGTGTATAAGGCATCTTCTTGAAAGATGAGTAAAAATTATTAAGCTAAAAGGTAGACAAGAACAGGACAGAACAAAAAAATTATTAAGATTTTAAAGGCATTGTTTGTCAAAGTAAGAAGAAGCTCAGGTAGCTGCTTAAAAAAGAAATAGATAGCCAGGTCACATAACCAGGTTGCAAACCAAGTCTCCAGTTAAGTCTGTAGCTGGAGGCAGGTGAAACGCAACCATACATTGATGTCTCTCTCTCTTTCTGCCTCTCTCCCTTCACCTCTTTCTAAATATAATGAAATAAAATATTTTTAAAAATGAGAACAAATTAAAAAAATAAAATAAATAGTTGACTGGCTGGGGTGGCTCGGTAGACTGAGTGCCAGCCTGAGAACTGAAAGGTCACTGGTTCTATTCCCAGTCAGGGCACATGCTTGGGTTGAGGGTCAGGTTCCCAACTGCGGGCATGTTTTGCTCCCTCACTTTCTCCTTTCCTTCTGCTCTCTGTAAAAATATATAAATAAAACCTTTTAAGATATTAAAAAATATAGTTGAGACTGTGGCTTGAAACACAGGTTTAAATTAGAAGTGGTTTTACATACCACCTAATATATTAATGAGAAGATGATAATATCAATAGCCAACACAAGACTTCAAGAGAAGGAACATTTTTTGGCAGGGATTTTGACATGTTGGCTTCTCATTACCATTGAACAAAGCTGGGTGGGAATGTTATATATATATATAACATTATACATACATATATATATATATATATATATATATATATATATATATATATATATATAAAATTTGGGGGACCTACAAAATATTCAGATATCATCTGAGGATAGAGGTAATAGATTACCTTATTGTAGCAGTGCAAAGTAATGTGAACACAGGAGACTAGGTTGAAAAAGAAAGCTAATGCACTATGTGCGACAGCCAAGTGCTGGAAACAGCCTAAGTGCCCATCAGTGGATGATAGGATCCAAAAACTTTGGTACAGTTACACAATGGAATACTACACAGTAAAAAGAAAGAAGGAACTCCTACCTTTTGCAACAACATGGATGGAACTGGAAAGTATTATGCTTAGTGAAATAAGCCAATTAGTGAAACATAAATACCATATGATTTCACCCATTACAGAGTACTAATGCATAAAATAAACAAACAAGCAAAACAGAACCAGATACATGAATACAAGAAACAGACCTTCAGTGGGCAGAAGGGAGGGGAAGGTAGGAGGGGGAGAAGGCGGCAAAGAAGGGGAACAATTTAGTTAAGGAATTAGCATGGAAGCCCCATGGACATGGACAAGAAGTGGGATTGACTTTGGCAGAGAATGGGTGGTTGAGGAAGGGAGAGGAAATGGGATGAATGTAATACAATAAAATTAAATTAAAAAAAGAAAGTTAGCTCTCCTCATAATTGAGTATATGTTTGCCACTTTTGTTTGTGATACTGTAAGTTGTTGAAATAAGTCTGATTCTTGTGGATAATTGAAAATATAGTTTGATAAAATATTTTAAGCCTTTGGAAACTGTATATATTTGTTTGTATAAATTCATAATGAGAGGAAGTTTGGTACAATGGTTAAGAGCATGGATTTTGAAGTCAAACTGCCTTGGTTTGAATCCTGATTACTCCATCAATATGTGAGACCTTAGGTGAAAATTTTAGTTTAGCTATACCTTAGTTTTAGCACCTATGAAAGAGATAATACTAGTCCTTATTCACTGAGACCTTTCATATTAAGCAAACTAATATTATATAATATAGAACAATATCTGGAACAAATTAAATATATTAAGGGCTTTTGCTAAATACATGCTTATAATTTTATTATAGTTTCCCATGAATTCTGTCAACATGTGTGAAAAGAAAAACATCCATTGTGGTATTTTCATTGTAAAAATATCAAGAATCACTTTTGTTATTAGTATACCTTGACAATTGTTATCTATTTAAATTCGGGAATGGTAACTTAACCCCTAAAATTAAAAATTGTGTGAATTTTTCTGCATTCTCCATCCTAATCTTAACCAAATGATAGCTTGCCTTTTAAGATAGCTAAATTTGTGTTTATTTGTGTTTAATCCATAGGGAAGATCATAAGAAAAACATTGACAGTTGGAGACATCCAAACAAAGTGTCACAGCATGTCCCCAGTAAAGCTTGAAGAATTTAACATCCCATGTGACAATCACTTCGGCAGCAGTGAGAAATGTCACTTTTCAGTTTGTCCTAAAATAATAACTAATGTGTAAATGAGAAGGGGGATGTGTTAAAAAATAGAATCATAATGCACATAATGTTTATATTCCCTGATACTTGCTATGACTTTTAAGTCACTTTACTGAATTCTGAAATTCACACCTATCAGATGCTTATAAGACCTGGATAATCAGAGTGGTCCTTAGACCAATAGTCTTGACCTAAACAAGCTTTATCTTAGACCCTCGGAGTTACAATTTACACTTTAGCAAGATTATGAAGTGATTTTTAAATATTAAAATTTGAAAGTAACTGAGTAAGGATAACTGGAAGTCACTAATAGGTTAACAATAAATAAAATTGTTGGAAAATAAACACAAAATGACCCTCCTTCTAGCTTCACTACACTGAATTTCTGAAAAAAACAAAAAAACAAAAAACCCTACCTTGTAAATATAAAAATTATACTTAATTTTATTCCACAAATATTTATTAAGAACTTATCTTGTGCTAGTTACTTTTAATGGGTTCTAAAGATATAATGTCGAACAAAATTGGCAAACTTTTTATACTTGTAATATTGTAATGCTTTCTGAGAGAGCTAGCGGAAATTTTTATTTAAGATTAAGATTTATTTTATTTAATACTAAGAGCAAGAATGCAAAAAAAGTAGGCTTCTCCAGACAGGTAGAAATTTCCCTGAAAAGCAAAAACTTTGTTTCTTGTATAACATTGCTCAGATTCAGTTGCTGCTTAGATTCTGGAACCAGACTGCCTGGGTTCAAATCCTTGCTTCCTGAATAATTGCAAAATGTACAACCTTTCTGTTCCTTAGTTTCCTCATATGAAAAGTGAAGGAAACAGTATGGCATTTCCTTAAAAAACTAAAACTGGAACAGCCATTTTTGGGGTTTTTTTTTTCTTTTTTCTTTTTTCTTTTTTTTTTAAATTTTATTGTTGTTGTATTACATCCATCCCCTTTTTGCTCCCCTCTGTCCCCCGCCCCACCCATTCCCCCCAAAGTCAATCCCACCTGTTGTCCATGTCCATGGTTCCTTTATACTAGGTTCTTGTCTAAGCTGCTCCCCTTTCTTGCCTCTGCCTCCCCCTCCCCCCTCCCCTCAACCCCTTTTCCCCTGACCACTGAAGGCCTATTCCTTGTATTCATATACTTGGTTCTGTTTTGCTTGTTGTTAGTTTTGTTCATTATTGTCCCATAATGGGTGAGATC
Organism: Noctilio leporinus; assembly: GCA_004026585.1. Classification (NCBI taxonomy): domain Eukaryota; kingdom Metazoa; phylum Chordata; class Mammalia; order Chiroptera; family Noctilionidae; genus Noctilio; species Noctilio leporinus. The sequence continues at coordinate 242,491 of PVIW01002063.1, forward strand.
ATATGATATTTGTCTTTCACTGACTGGCTTATTTCACTAAGCATAATACTCTCCAGTTCCATCCATGTTGTTGCAAAGTTCCTTCTTTCTTTCTGCTACATAGAATTCCATTGTGTAAATGTACCAAAGTTTTTTGATCCAATCATCCACTGATGGGCACTTAGGCTGTTTCCAGCACTTGGCTATTGTAAATAGTGCCGCTATGAACATAGGTGTGCATAGGTTCTTATTAATTGGTATTTCAGGATTCTTTGGGTATAGTCCAAGTGGAATTGTTGGATCAAAAGGCAGTTCCATTTTTAGTTTTTTAAGGAAACCCCATACTGTTTTCCACAGTGGCTGCACCAGCCTGCATTCCCACCAACAGTGTATGAGGGTTCCCTTTGCCCCACATCCTCGCCAACACTTGTTGTTTGTTGATTTGTTGATGATTGCCATTCTGACAGGGGTAAGGTGGTATCTTAATGCAGTTTTAATTTGCATCTCTCTGATGACTAGCGATGTTGAGCATTCTTTCATATGCCTCTGGGCCCTTTGTATATCTTCCTCAGTGAGTTGTCTGTTCAGGTCCTTTGCCCATTTTTTAATTGGGCTGTCTGTCTCCCTGGTGTTGAGTCGCATTACTTCTTTATATATTTTGGAGATCAGAC
>PVIW01002064.1:0-218761 GCA_004026585.1 Noctilio leporinus
GGAGGCTTGTCTTGTGACATACCATGTGGTCTATCTTGGAGAATGATCCATGTGCATTTGAGAAGAATGTGTATTTTGCTTCTTTGGGGTAAAAGACTCTGTATACATCAGTTAGGTCCATTTCCTCTAGAGTGTTGTTCAATGCCACAACATCTCTGGGGATTTTTTGTTTGGAAGATCTGTCCATTATTGATAGTGGACATTAAAATCCCCTACTATTAGTGTGTTGCTGTATATGTCTTTCTTAAAGTCTTCCAAGATTTTCCTTATATATTTCAGAGCTCCTATGTTGGGTGCGTATATGTTTATCAGAGTTATTTCTTCTTGATGGATTGTTCCCTTAAGTATTATGAAATGTCCATCTTTGTCCCTTTTGATGGACTTCATTGTAAAATCTATTTTATCTGAAATCAGTATTGCTACTCCAGCTTTTTTTTATGTCCATTTGCTTGATATATAGTTTTCCATCCCTTCACTCTCAATCTGTGTCGATCTTTTGTTCTGAGGTGGGTCTCTTGAAGACGGCATATATGTGGGTCATGTTGTCTTATCCATTTGGCTACCCTATGTCTTTTGATTGGTGCATTTAATCCATTTACATTTAAGGTGATTATTGATTGATACTAGAATAATGTTTTTAAGTGCACAAAATACATATGATTACAAAAGAACAAATCTATGTTGGCATGTCGTTATATTGACATGTTAAAAAAAAAAAGCCTCCTGCAGTGGGTCTAATAACTACCATAATCCTGAAGTAGTGATGAACAAAGTCAGTATTCAAGATGAAACAATTCTGGACTCCTCTACAATTGTAAAATGGGATATGAAAACATCTGTGATTTCTATGAATGGAAAGTCATAAGTACTGCTAATACTGTCATGGTGTGTTGCTATGCTTAATGACAAATAAAAATGTAATATTTTCCTATCTGTGTTCATAGCCCTGCTAAATTCTATCCAGAAACCTCTTGGAGGCCCATGGGCCCTACATTAAAGATACTCTGAATCCAATGATGCTTCTCCTCCTCCTCCTTTTATGAAACCAAGAGAGAAGTGGAGTGGGGCAGCAGTCAGTTGTCAGCAAGCATATATGTGCATGGGACCCTCAGAAGCTGATATCAGCAGAGTCACCCTAGCACTCAAACCCTAGCAGTGCACCGTGTCACCACCAGTGAGTCTGGTGTCATTGTCACATCCATTGATCATTCTGGATCAGTTCAGTGCTTCTCCAACCAGAGAGTCTATCTCTGGCAATGCTACCAATAGCCAATACATAGCATAATGTATTGTTCTCCAGGATTGTTCTCCAGGAGTCATTCTCCAAGGCCAGGAACTTCTCCTCAAGTATCCTTTATTAACCTGTTATTAACGTATTAACTTATTAACTGTTGCATACTTGGTCTACACTTTCCTTAGGATAATGTTCTATATATTCACTTCCTCTATTGAAAAAAAAAAAAAAGTACTTCCATATTACCAACCAGATCCGGTGCCCAGGATTTAGATCCATAATCTATGTGAATACCTAAAATTGGATTTATCCTCTCCTCAAAATCAGTTTTTCCTCCTGACTTTTCTCCTCCTGACTTGTTAGGAGCATCACGCATAACTAGATATGGAAACTTCAGGCTTTCCAACCACCACACCTTCTTTCCACATTTTACTCCCCAATCTAATAATGAGGAAAGATGGCATCTCTCCAGTTTGCCTTTGTATTCCATTCTCATTTCTACCAGTTACTTTACAGCCTAACCTAGATCACCATTACTCTTGCCCTTGCTACTCAAATATTCAAACACATCCTAGCATAGCTACTGCCTACTTGATTTTACCACAGGACAACTCTGCCCAACTACAGACAGAGCCTGCCTTACCAGCTTCTCCTTGCTTGCGTCTGTATTCCCAGTTCAGCCACCTGTCTGACCCTGTGCTGCAAACTCAATAACTTTTTGTTCCATAAAACAGGGAGCAAAGATTCCACCTTATTTTCTGACTTGCTGCCTTTCTCATATTGTACCTTCTTTTGAAATGTGTTTCTCCAGGAGCTTCTATTCCATCAAAGACTATGTCAAGCACCACCCATTTTTGAAGACTTTTTGATGTGCTTCTGGCACTCCCAATCTGATAAAACAGAGCCCTCCCACTTCAGCCTCTCTAGCATTTTTCTCAGGACTTACCTACCTCAGCCCTTCATTATGACCCATTATATTCATCTTACCCACTGCACTTGATTTTAAATTCCTTAAGGGTAGGGACTGCTTTAATTCATCCTTGTGTCTCTGTAGTGCTTGGCAGTGTCTTCTACAATGAGTACCCACTACGTGTTTTCAATTGAGCTAAAATGATTCTTATACATAAATTGATTTTGCAAGAATGACCTTGCACTTTCTGTGTACCACCAAAGGGTAAGCTAGCTAACAGGTGTTCACTAACTCTAATCTGTGGATCGATTAGTGAATTTCGTTGACACTGGGCTTGCCCCTGGCCTTTACCCGTGCAGTCTCATGGACTAGGCATTTGAATCATTGTGCAGACTAACTTGATGGACCCTCAGGACTGAATTTGGTCAGTATTTTTTCCAGTAAGTCTTTCCTAACCTCAAGTCTGACTTTGTGAGGGTGCACCCTGTGCAGTCTCACGGAGCCCAGAACTTAGGAGGATGGCACACTTGTTCTGCTGTCTCCATTTTGAAATTCTTAATAATTTTTCACAAAGGTCCCTGCATTTTCACTTTGCACTTGACCCCACAAATTCAATATAGTCAGTCCTGCCTAACCCTTCCTTTCCCACATGCTTCTGTCATCCTCTATATTTTCCATCTTTGCAGTCATCACTCAAAATTTTAATTTTCTGCTTACATCTGTCTGGTACTCTGTGTATCTCAATAGACCCTAAATTCTGAAGGCAAAAACAAAAATTCTGAATTCTGTTTATTGTTATATCCCCAAAGCTTAGCCTAATATTATGTACATAATCAATTTTTGCTGATTGGATACAGGGATGAGTATCTGAGGGAAGGAAAAGGAGAAGGAACTGATGAATTAATGAATGTATTTGTCCATTCATACCCTTTGGGAAGCCAGAGCATGGGAGGCCTTTGACTTGAAGGCTTCAGATAGGCCCCTAGAGCAATGATAGAATTCTAGTGCAGAAACTACTCTAGTTAGAAAGGAGGGTAAGATCAGCTCAAGAAAGAACATGGGAAAAGTAATGACATGAAGTAAAATTATTAAACAAAAAATAATTAATGAGGAAAGAACCATTAAGAGAATCATAATAGAGATGTTTTGAATACAAGCATAGCTACCTACCATTGAGGTGCTTTTGGAGGAGGAAGATGCCTTAGTGATTAAATAATCCCATCTTGCTTTTCCTAACATTTTCTGGTAAGCCTGGACTCATGGGGCATATTAGGTAACAGGTACCAGAGGAGAAATATGTGTCACTGTCTTAACTTAATGCCACAATATCCTCCAAACTACCTTAATGATTCTTGATTTTCATCTTCTCATTAGGAGTCTACAGATCATATAGTTGCAATAAAATTTGATTTCTAGTTTATAATTTTTAGTCCATTTGGACCAATTTAATAATCTAAAGTATCTTGAGTCATTATATGCAAGAATGAAAAGTATTATGAGTATTTAATAAAATTGCATACTAGCTGCTTTTCACTAGTAAACTCCTTTTCCTAAGGACTTCTACTTGGAATGAGAACTATTTCCCACTCAGTTTGAAGAAATAGAGAAATATCCCCAAAAGTCTTGCTGGGCCAACAGTGTGATTGTCCTTCTCAGCCACACCTGCTAGTTTTGCAACAGAGACACAACAGACAGCCAGGACAGGCAGTGCTAGGACCCGTTTTCTGCTGCACGGCATTGGATGAGTTACAAAATGTTCTTAATTCTCAATTTTCATACCTGTAAAATGGGAATAATGATACTTTTATTCCATACATTTCTGAGCATAATGTGATGAATGCATGTAAATGGGGCTTAGCCCCATGTAGCAGCTTGTAGAAAACCCTATATGGTCATTGGTAATTGTTTTCAGCATGTAGAATATGAGCAGTTATGAATTTGCATCTGGTCCTGTTGGAATAGGTATAAAAAGATAATGGTATCAATTAGACGTTGGGGCAACTTTTCCTCTGAAAGGCCAGGAAGTAAATATTTCATTCTTGTGCACCTTACTATCTCTGTCACGCTGGCCAGTCCTGCAGTTGAAGCTTGACAATACATAAACAAATAGGTGTGGCTATATGCCAATAAAAGTTTATTTTTTAAAAAAAAAAGTCTTTAGAGGACAGATTTGTTTCTAAGACTATGGCTATCGACTTTGGGAGTTCCCAAGTGTAGTAGAAAGACTTATAAGACTTGTCAAGGCAAGCCAAGAGGAGGTAGAGACTAAGCCCACTGCTGCGCTGAAAAACATGGAAATTGACGCTTTCAAGGAGACTATTATATGAGCTTCCCAGAGATGAGTAAAAGTAAACATTATGGCCCAGAACAAATAGCTCAGGTATTGTTGCTTTGGGTTTTTGGTTTTTTGGGTTTTTTTTTTTTTTTTTTTTTTTTTAACTTGCTGCTCAGGATAAATAACTTCAGCTTTAAAACAGAGCCTTCCTTTTTTATTAGCTATTTCCTTGGGAACTCAGCTCCCCCTCCGGACCTCAAATGCTCCATGTTTCTAAGAACAAAAACCTTTATAAATTGATTGATAGAAAAGTCTGCTGGTTTTCGCTCCCTTTCATTGTGTATGAACAGACAGTGGAGGGGTTCTTTCTCTGGTAGTTTGACTGTAAAGAAATGGAACATGGGTATTGGGGAAAATCATCCCCTTCCTTTCTTATTCTTATTATAAAGCAATAACAAAAAAGAATCTATGAACAATATTTGACTCTGAAAATGAGCCAGGGACTTATAACAACCACTTAGAACGCTTAGCAGCTCACCATAACTGCTAAACATGAGGCAGATTCTGGTTCTTTGCAAGGAGAGCAGCTACTGCATATGCTCACAGGCTAGGAGAGCAAGAACACCTTTTTCGGGGCCCCTGCTTGGGAAAGAAAGACATTTATGGGAAATTCACAGATTCTGAAATGCAGACATTTAAATAGAGCATACAACATATACCCACAACCGGCTCTTCATTAATAAGTGTACAATATGGGAAAGGCAACAAGCCAGTGGGAAAAAATGAGGTGAAATATTTGCTCACTGTTTTATGGAACAAAGAGTGATCGAATTTGCAGTATGGAGTCAGACAGGTGGCTAAATTGGAAATGTGGGGACATGATGGAGGGAGAAGCTTGTATCGTGGGGCCTGTCTGTAGTTCAGTGGAGTTGCCCTCTGGTAAAATCAAGTGCATCCTATATTATATTGTATTTTGCTATTCAAAATGGCTAGTCCCTTCCAGGACTTTTACAAATTCATCAGTGTCCATTCAAATGGATCTATTACTTTATTCAATAGAAACAAAAAAATTAAGTCTGTCATGATATCATGATAAAGCAAGGCTCTCATCAGATTTCTCTTTTTTTGTTGTTGTTTTACAGCTTTCTCCTTGTATTTGGTTGCTTGATTTTGTCAGTATTTTCCACCATCCCTGAGCACACAAAACTGGCCTCAAGTTGCCTCTTGATTCTGGTAAGTGAAACCTCTGAACAAAAATGTACATAAAATGTATGTATATATGAACTATTTATAACATTTATACAATGTGTTTTATCCCACAAAAAGTTTTACCTAGAAAGAAGTTACTGTGAAGTATAAGTTTCAAAGATCACTGAAACATTTCTACTTGGTGAGAAATTCTACATTTTGCTGTCAGACCTTAATCACACAGAATTGCTCAACTCCTTTTAAAATAAAAAAAAATCCCAAAATATTTTATTCTGAACTATTCTGGAATTTTTGAACTCTTGTACTTTCTATTACAACTAAACTATAGCACTATTTTCTCAAATCCAATCCAATTGAAAGTTCTGTTAATTTATATATGTTTTGACCCACTCAGTCCAAAAATATCACACTTGACAATCTCAGAACCATCTGAGTGACCTCTGAACTGGAATTCACCTCCACCATAAAACCTGGTGAGTTACAAAGAAAAAGAAAGAAAGAAGGAAAGGGATAAGATGGCTTTGTGCCCTAATAAACAGACATTGGTTATGTACAGCAGCAATAAATATTTAATATCATAAAATTATTCTTACCTTGAAGGTGGAAACTGAATGATGTCAACTAGTATAATCTGAGCAGAGTGCAGCTGCTTTTCTTATGTATGTTTTCAGATGGCTAGATGTTATCAAAGCTCCAAGTCTCAGTTCTGTATCAGGGAGAAATAATTTTTGATCCTGGAACAAATCTATTCCAATTTGTTTCCATACAAATTGTGCTCAACCAAGATTACCCTTTCGAAACTCAAGATATAGAACGATAGACAGACCAAAGAGCACTGGAGATTTGCTCTACTTATAGGGTTTCCATTTGGTTCACAAGTGGTCACTTAACCTCATGCACCCCTTTAATGACAAGTGATCTGAGCCCAAGGTCTAAGCCACAGCTGGCTTTTAGGTTCATATACAGAACACAACTGGGAACTTGAGAGTGAAAATATAAATCTGATTTTTAGACTTGGAAACATGAAAAACTGGATGACCAATGATATATAGTATATGTAAATCAAACATAGGAATGCCACAAAAAGGTTTCTCTTATAACGAGATGAAGAATCCAAAATGTTATGTTTACCTCCTCTGAATCTATGAAATATAAACTCAGTCATTGCTAATGTTTATAAATAATGCAAAGGAACCAATGTTACTAAAGACCTCAAAGATGATTAGTTCTTGATTTTAAAATCTCTGAACTATTGATCAAAGTTTACTAAGTAAAGTGCATTTGAGAAGATAAAAATGTAAATATCACACATCCTTCAGTCATTTTTTGCCATCTTTATTGAGATATAATTGACATGTAACATTGTATAAGTTTAAGATGTATAATGTGATGATTTATATAGGCATATATTGCAAAATGATTACCACAATAAAGTTAAATAACACGTCACATAGCTACCATTTGTGTGGGGTGGGGAAGGGGAGAACTTTTAAGCTCTAATCTCTTAGCCACTTTCAAGTATATAATGCAATATTGTCAACTATAAATACCATGCTGTATATCAGATCTTCAGAATGTATTTGTTTCATAACTAAAGGCTTGTACACTTTGACCACCTTCACCCGTTTCCCTTATCCCTCACCCCTGAAACCGCTAATCTCTGTATCTATGAGTTTGGGTTGGATTGTTGTTATTATTGTTGTTGTTGTTGTTTTTAGATTTCACATAGAAATGAGATCATACAACATTTGTCTTTTTCTATCTGGCCTATTTCACTTAGCATAATGTCCTCAAGGTCCATCCATGGTGTCACAAATGACAAGATAGCCTTTCTTTTATAGCTAAATATTTATATATATATAGTTGATGTTCTATTATGCATTTCTTAGTTGATGTACACTTAGTTTGTTTCATGTATTGGCATTGTAAACAACACTGCAATGAAGATGGGGGCACTGATACCTCTTTGAGATCCTTATTTCTTTTCCTTCAGGTGAATACCCAGAGGTGGGATTGCCGGATCATGTGGTAGTTCTAATTTCACTTCTTAAGAAACCTTGTACTACTATTTATAGTGGCAATATCAATTTCCATTCCCATCAACAGTGCATGAGGGTTCCATTTTCTCCACATTCTGGCCACCATTTGTTTTGTCTTGTCTTTGATAATACCCATTCTAGCAGGTATAAGGTGATATCTCATTGTGGTTTTGATTAGCATTTTCCTGAAGATAGTGCTGTTGAGCATCTTTTCACATACCTGTTTGCCATTTGTATATCATTTTTCAGTCTTGAATGCTTGTGAATTTAGTCCTTTGATGCAAATGAGGCCTTTGTTTTGGGCACGGTGGTTAAGTTCTGCAGACAGATGTTCTCAGAAAGGTACTGCTACCTGACTTCCCATAGGAAGAGGATTTGCTTACCTCCTATTTTTGTGCAATAGTGATCAATTGTCAGGGTATGTTTGAACCCAACATGTATTCTTAAAACCTACCATGAAATATGCAGACTGTGTTGCATGTCAAAGGTTGTATTGATGTTGTTCTTTTTCATTAATGTTTTCTCCCAAAACTATGTTTAACCCCCACCCCCAAAATTAAGTATAGCCTTTTTATTCTTTAGTAATTAATAAAATAGCTCACATAGTATATTATAAAAGTTCAATCAGTTGTAGGATATAGGGGGGAAAGCAAAAGTAATCTTAATGATTTAGGGAATCTCTTATTTATTCTTTTAACATACATGTTTTCGAGAGTAACCCTGATTTCAAAGTCTGCATATCCTCTGGACATCTAATCAAACATAATTCAGAGCATACAATTCTGACTTGCAGTGTTTTTAGTATCCAAGATGGAGCATATCTAAAGAATTGCTATCCAAATAGTAATAGGAATGGCTTTGAAAGCATTTACAGAAATTTATAATAAAGTCACTTTTGTGTACTTTTGGTCATAAGTACAACAGAAAATAAATTTACAAGAATTATATATAAATCATACATCACAATTATATATTTTTCATAACTTTATCCCAATATGTTTTTTGTTTGTTTGTTTATTTTTATTTTAAAGATTCTACTTATTATTTTCAGAGAAAAGGGCAGAGAGGGAGAAAGAAAGGGAGAGAAACGTCAATGTATGGTTGCCTTTCACTTGCCTCCAGTTAAGGACCTCGCTGGAGACCTGGCTTGCAACCTGGTTATGTGCCCTGACTGGGGAATCAAACCATACCAGCCAAACCAATATGTTGTTTTTTTTTAAATATATGTGCTGGTGGCATAGTGGATAAGGCACCAGCCTGCAAACCCAAAGGCTGCTGGTTCAATTCCCCAACCAGCGCACATATAATCAGGTTACAAGCCAGGTCTCCAGCCAAGTCCATGACTGGGTGCAGGTGAAAGGCAATGTTACTTTGATATCTCTCTCCCTCTCTGCCTCTCTCCCTTCCCCTCTCTCTAAAAATAGCAAATAAGTCTTAAAAAAAAAAAAAAAAAAAAAAAAAAGATGTTCCTAAATTCAACTCTGACTCTATTTCTGTACAAATAAAGACACCCACACTTCTGATGGGGAGCACACTCCAAGAAGACTGGCCCTGGACACACTGCTCAGGGTACTCTTTGACACTCACACTTGCCACCTGACTCCTTGAGGGCACCAGCATCATAGGACTTGGTCTTGCTCACCTCCTGGAGCCCACGCAGAGTCTCAGCTCTCCCTATTTGACTCCTAGGAGAAGCTTCCATCACTTGTCCAGAGTTGCACCCCCAATGCTGCCTGCAAATTTATAATGGAATTGCCTTTTTTATGAGCCAAAGGAATACCCCTATTAATTTTGTCTTTTATTTCTCCTAGTTGTATGAACTGGGGTTTCATGATATGTACGAGGTTCCCTTATTTCTCCCCCAGAGAAGCAGTAAAGCATACACTTAAGAATGTGAATGACACCACTGAGTTCAAATTCACTCCTACCACTTTTTAGCTGTGGGACTTTGGGAAATCACTTTCTGTGTCTCAGTTTTCTCATCGGTTCAAAGTGGCTAATGATATACCCTACTCATAAAGGTAAAGATTAAATTCCAGTACTTAAAGAGAAAGGCAGCAAATATTATGATCACTGGCTCCTCCATATACATAACTGGGTATAATAAAGACACAAATATGGGTGAACAGTGGAATAGTTGAAAATACTACATTTGAGAAAATATCATACTTTCCTAAAATAAACCAGGTACTTTTGCCCATTTTCTCACCAAAAAGACTGTCAGGACAACTTTTTGCACAAACACATTCATTTAACTAAAATTGACTCAATGATATGCATTCAGCAGCAGTATGTGTTCACAATAACTACTTATTTTTGATGACTAATGAAATAGATTTTTACTATTGTAGTGTTTTGATCAAGGTATCTGATGGCAATGGCATGGCTTCATAAGCTCTTCTTCTGAGCGGAGCACTGGGCAGGGATAACAGCGGGCCTGACTGGTGGGCTAGCTCCCCGCTCGCTCTGAAGAGAAACTGATGCGCTCGAGACCATGACACAAAGCCGTGTGCCCAACTACCCAGGACAGTTAAAAGCTGGTGTTAGTTTCTCATTCTCTTGCTTCATAATCAAGACTGGCAGGTGTACTGAAGTGCATTTTTCTACCAGTAAAGAAAATACTGATGTCTAAGGCTTCTTTTTGGCTCCAAATATGTCAGGTGATACCTACACCCTTTTGCTAGGGATGTTAGCTTCCTTTATTATAAAGGGTCCACTTTAAAAAATGATCAAAAACAGGTCCTTTCCAAAGAACTGACAAGATGGTAGAAGCAGAGCAGAAGAAGAAGCGGACCTTCCACAAGTTCACCTGCCACAACAGGGATCTTGACCAGCTAATTGACTTGTCCTATGAGCAGCTAAGGCAGCTCTACAGTGCCAGGCAGCTGGCGGTGGCTGAACCCAGGCCTGTGGAGGAAGCAGCACTCACAGCTAAAGCACCTGCACAGGGCAAGGCCAAGAAAAAGGCACCACCCACACAGAGCCTGAAGTGGTGAAGACGCACCTGCAGGACATGAGCATCCTACCAGAGATGGTAGGCAGCATGGTGGGTGTGTACAATGGAAAGCCTTTAACCAGAGATGATTGGCATTACACAAGCAAGTTCTACATCACCTACAAGCTAGGGAAACATGGCTGGCCCGGTTGGTATTAGGGCCACCCACTCTTCTTGCTTCATCTCTCCCAAGAAGCCAATAAAAACACATACTTATTTTTTTTTTTTAAGTTCTCAAAAACAGGTATATCAATTCAGACCACTTAAAGACCTTTGTATAAAGAAGTCTAGCTTTTCACGAAGATGGTGCCAAAGCAAAGAAGGAAGTCCCTTGTCCCACAAAGCTGAAACCAACGCAAAGGCTTTGAATGAAAAGAAAGCAGTGCTAAAAGGCACCTGTAGCCACAAAAAGAAAAAGATCTGCAGGTCACCCACCTTGCTGAAGCCTAAGATACTGCACTTCCAAAGGCAGCCTAAATATCCTTGGAAGAACGCCCCTGTGAGAAACAACCTTAACCACTATACTAACATCAAGTTTTCTCTGACTTCAAGTCAGCCATAAAGAAGATAGAAGACAACGATACACTTATGTTCAATATGGATGATGTTAAGGCCAACAATCACCAGATCAAATAGGCTGTGAAGAAGCTCTGACATTGATGTGCCCAAGGTCAGCACCCTGATCAGGCCTGATGTAAAGAAGAAGGCACATGTTCAACTGGCTCCAGACTATGATGCTTTGGATGTTGCCAACAAAATTGGGATTACATAAACTGAGTCCAGCTGGCTCATTCTAAATTTAAAATTTTTATACTGTAACATTTTTTAAAAAGTTTAAATACTATTGTATAAGTAGCAGCCTGACATGTGGGGTAAATAGTCAAGTATAAAGCTGTGTCTTCTAGTCCCAGCTCACTTTGTTCAGAAGGGCATTATGCTATTGAAGGGAATACTCCTGTTTCCAGGTTAAACTATTGTGGAAAGTTTTATTTTGACTTGTTTTTATTTTATTACCTGAGGTTGTATATTTTTGATTTTCATATCCTATTTCTTAAGCACCGTACTATTTAGAGTGTATTTCCTCTCAAATGGATGACTTCATGCCTTCCAGATTAATTTTAAAGTATCCATTTTAAACCTTTAGTACAGATTGTTCAACCCACTAAAATGGGGACCTCTCCACTTAAGTAAAATGATGAATAGCATCTGTGAAATTTCTACTGAAGGTGGTTCTTTCCAAAAGCTCCCAGCCACAAGCAGTAAAAGGATTGCCATTATCATTTTTAGCAAAATAGAGCACATCTTAGCAAATTTGAGCCTCTATCTTCCTACTGTGTTAGAAAGACTCTATACCACAAATGGATTATACTAAGCATCTGGACAAGTACTCAAACACATGGTCAAATATTTAGGTTTGCCTGAACATCTGGGTGTTTGGCACCCTCTGGATACAGCATATGAATATTTGCTGTTCTTGCTTCATGTAACAAAACAAACATGGGTTGCTGTTTCTTTGTGCAATGAATCAGTTCCTGAAACACGTACAAATCTAATTTAGGCAGATCTAATTATATCTTAAATGCACTAGTGGAGCTTACTATTTAAAGAAAATCTGTAGTGAACCCTTTTGTGAAGTCAAGTGTCCTCTTGAAAAGCTAATAACAGCTACATAATTAATCTGTGTGGCAGGTTTGTTTTCTTCTAATTTGGGTGCCTGTAGGGTTGTTTTTAATTGCTATATAACTATCCATGATATGACACAGTATTGAAGAATTATAGCGATTGTTGCCATTTTCCATCAGTCTGCCTTAGTAGAGAGGGAGAAAAAATCAGTCACAAACATACTTTTCCTCTCCTTGCAAAGTAGAAAGATTTGCACATAAAATTGTATAGATTTGGTGTGAAATAAGATTACATTAAGTCTTTACATTTAAAGCTCTAGCATTTAACATTGTAAAGAGGTTATAACAGAGTATAAGGATAAGAACCCATTCAAAAATATTAAATCTTATGTTTGTAAAGTGACAGAGTCTAAGATATTAAACAATCAGGTATGAGGCATGAGTGATGCTTCTTGTTGCTTACCACACCCCTGTAATTTACTGCAGAAAGCTCTCAGAATATCCCAATGAACATTGAAAAGTGCAATTATTTTCCTTTGCTTGTCTTTCATCAAGGAAAATGCAAATAAACTTTAAAGTGATTTATGGAGACTAACGACCCTCATCAATCTGCTGACAACTGAAAAGAAAAAGCAGTCGTTTAACACCTACACTGACTCTTAACTGGAGGATAATAATATAGTAAGTTGTCTTATGAAAAGTATTTCAGATATTAGAGCAAAGAGTTGTTCACGTTGAAGATAATGAAATAGTGTCTGAAAAAGAACCGGTCTCTATCTACAATTAAGGAAGGAAAGTACTTCCCACGTTTCTGATGTGAGCCTTGGTGTCTAACCAGGTGGTCCAGTCTATTTCATAGAGTTGCTCTGTACTATTTTGTTTTAAGACTTGATGAGAGAAGCCCAGCAGATACCCTCAGAGCTATCAATGAGCCACACTTAGCCAGGTCTGCTCTGATGTCTTATGTTCTTTTGAGCCCCGCAAAAGTATATTCAACTGAGACAGAGAGAAACAAGGTGGTATGGTAAGCGTTTGAGAGATGTTAGAAAATAACAGTGTTCAGAATGGTTGGCAATAAGGGAAAAGCACCCTTCTCTTATGTTCTTTTCAGGCTTAATTAATTTCAGGGTATTCTGAACCTGAATCAAACACTTTCACCTTCCTGGAATAAACTAGCTCTTTCCTTTGAATTCCTCAGCATTGGCTACTTGGCATTGTATATCCTGCCTTATTCATTTATTCAAGAATATTTATGCAGCATCCAATATGGGGGAGGCATTCTTTTGGGACCTAAGGATAGGGATATAGCAATGAACAAAACAGGCAAAATCTCCATCCTCATGCAAGTCACATTTTTGGGGGGAAAACATACATGAGATCTGTCTGGAAATGGTCCAGGTATTGTTAATATAGTGAGACCAGTTTGCTCAACATCAATGTAAACTGGCAGCCAAGGGGAGTGGACTGGAATTCGCATGTGAACAATACAACTTCACTGTACAAGTCAGTGAGGGTGGTAGATGCCATTGACTGAGTACATGTACTGCATCACCATTGCATACAGCTCAAAATGACTGAGCGAGTAGAGCAACAAACTTGCACCAAATTTTGCGTTAATCAGGGGGTGATGAGGAGGGCAAAGGGGGGGAATTGAAAAAATTGTAATAGAATAACAATTAAACAATGATTTAAAAAATTTTGTGTTAAGCTTGAACATTCCTCTGCAGAAACTATTCTCAGATGATTCAGAAGGCCACAGCTATGACCAACTAGTGATTGGCAGTGCACCCGCTGATGCATTGTATCTCATGCAGTTTTTTGGTGAAACATCAAATCACCTAGGTGACTCAACCCCCCTGCAGCCCAGATTTTGTTGCCCTGCAACTCCTGGCTTCTCCCAAAACAAACCATCTTTGAAAGGGAAGAGATTTCAAACCATTGATGAAATTCAGGAAAACATTATAGGGCAGCTGATGGTAATTGGGAGAACTGTGTGAGGTCCCCAGGTGCTTACTTTGAAGGGGACTGGGGCACCATTGTCCTACATACAATGTTTCTTGCATCTTCTTCAATAAAAGTCTCTATTTTTCATATTACATAACTGGATACTTTCTGGACAGAAAGTAAACATTAGCAAATCAATGTATTAAGTGGTATAAGCAAAAGAAATGCAGGAAAAAGGACTAGATAGTGAAGCAGTGTTTCAATAATATGTCTAGAGAAGTCCACTGGAAAGGGTAGCCTTACAGCAGAGACTTCAATGACATGAGACAACAAACGTGCAGATTCAGGCAGATGGAGCTTCAAGGACAAAAGCCTGGGCAGGAGGTCACCTGCTGAGTGGAGGAAGGGCAAGAAAACCAGAATAGCTGAAGGAACAGTAAGAACAGTAAGCCAAGTTGGGTGGAGAGAGATGAGGCACCAGTTGAACTGCAAATTCTTGATTATAGAAGCTAAAGCTGATTCAGTGACAGCAGTTAATACAGTAGCATCTAGTAGCAAATTATCAATAAATATTTAGTGAAAGAAGGGTGACCGATTGTTTAATTGTACAACATTAATATTGAAATGTCACACTATCATGAATATGGCATGAAGAATGGCCTGGAGTAGGGAAGTCATAGGATTGAAGCCATATAGGAAGGAATTGAAGTCATTCACATAAAACACGTGAGAAGCCATGATGAAACAGAGGTGGTGTGACTGCAGCGGGGAAATGGACTGGAGCCTTGCAGTCTGGAGGTCAAGTCAAAGCTACAAATTCTGTGTGATTAGTCAGTGTCTCACAAAAAATCTCTTCTTCTCAGAACTGAGATAGTCTGACCCTTGCCTACTGCATGGCTCCAAAGGGCTCTCTTCCTGCCTCATTTCAGATGCTTTCAATGCAATGTGGTCCTCATTTACCCTCTACCTTCTCACTGTCTCTGGTTTAGACCTGCAGATTGTTCTAACCTATGTATCCCAGTCTGGATTCTAAACTGGTGTCTAATCCTATAGATTTCCAGACATTTCCCTGGATCCTGCCTATGCCCTCTCCTAATTTCTCCTGGCCCAGTCCCTTAATTCACTTCAGTTTTAATTCAAAAATATTCATATATTAAGTGCTTCCTACATTCCAGCCTCTGTGCTGGGGACTAGAGCCATAAATATGAATTAGACATTGCCCTCCTCTGGAAGTATATCTAAAGCACATTCTTGTCTACAACCTCTGACTGACTCTAGAAAAAATAAAAGTTTTGAAATCATGGGTTTATAGAGGATAAATGATGAAGCTAGGAGATGAAAGACAAATGAGTTAATTTGGGTGTTTTTATTATTTTTTTAAATTCCCACTTTAAGACATATGCACATAAATGGATCATGCATTTCTCATGAAAATAAGATTATCAAAAGCTATCTTTAATATAGATTACCACTAATCACTTCCATATATTGAATATGGGGTTGGTACTGCACAAGGCCAGAGCCTGGAAGCAGCCGGCAGGTCCCCTGCTCCCATGGAGCCATACATCAGGGGTCATAATTAAGGTGACAAGACATATCATGCTTCTGCACAGTAGATTAGAGAGAAAAATTCCAAGCTGTAAATGGCAGCTTGACAAACAACATTACAGGCTGAATTCAATGAAAATGCTGCAGACCTGGCTCCCTCCAGGACTATAAATCACAATGAATCCACAGACCATTACTGGAAAATGGAGAACAGGAAAGAGACGGGGCGTGTGTAACAAGCCCTCCAGCCTTGGCTCTCTGAAGACTAATTGAGGGAGATTCAGTGCTGCAAGATCTCAGCATCATGGGAAAACCTTCCACACTGCAGAACAGCCTTAACAAGGAAATGCAAACCCCAGACCTCAACTACCCTTGGAGAAGGGTGGGGAGCAAGAGCAAGAGGGAGGATTCACTCTGCTTCTCACTCCCCTTCCCCAACTTTACTGAACATTTTTTAATCAGGTAAAATCAAGTACAAATCAATATAAAATGCAATGAAAGCCCTGGCCAGGTGGGTCCGTCAGTTGGAGTATACAGGAGTACACCAAGAAGTTGCAGATTCAATCCCTGGTCAGGGTGCATACAGAACATACAGAAGGCAGCCAATCTCTCTCTCTCTCTCTCTCTCTCTCTCTCTCTCTCTCTCTCTCTCTCTCTCTCTCTCTCTCTCTCTCTCTCATCAATAAACATACCCTCAGGTGTGTATGTTTTAAAAATGCAAAGAGAAACCCTAGCCATAATGGGAAAGTGTTATGCAGAAGTAAAGGGGGTGGTAGACATGCCTGCCTTTTTGACATCATGATAATAAAAGCTGGAGGACTTGGGAGTTGATTGAGACCATAAAGCTGAAGGGTTTCTGCCCCAGTTAACCAACCCATTTGCTTCTCTTCAGCAAACTCCTTCCTGGGACATTTTCTTGTTTGGAACTGTGGTCCATGGCCATGGGAAATGGCACAGGAAGGGTCACTGTTGCCAGGCACAGATAGACATTTAACAAGCTGAGGCAAGTCAGCTGTATGACCAGTTTGGGAAGCTTGTCTGTAGAGTCCAGGAGAGAACAATGAAGAACTCTACATTGGAGGTCAAAAATGGGAAACATACAGCTGGGTCCTTCAGAAGTCCAACTGTGGGGACAAGCATTTCCTTGAGTCACCTCTGCAGACTGAAGGGTTGTTTTTTTTTTTTTCACTTTGAGTTGCTCATTGATTCATTTTTTTTCCATTCATTATATATTCACTAAGCACCTGCCAGGTAGGCTGGGAGCCAGAGGCACTGCACACATGGCATACCAGCTGTACACTGAAATACTCATATGGTCCCCATCCTTATCTGTGATGATTCTTTAAAATTATTTTTCTAACTAAATCAGGTAAAGAATTTTGAATTGTATGCATATACAGTCTTTTATCTTACCCTACATTTCCACAATGCAAATTACCTCATATGCAGTTGTAAGTAGAGCAATGACATCAATGTCACATGGAAGTTAAAGATGATTTTCCCAAATAACAGCAGCTGAACAGAGAACATATCAGCCTAGCTGAACGCAGCATGCCTGGAGGAGTGCCAACTGCCTGTGTGCACTGCCTTTACTTCAGACACTTTGCTCTGCCTTGGAGGTGCTTTTAGGCAATTCTCCCAGTCTTTGTGAAAAAGATACAAATGTAAGGTGATACACAAAAGAGGTCCATCTTTAGCATCACTCCATTTTGGGCAAAACCTGCAACTCTCTCTACTAGTGAATTGCGATGTGGGGCCCTTGTACCTGTAACTCAGCAGCCTGAACACTCCCTAACATGCGCTTCCATCAAGCTGTCTTCACATTTGCGTTGGGAAGGCCAGGCTTACTGCAGCATTTCCTCTTTGAAATTTGACATAGCTTTTTTTTTTTTTTTTTAAGATTATACAAATATAGCCTTTATTTTATTGACATATCTTTTTTTTTTATTTTGTAATTACATTGGACACAATATTTTTCACATTAGTTTCAGGTATACAACATAGTGGTTAGACATTTATAATTTATGACTTGATCCCCTTAGTAAGACTAGTAACTACGTGACACCATGCATACCTATGACAATATTATGGACTATATTTTCTATGCTGTATGTAACATCCCAATGACTGTTTGGTGACTACCAGTTTGTACTTCTTAATCCCTTCAACCTTTTCACCCACCCCTCCAACATGCTTCTGATCTGGCCACCATCAATTGGTCCTCTGTAACTCTAATGTTGACATATCTTTTTAGCTCTACTAAAATCTTATTAGGATTGTTGTTTTTATACGATCTCTGCTTCAATAGGTGTAGAGTGCTTTGCCATAGCTCTATTTGCATCATCAGCCCTGCTCTTCTTGTAAGAACACTTGTCCTAAAACCAAGCTTTGCATTAAAACCAGCAATCCATTTATTGCACGGTGGCCAGAAAGCCAGCATATGAAGTCTGTCCAAAAAGTATCAAGCCAAAGTCAATATAATTAAAACCACTTACATGGCTGATACTTTGGGGACAGACCTCATATGTAGGTGGGTGCAAACTTATCTATTTTGCCTACTCACAAGTGCACATTGTATTCTGCTTGATAATACAGTCTTTTCAAGTGAAAGGCACCAGCTGCACTAGATTGGGAAGGTGGGGAGTATCATCCTTAGGTCAAATAAATGAAAAGGATAAAAACCTGTATATCAGGTGGTGGTTTGGATTATTCTTTATCCAAACTTGTCTACTCTCTTCTTTACCAAACTATGTGAAATAAATCTTATGCTTTACAGACCTATTCATCAAAAGTTCAGATTTTAAAATTTAGTCTAAGTTGTAATAAAGAAAACTTTTATGCAGTTTAGTTAGAAAAATAATGATGCATAGTGCTGCAAGCAGAATCAAATTTTAAGACTTACAATTGAGCAAGTTGAGAATATTTTACTTAAAATGTAAAATAATTTGAGTTAATAATGTTAACTTTATTTTTCACTTTATTTAATTGTCTTTTGATATCTTCTCAATATGTAAAAATCCTGTAACATTTGGATTATTCTCTTTTCCTGCTTTCACCTAAAGTAAAATTCCAAATAATTTTTAATATATTTTATTTATTTTGCTATTATAGTTGCCCCAATTTTCCTCCCTTTGCCCCCCTCCACCCAGTACCCCATTCCCTCCAGCAATGCCCCCCTTAGTTCATGTCCATGAGTCATGCATATAAGTTCTTTGGCTTCTCTATTTCCTTTGTTCTTCTTAACATCCCTTTGTCTATTCTGTAACCACCAATGTGTACTGTTTTTTCCCCTTTCACATCTAGACAATTCACCATTTAATTACTGCCTTCTGTCAGCTTCTCAAATCGTGTTAATACAAAGTAATTTTTAGAATTAAAAGATCTAATTTCTTACCTTGTCACACACATGCTGCTCACTTTCCTATGTCCCTAGCCTTATTTCAACACCAAGTTCCCTTAAAATTGCCCATATAGGCATTGTTGTATGTATGTTTACCTATTCACATGTGTGTAAACATGCCCCCCCACACACACTCTTACTATCACACTCTCAGTCCAGCTAAACTAAGCCATTCATATTTTTCACGCATACTGTGTCTATGCCTTTGTTAATTATATTTCTTTCACTTGAAAAGCCCAGTTCTACTATTTTTCTTCACCACCTTGGTAATTCCTATTTATCTTTTAAGTCTCAGCTCATCTCCTCTCTTCCTGGAAGTTTACTCTGACTCTCTAGGAGATATGATGTTACTTTCCTTTGTGCTCCAGGGTCCAGGACAGCTCAGAGCAAATGTCCATAGCAGCATTCATACTCCAGTATGACTGCAGGTTTTCCAAACATATATTTCATCTCTGTTAGACTGAAATAAAATTAGCTGTTAGTGGTCTTTGTACTTCCTAGCATGTATGTACCACAGTGCCTAGCATGTAAGAGATGTGAAAATTAAGTGACTTGGCCATACAACCTAAGGACGCCAGCAGTGATTCTCTGCATGTAACCTTGTTTAGTTGTCTCTGTAGCATCTATCACTGTTTGATGTTTTCTTGCTTATTTGTGACTCTTTCTCATTATTGGCTTTTGTCACTGAATACATGGTGACTTTTGTTATTGTGTTCTCTTTCTCCCCAATGCCTAAGCAAAACACATGCCAAAGTCTAGAACAAAAGAGATGCAAGTGTGTGAAATGAATGAGTGGATCCAAATTTTTCTCTCCTCAACTAATAACAAATTTTTAAATAAATTAGCATATAAATTCAGTACCTCCAGAGAAACAATACTCTGATTTTAATAAATCTGTTCATTTTAGCAGATTCCATAAAATTCCAAAACCAATTTATTACCCATAAAGAAGACCTATAAAGGCATTAAATATAAGTATTACACAACACAAGGTCCAAAAATATAAAATTATTATTTGCTCATTTTTGCCTTTTTCTTTTTACTCATCCTCATTTTCTGCTGAGTTTCACTTACTCTTCTGAATCTGGGATAATCAAGTATTTATGTTATTAAAACAAATATTTTTACCTAATATCAAAGCTGCCTGATCATTAACATAAAGGAAGAATAGTTAAGTCCTGGCTAATGTGACTCAGTAGGTTGGAGCATTGTCCCATAAACCAAAAGGTTACAGGCTCAATTCCCAGCCAAGGCACATACTTAATGTTGATGTTTGTCTCTCACATTGAACTTTCTCTCCCTCCCTCTCTCCTTCTTTTCCCCTCTCTGAAATCAATAAGAATGTCCTCAGATGAGAGGTTTTTTATTAAGGTATAAAGAATAATAGTATAACATGAATTGGTAGCCAACATTAAAAATGAATAGGATCATATAACAAGAGAGAATTACTGCAATGACCTAGCCAGCTATTCAACACTAGCATGCTGTAATTAAAAAGTCATTTAGTAATGACTGAGTCATTCACTAATGATCTCTGGAGGCAAAAGAAATAGGGACTAATGTCTCTAAACAGCCTCCTATGATAGCATTTTAGAACAACTAAGCTTAATTAAACTGAGAAATAGCTATTGCTCCCTCCTCAAATCCCACACATTATTTATATTTCACTTTTGACACTTATTTTCCTTTAAACCTTGCACTAAATTAAAAAGCATTTTACTGGTACTTATTTTGTTCTAGGCTCTACACTCTAGCCTTGTCCTTAATCTTATTTTAATTATTCTATTTCCCCCCCTCCTTTTTTTTTTTCCTAACATTAAATTCCAGATAATTTTCAGAATTAGAAGATCTAGTACCTTGAGAGAGAGAAGCAAAATATAGTGAGAGAATCAAAAGTAAGCAGAATCATAGACTATGTAATCTTCAAACATGATGGCTTAATAGAAATGTGTAAAAAGAATAGTTGGTTGCAACAGAGGGAGTGATTCATTCCCCAAATGTGAGTTAGGGAAGGCTTCCAGAGGTAGGGACACTTTGTAACTAAAGTTACCAAGGTCTGGGTGGTATGGCTAGATCTGGGGGTGGAGGGGCAGGTAGATGAGCAGAGGCTCAGAAGAAGGTTGAAACCATACTGAGAAGAACCTTGTTTTTCAAAGTAATTTGGATTTTACACTGTAAGCAATGAAAATCAGCAGGAGGTCTTTAATTAGCACAATGATCTGATCCAACGTGGTTTCAAGAAAGATAATTCTGAGCACTCCTTAAAGCGTAACTGGAATGAAGAAGGTACAAGAGAGAAGGGAGGCTGCTGCTTGGTCCTAAGCTGCAGAGAGCGCATCTGGACTAAAACAGAAGCAGAGCAGAAGGAGAGAAAAGGTTGGATTCAAGCAGTGTTTGAGGGATCGTGTTTAAAGTAAGAGATTGGGGTGAAAAGGCCTGTGAATCTGACTCTGGGCTATGATCATATAGCAATGCCATTGCCCAAGACTGAGAACGTAGAACAGGTTTGGAGTAAAGAGGCTGGTTTTTTAAATATTACATTTTATTCATTTGCAGACCATCAGAAAGCATTGGAAATATTTCATCTATAGCCCAGGGGATGTGAAAGTCTAGATTTGAGGATCATGGGGAAAAGAAGGAACTCTGAGAGGTGAAGAGTGGGAAAATTGTACAAGGAGATAGTTACCACCATTACAGTAAGCAAACTGCTCTGAAATCAGATATAATGTTAATGCTCTTCTCTATGCCATGCCTCTAGAAATCTAAGACCAATCATCATTTATGTTGAAATTTAGACTTAAGGCATTTCATTAAGCAACTTCCCAGGATGTGGCTTACCACCTGTGTCAACTTTAACAGTGAAATCCAAATGGTTAGAGCATCAGCTTACAAGCAATCTTCATTCAAAGTCTTATGGATCCTGGAGGATGGATGCAAAGCTATGAAGGGAGCCTTCTTCCTTTGAAGGGCCTATGGATCAACATTGCATTGAGGACTCAGTGAATTTAATTCATTTTTTTAAAGCAAAACTTTTCAAAAGTTCTCACTGAGAACTGTTCTTAATCACCCTAAAGCTAGGATTAAAATCCACAAAGCTTTAGGTTGATTGCCATCCCCTACTGCTGCCCATTTTCCCACATGGTAGAAGAAAGGAGTTCCCCAAGAAATGGTTCCTTTCATCCACAATAAGCGTCCAAGGTTGTGTGGGATCAATGCTTTGCCAGAATTAAGCACTTTCCCCAAATATTACTTCTCTTTCCAATAATTGTTGGATGAACCAAAACCACCCCCTAACACATGATAGGTCATTTGCTACACCCTGGAGAACCATTCACCTAAACTGTTGAGAATAGTAGAATGTCAACCCTTAGCCTTAAGCCTCTGACATAAATAATCCTGGCCAAATGGCTGAACAGCAAATATCAATACAAGAAAGAGTTCAGTTGTTGGCATAAGCATCTCTATCATTGGGACAGAATCATCCAAGGAAAATGTATTTAAAAAAAGGTTTAGACAACCTACATGTGGGTGCTTTCCTGGCTATGTCATCAATGATGGCTAGAAGTAAAAATAAAAAATAATGAAAGTTTGAGATTTTCTGCAGATGACACCAGGAAAGCTGAAAAGAAAAAGAATTAATTGCTTGAGAATATCTCCAAGAAAAACCCATCTGAAATGAGAGATTATTTTTTCCCTTGTCTTAATAATATTCAGAAGTATAAAAAGATGAAATACAATCTCAACATGATTTAACTGTAGCCAGAACCAAAATTCATTTTTATGTTTCTGTCAAAGACAACTTTTTGAGTTATAAGATAGAAATTTCAAATCACAATGGTGATGAAGACTGACATTTTAGATGAGAGAGTAGGTGCTTTTTACAATAGATAAAAAAGTCACCAAAGCAAATTGCCACACTCAGCTTCTGTGAATCAGGTCCCAGCCTGAGGACGCTGAGATGCGAAGAGCATGCTGCTTGCCCAGTGGCTGTCCACTACTTCCTTACACAGCTCAGCACTGCTTAAAAGTTCCCTAGACACTCAAACTTTTCACATTAACTGTTAAGTAACAGTATCAAATATGAGATATATGCCTTTTTCTCATTTTAAAATTTTATTTTTCATTTACAGAGATGTACATTAGTTTCATGTGTACAGCATAGTGATTAGACATTTATATAACTTGTGAAGTGATCACCCTGATAAGTTCTAGTACCCATCTGACAAAATACATAACTGTTACAGTATTATAGATTATATTCCCTGTGTTGTACTTTACATCCTTGTGACTATTTTTATAACTAGCAGTTGGATTTTTTCCTTTTATTAAATTAATTGGGGTGATACTGGTTAACAAAATTATATAGGTTTCAGGTGCACAATTCCACAAGGCATCATCTATACACTGTATGTTTATTGTGTGTTTACCACCCCAAGTCAAGTCCCCATCCATCACCATTTATCCCTCAGCCTCCTCCCCTGTCAATCCCTATACTATTGTTTGGATCCATGAGTTTTTTCTTTCTTTTTAATCAATCCCTCTACCCAGCCTTGCAAGCTCCCATCACATGTCTTGAATCTTTTCACTTTTTTGCTTATTTCCTCAATCCCCCCCCTACCAGGACACCATCAATTTGTTCTCTGTGTCTATGAGTTTGTTTCTGTTTTGCTTGTTCATTTATTTTGTTCTTTAGATTCCACATATAAATAAAATTATATGGTATTTTCCTTTGTCTGACTTATTTCACTTAATATAATTCCCTCTAGGTCCATCCATGTTTGAAGTAAATGGAAAGATTTCATTCTCTTTATGGCTCAGCAATATTCTGTTATATATATGTACCACCAATTTTTTAATCTACTTGTCTGTCAGTGAGCAATTAGATTGTTTCCATATCTTGGCTATTGTAAATAATACTTCAATAAACATAAGAGTACACATATCTTTTTGAAATAGTGTTTTGGATTTTTTGGATATATAGTATATACCCAGAAGTAGAAATGCTGGCTCAACCACATGCTTTTCTCAACATTTTGAACACTCAACATTTGGTTGAGAGACTTAGAGAATATTATTTTAAAATAGTATATTATAGTGATATTATTTAGTATTAATAAGATATTATTTTAATATTTAAAAAATATTCTCATTTTAGGGTCACTCTTAATATATAGCCCTAAAGTCAGGAAATAAGAGAACTTTGAAGTCTCTTCTCCCCATTTTTTGTCTTAACTGTCAGAAAAGTAATAAGTAATCTTCTCATTATCTTCACACTATCCCAAAGACTTCTGACCCAAATAGTTATCAAATTTGGAGAAAAAGATGGCAATTTTACCAAAATAGTTGCAACATAACTGATGCTCTAGATCCCCAGCAATATGAACAGGATAAGCAAACTTTGTAGAGTTTTATATTCTATAAACTTACAAATAACAGCATCTTAGTGTTCCGAATTTCCATTTAAATTTATCTTGGAAAGTATATAAAAATCAAATATAAGATAATTCTTGTGTATCTGCTGTTTCTCTTTACTGCTAATAAGTGATAACAAATCTAACATTTTTCCTCATGTCCTCAGAGCCATTCTTGGAAGCTTGTTAGTGTAGGACCACATTGAAGAGCAGGAGTGAGGGACTATGGCTTAGCACTTGTCAGTGAACAGAAAATCTACTTGAAAGTTCTAATAATTATGGGAAATCATCAAACAAGGATATGTTATAATATATTTATATATTTAAGCTTCTGCTTTTAACATGTGTCAGCGTAAGTCTTATTTTTAGCTTAGATTTTCATTCCTCTTCTCCAGCCTAGAATAGACATACATGTAGGCTCTGTCCCAGAGTCCATGCCTTGCTTCTAGTGTCATCCGTGGGTGCCCTATTGCTCTCAGTGAAAGCCCCCATCTTTACCAAAACCTGGTGAGTGACTGGAGCAACTATGATGAGAAGACAGAGAATGAAAGCTGGTTCTTCCTAAGGCCTATGTCCTGAAGTACATTCCCCATTTTCTCAGTATAAGAGCCGGAGATCTTACAATGACCCAAAAGACCCTACAGCCTGGCCCTGTACTCCCATTTGCCTTCACCTCCTACTTTTTTTCTCATACCTGACCTACTTCAGCTATCCCCTCTCCATGTTCTCCTTTCATACCTCAGGGATTTTGCACCAACTGATCCGTCCACCTCAACACCTTTTTCATCAGAAATCTGCTTGATTTGCTCCTTTAATAACTTCCAATCTACTCAGAAAGGCCACCCTGACTCTTCTGTTTAAGGCTGGCCACCTGCCAGCTCTCCAGCATGTTTACCCTCCTTTAACACTCTCTATAGCACCTATCTTCTGTTACATAAAATGTATGTATGTATTTATTGCATTTACTACATGCCCTCCTAACTAGAAGCATCAAGTGGGCAGGATAACTCTTTGCTCACTTATGTATCTCCAGCATTTAGAGGAGTACCTGGTATGTAGTAAGCACTCAATAAATATTGAATGAGTGGATTTGTTTTAAAGCAGTTAGAAAAGTGACTTTTATATATCAAGCACAGTTCTAAATACTATATAAATTTTAAGTCATTTAAATCATGGTAAACTACCCTATAAAGAAGGAGTCATTATCCCCATTTTATAGAAAAGAAAGCAGAGGTACAGTGAGGTTAAGATACAGTGCTTGAAGTCGCACTAATAGTAAGTAACAGAACCCTTTCATGCTCATAAACTGCTTTCTGCTAAATGAATGAATGAAACATGGTGGAATCTCCATTTTTGGCACTTAGTCTTAAGCTTTCTACTATACCAGATTGCTCCAGTGTTTGATAGTAACCTAATCAAGTCACTATGCTGGCCATCTGTTCTTCTGAAAGGGGAACTGGAAGTTTTTTGGGTCTCCAGGAGCTGGTTTCAGAGAAAGAGAAGGTAACTAGGCCTATCTACTGGGGCAGTGCACAAGTACAAAAAGGATCAGAACACAGCACCCAATTTAGAGCAAGACGTGGAGACAGGGCTGTGGGAATGGGTCTCAGGCCCATTGGATCAGCTAGAGATCCTTCCTGTGGATCCACCTTATCATTCTTCTACTAGGCTGGGGGATGCTTCGAGCCATCACGGGGGCCTAGAGCTACCTGTGAAACAGACAGACACATATCTGAATTCTAGTTTATGCAGCTAGCTATTGCTTTTTGGAATGTTTATCTCCATGTTTGGAAAATGTTTAGAATGATAAAAAAAATTCTAAAAAATTAGAATTTTGAAGGAGGCATTTTTTTTTTTTTTTTACCAATTTTCCACTTTGTCAATACTTAGGGAATTCCTACTAACAAACTCTTGCCAAAAAATAAAAAAGAGAGAGAGAGAGAGAGATCCTGCTGGGGTTACTTTAATTAATGAGTTGGCATGGTTGTAATTATTTTCATTAATTGTTTAAATGCAAATAAGTGTTATTAAAGACATTGAAAATTATTTTGTCTTAACTATGCTAAACCATCCTTCATGGCCTTTCATTTGTGTTCTTAGTTTGCCTAGTAAATCCTCTTTTAATCAATGCTACCAGTATAAGTGTTACCTAAACTCTAGCTGAATTATCACAAATTCTGAATTAATGGAGTCTGAATGGAAGTAATGAATTGTATTTGTGCTCTTGAAGAAAATAAGGGTCCACTAAGCCTGCATTTACTATGCAAACAAGCAAAGTAAGCATAACAAAAGAAGTACTAAAAATGGGAACTTTCCACAATATAAACCATTTATACTCTGATAAGATACCAATTGGGGATATATGGAGCTAGTCTTTGAAAACTATACCTTCAAGTGACTCTTAGATATTCCATTAGGGGAGAAGGGCAAGGGCTATGAAATCCTTGGTTGAATACAACCTTATTCCCTGCCTGTCAGGGTGTGGGGCTTGGAGGTGGGAGAACAGCAAGAAGTCTCCCCAACAACCATACCCAACAAGAGGCTGTGATAGACACAGCTGTAAGGTCAGGATACCTTGTGAACCTGACAGCATTTCTTTCTTGGAAGCTTCATGGTCTAGCCTGAAAGATAGCCAAGGATGAAAAAGTGGAATGCAGACAAAACAGAAGATGGGGTTGTTTCTTTCAGCCCAGAAAATTCTCCTTGTTTCAACAGGATAATCCTCTTCTTCAGGTTCTTGTCCCTTTTCCCTCCAGCCCACTATCACCTCCACCTCCCACCATTAATTCAGTCTGAGTAAATGCACCTTCAGCACACCCTGCTCTAGGGCCTTTTATTTATTTATTTATTTTTACATATTTAAAACACAACTTTATTCTGATTCTAAACAAAAGAAAAAAATTGGAATGACAGTCACAAGTTTCACCACTGAATATTTTGATACAGCTGCATCAGTCTTATATTTGAAATTCAATAAAGTAATGACTGCATTCCAGAACAGCTAAATATGCAGGTTCAATAAAATGAAGGTATTTTTTTAACTGCCACATTTACTCCAAAGCCCATTTGTCTCCTTCAGCATCTCAGAGATTAAGCTCAGGTTCTGCTTAACTATGCAATAAAGTGTCAAATACTCTGCACCTCTGCCTTCGCAGGATAGTTGCCTATAAAACTAGGCTTCTGACACTGGGCTCCAGCTTCCTGTCCTCACAGGTCACATTCTCATCTAGGAAAGCAGTGGTCTGAGCAACCTCAAGGTCATGCTCACTCGGTGCCACCAAAGCTGGGCCCATGACAATGTTGACAAACTCCAAGTTAGTATCTCTAATTAGTTTCCAGCAAGCCAGAGGAAGGGCTTTGCAAAGTCGTAATTACTTTTGGCAGAAATGTTGTAGTACTGAAGATCCTTCTTTTGATGGGAGAAGATTGATTTTGCTTTAACTTTTCTATCCATAATATCCACTTTGTTGCCTCACAGCATGATGGAGATCTTTTCACAAACTCATGCCAGCTCTCTGTGCCAGTTAGGTACATTCTTGTAACTCTTGAAGTTACATCAAACATTATCACAACACACTGGACTTGGGTATATTAGCCATTTCTTGGTCCACCGAACTTCTCCTGCCCAACTGTATCACACATTTTGAACTTAATAGGCCTCTATTGGAGTGGAATATGAGGGGATGGACCTCAACAATCAGAGTGGCTACATACTTCTTCTCAAATTCACTAATCAAATGACATTCCCTAAATATAGTTTCCCCAGTCCAATATCACCAACCAATACAAGTTTGAACTGAACTTGGGGTTCTCCTTGGGCGGCCAATGGTGATGTCACCTCCATGATCATCTCAGGGTCCATGTGACTGAAAGCTAGAAAAATAGCACAAGCACAATTTCGCTCCAGGACTTCTTTTGTCTAGATTCTATAGCAGGTCAACTTGACATAGCTATATCACTTTACATCCACTCAGGCATCCCATGCAACTTCAGAAATGGTGAGGGGTGAACTTCCTCCAATGACTTCTTTTCTGGGGCAGAGCCTTACCTCTAAACACACAGTTATTTTTGCTTAGAGCCTACTTTTTGTTAATGTTCTGTAAATGCAATGTCAATGTATGAGTCTATATGTCCATAGCTTTGGCACTAATTGTGCACAGGGTGCTTGATTAGTTGAAGTGTGAACCAGCCCTCTTCATATGTCATTATATTGCTACCATGATCTCCAAATCGAATGTCATGTTGCCAGGTCGGAATAAGTCCATAAGCAAATAAAAGAGCAGACCAGAGTAGGGTTTTAAGTTACTGTGACAGATCAGTTTCCTACTACACTAAGTGATTTTTCTACATCAGTCAATCACAGATCAGAAGTTGTTTGTCAGATGTGCATAATGGGTGACAAACAGAAAATGGTGTAGTGAGATATGCTGATGATGTGAGCACAGGTGTTTGGCAGAAGTAACATTCCAAATACTTTTGTAAGCAAATAATAATGATGGTTTATGTACAATAGGAGCCATTTCTGTCTGAATGAAAGGCTAGATGGACCAAGAGAAGCCATTTTCTTTCCAACAGGCTTCAGAGAAACAGATTGGGATCAGAGCGGCTTGGTGAATAACACAACAGAGAAATGGATTGTGATAGAGACCAGCGATTTCCCAAGTACTCCTTGGATTCAGCTTTTAGGATAATTCACCATTATATCAAACTGATAAATATTTATCATGTGCTATGTTTTATGCTTAAAGCTCATAAAAATTGTTTTTCTAAAACACTTAGAAATTTCCTAAAGTTTTCTTGTTTTTATCCTCATCTCAGTTTTTAAGCCAATATGTATAGAAGATATATTCCTTCTTAATCTATTGTTTAATGGTTCAAATGAACAACAGACAGTGGAGCTCATTAAATTAGTTCAAGGTTATCTATGAATAAGCTCTTCATCTTATTCAATTTAAGAGTATGTTTGATTTATAGCATGACTGGTCTTGAATGATTTTGATGGATAACTAGAAACAATTAACTAGATACATAAAAAGATTTGAAACTATTAAAATAAATTATCTTGCATATATTTGATTTTTCTTTGTGACCTGAATGTTTAAGAAGGCAGAAATCTTCAAATTTTTCTTCAATTGAGAAAGCTTTATTAACAGAATATTACTACAATGTCATTGTTTGACATACTTTGGGGATAGTTAACAGTTTATGTTTATTAGAGATTGCACAGACAGTTGATACACACTTTCTATTTGTGGTGGTATGTTTTGTTAATAGGGCCTCCCATAGCTTTTCATTTTTAGAGTTTTGTCTCTCCCTTTTTTCTGTTAAGTCAGTATCAGTTCTGGAAGCTTTTGTGCAAGTTCATATACAAGTACGTGTGCAAGTGCATGTTCAATATGCACAGAGTGGTGTGTGTTTGTCTGCCTCTCAAAGTTCACGAAAGGATACCACGTCTGTTACCTCAGAGTACACTAACACCAGTAGCACACAATATAGTCATGGGGAAAATGCACTTTGATTCTTGTAAGGGGGAACAGTTAGGAGAAGAGGAACTCAAGATTGTTTCGAATCAAAATGGCTGTTGTTCTACTAGAACATCTAGAAGGAGGGTGTGTCAGGTGACCCGAGAAAGCATGGGAATTTTTCCCAGTGGCCCATGGAGATCTGCAAAACAGTCTATAGTTTATGGACATGCAAAGAAAGCAAGATAGTATCTGATTCCTGCTGGACTTCACTACTACCAAGCCCATAGTTTTCTTCATGGTTGTAAAGGTTTCTATTGCTTCCAAGTTATGCCCACTGTTTTCACATTCTACCAACAAGGGGAGAGTCCTCCCCACTGGACAGCTCAAAAAGTTGAAGTTCTCAGGGTTCTGTCCCTCCATCAACCTATGACTTCCCCATTATTGAGTAAATAAAACACTGGCTGTTTCTTCTTGGCCATCAAGAGCCACTTTGGCTTCACCCCAAAGTTTCTCCTCCAAAAACCAAAGGATTGGCGATTTTACTTAAAACATGCCCAGCTTGTCTTAAGAAACTTTCTTAACCAATGCTGAAAAATCCTGTCATTCTAGGAAGATAGTAAAAAGAGAAGAGATATTATCAGATGACCCCAAATTAAAACAAAATTGTTCAGTGCTGTAAATCATAGGAGTAAAATTGAATAATTAGTGTTACTGTCCTATAGCTCAGTTCAATCAAAATTAGCACACACTGACACCACCAAGACATCTTACAGTGAGAAACCATTCACTGTCCATTGCAATTAGTGTCACTAATGCTAAATAGGCAAGTTAGAAAAAAAATCATAAGTTAACATATTCCAATTTTTCCACTTGCTAGTTCTTTAGAATTTTTATCTTAATGGGTTGATAAAGCAATACACTAATTTATTTGGGGCTTTTTTATACTTTATTTATTATTTGTAGAGAGAGGGGTGGGGAGAGAGGAAGAGAGGGAAAGAGACATCAATGTATGGTTACCTTTCACCTGCCTCCAGCTATGGACCTGGCTGGAGACCTGGCTTGCAGCCTGGTTATGTGCCCTGGCTGGGAATCAAACCAGCGACCTTTGGGTTCACTGGCCGGCACCTTATCCACTGAGCCACTAGCCAGGGCTTAATTTGTTTTTGCTGAAACTAAAGTTTTAAAGTAAAGGAGACTTCAACATTTCTTGAGGGCCTACCTGGAAAGAGGAGTTACACCAATGGATGAGGAGGTTCTCAAGGAACCTCGACTCAGACGGCACATGTCCTACATCATTTCCCAGTGTGCATGTCTGATCCCCAAATAAATCGTAAACTCCTCAAGAAGGGCAGACATCTTGCTCACTTTTATACCTGCATGGTTATGGTATTCAGCACACAATTGTAAAGTGAGTTCATGAAAAGGAGAACACCTATAAATGAAGTAAATGTTGCAGAGCAGTTAGTTGTGCTAAACAGTGCAAATACCCTAAAGGAAGGGGGAAGGGTGAGAGTTTCTTGAAGCCAAGGGATTTCTCCATTTAAGAGCAATTTCTTTGGTCCAGGTTGGAAGAGCTGTAAGAGCAGAGACATAAGTCCTAAGTGGGAAAAGCAGAAAGTCCTGTAAATTCTTCAAGAGTGCATCTAGTCCTGACCTCTCAACCTCTTAGTCAGCTTGGGTTGTTATAACAAAAGATTGGAGACTGGGTGGCTTAAACAACAGATGTTTATTTCTCACCATCCTTAAGGTGAGAAGTTCAAGGTCAAGGTGCCCACTGAATGGTTCCCTAGTGAGGGCCTTCTTCCTGGTGAGGATGATTGCATTCCCACTGAAGAGGGAAACTGTGTGCATGCTGGGTGTCCTCTTTTCTTAAGAGGGCACTAATTTCATTACAAAAACCCACCCTTATGACTTCATCTAAACCTGATTACTTCCCAAAGGCCCCATCTCCAAACTTATAGTGGGCCAGAGTTTCAGCATGTGGATTTTGGAAAGATGCAAACATTCACTCTCTTACACTATCCTGACTTTGTCCCAGAGATCTACCTCAACCCTCAAGAGAAATAGCCCCAACAGAAAAGATTTGCTTTCTAGTCAAGTTGGCTAGCGTGTACCAAATTCTTTAGGCTAAGGATGTCTCTTGATTGAAATACATTATTTGTTTGTTTTAAGGAATTTTATTTACATTTTTATAAGAAAAACCCATTATCTTTGCATATGCTCTTATTATAATAGGATAGCCTAACTTTATTTCCAATAGAAAACGTGTTTTTGTTTTTGTTTTTTAAGATTATTTTATTTATTTATTTATAGAGAAAGGGGAAGGAGGGAAGGAAGAAAGGGAGAGAAACATCAATGTATGGTTGCCTTTCACCCATCTCCTGGTTATGTGCCCTGATTGGGAATTGAACCAGAAACCTTTGGGTTTGCAGGCCAGCGCCTATCCACTGAGCTACCAGCCAGGGCAGCAAAGTTAATTGTATATTTTATTTTTATTATTGATTATTTAAGTATTAATTATTTTAGTTTTTTATTTTTTTAATTGCAGTTTATATTTAATATTATTTTGTATTAACTTCAAGTGCACAGCCTAGTAGTTAGACAGTCATATACTTTAAAACAAAGTTTTTCCTTGTATTTCCAGTACCCACCTAGTATCATACATAGTTATTACAATATTATTTATATTTTTATGCCATACTTCACACCATGGGACTATTTTGTAAGTACCAATTTGTACTTATGAACCCCTTCACCTTTTTCACCCAGTCCTCCAAACACCCTCCACTCTGATAACCATCAGTTTGTTCTTTAAATCTATGAGTCTATTTCTGTTTTGTTTGTTCCTTTATTTTGTTCTTTAGATTCCACATATAAGTGAAATTACATAGTGTTTGTTTCCATCTGACTTATTTAACTTAGCATAATAGGTCTACCCATGGCAAAGATTTCATTCTTTTTATAGCCAGGTAATATTCCATTATATGTATGTACCACAGTTTTGTTATTTACTCATCTATTGATTGGCACTTGGTTTACTTCCATATCTTGGATATTGTAAATAAAGCTGCAATGAACATGAGGGTGGATATACCCTTCCAAATTAGTGTTTTGGGCTCCTTTAAGTATACCCAGAAGTGGAATTGCTGGGTCATAAGACAGCTCCACTTTTTTTTTTAAAAGATATTATTTATTTACTTTAAGAGAGATGGGGAGGGAGAGAGAAAGAGGTGGAGAGAAATGTTGGTTGCCTCTTACATGACCCCAACCAGGGACCAAGCCTGCAACCTAAGCATGTGCCCTGACTAGAAATTGATCTGCAAACTTTCAGTTTTCAGGCCCGTGGTCAGTCCACTAAGCCACATAAGACAGGGCGGGGCAGTTCTATTTTTAATTATTTTTGAGGACCTTTTGGAGACTTTCTTGGAGTTCCATTTTGATGTGATTCAGGGCTTTCAGCTTCAGTTCCAAATTGAACTGGTTCATTTGTAATTATTTGGCAAAATTATAACACATTGACTATCTGGGGTCAGTTCAAGGTACAGAGAACTGTTTTCAATTTTTTGAACTTGGAGTTCATGGTTGAGAGGTTTAGTTCTAATCTCTGCTACATGCACATGTAGCTGGATTCAGACACACCAATATCAAAACTTCAAACCAATTAAGGTATAATTTGGCTTGGGGTGGGGGAGGGTAGACAACCAAAAAGAACTTAGTCAGCCTGTTTTCTGTTCCTATGGAAAGAAGAGGAGAAGGTGAAGGAGGTCACACTACGTCCACTGCCTACTTGAGCACTTCAACAGAGAGCAACACTGGCTCCGACACCCATGGCAGGTAGAGTCATGCTTTACCCTGATGTAAAATGTGACTTTAAGAACACAAACCATGAGCACAGAAGGGGTCATTTGAGTGTCTCCCTCATATCAGATGGGCTTTGCAGCCCTTAACAGCCCTCAACCCCACACTAAGTGTCAAAAATCACTACAAGATGGCAAAAGCGCTTATCATGGCATCCCACCTAGCAACTAGGATGCACAGGACCACTGCTAGGCTGAGCTGTTGGGGGAAACCTGGAATGTGCTCTGTTTCCAACTTTTGTGGTGCTGCCCTCCTCCCTAAGAATGAGCACCCACTTTTTGCCCTTGGCTCACATGCTCTCAACAGGTGGTCCTAAAACCTGATAAAATCCTGTACCTGATCCTTCTTTCGTAACAAATTATAAGTCAGTAATTTGGAATGGGACATGTTCATTCTACTTCCCTCCCTATGCCTCTCTGAGGAGCCTTTGGGTAAATGAACACTGTCATATAATTGTGATTAAATGAATGCTGTTCAGAGGGAGATTTATAGTTTAACAGGTGTGAAAAACTTGAAAGGATAAATTATTTCTAGAGAAATTTCAGGATTCACCCAATAAAGAACAGGAGGACTTCAGGAGGCACTGAATTTTCTTGGTACTTTTAAAATGAATTCATTTTTCAACATCTTCTTGAGCCTTCCAGCCAATGAGGCCAGCACCGTTACACTAGCTTTCGAAACCATCCCAATCACACTTTCCCAAGGCAGGAACCATTGGAGCCCTTCACACCATGACCTGGTCTCCTGGTCCTCATCCCTTTCCTACTGCTATGTCCTCCTGCCCTGCACACCCCGACTTAATGTCTACTAAGCAATTTAATAAAGTTCCATTAGACTCTCACCACTAGCTCCCTGCAGACATAATTAAGGTATTGATATATTAACTCCAGGTCAAATCAGTCCCTTTGATAAAAAGTTATTCTTTCAAATTCTCTTCCAATACGCTAACAGGTAATATGCCATCCTACAAAGTAAGAAGAAATGTGAATGTAAGTTAAATATATGGTATCATCTGATGGCCTCTAAGTAATGGTTATAAGCATGTGTTTAAAGTCTTTTTCTCCTCTTTCAAAAAATCAAAATCAAAAGATGATTTACTTCTGTATATTTATTTCTATTTTTTTATTTAAATGTGGAGCCCTCTCTACATCTTAATTTCATTTCCTTAATAAGTATTATACTAATACAACTTTCCAAATTATAAAAATTATAACTGCAACTCTTCTGACCGATGACTTCCTTGTCAATTTACGACTCTGTTTACGTCACACATCCATTCCCTGCAGGATTTATGTGAGGAGGCATGTTGGCCTGCTTCCTTATGTTCCTTTAAGTGTGCACACACAAAAAGGAACAAAAATAACAGAAAATTGATTATGTTGATATTCTGAAGAAGGCAACAGTTCCAGTTTTTTATGTCTAATTAACCACAGCTCTTCAAAGATTGGTACAAATGTCACGGGGTTTATAATGTTGGCATTTCATCTTCACAAATATGCTATTTGATGGCATAAAACTAGAAAAAAACTGATGGTCACAGTGAACAGCTTGTAGATTAGACAAAGGTTGCTGTATTTTAATGAACGGTGCTGTTAATTAATGAGAAAACAACTAGAACATGAGCTATTAGGCATTGTGAATTTGCGCCCTTCAAAAATCAATCAATCTTTGCTTAAAACCATTTTGAGTAACTGAGGAACAAAATAGCTGCAAGAATAGAACTTAAATTTCAACTTATACAGCAAAGCCATATATATCAATTAAAGATCATCACATGTCTCTGGTGTGACATATAAAGATTCTTCTTTAATATCAAGAAAAAAGGATTAATTCTATAGTTTAATTATATTTTATTGGTTATGATATTACAGTTGGCCCAATTTTTCACCCTTTGTCCCCCTCCACACAGCAACCCCCACTCCCTCAGGCAACTCTATACCATTGTTCATATTCATGGGTCATGCATGTAAATTCTTTGGCTACTCCATTTCCTATATTATACTTTACATCCTCATGACTATTCTGTAACTACCTATTTGTACTTCTTAATCCCATCATCTCTTCATCCATTCCCTCACACCCTTCCTTAATCTGGCAACCATCAGAATACTCTGCATATCCATGATTATGTCTATGTCCTTCTTTGCTTAGTTTGTTTTTTAGATTCAGTTGTTGATAGTTATGAAGTTATTGCCGTTTTAATGTTCATAGTATTGATCTTTTTCTTAACTAAGTCCCTTTAACATTTCATATAATAAGGGCTTAGTGATGAAGAACTCCTTTAGTTTTTGTTTGTTTGTTTGTTTGTTTTGTTTTATTTTGTTTTGTTTTTGTCTGGGAAGCTCTTTATCTGCCCTGTGATGCTAAATGATAGCTTGGCTGGGTAGAGCAGTCTTGGTTGTAGGTCCCTGCTTTTCATGACTTTGGATATTCCTTACTAATCCCTACTAGCCTGCAAAGTTTCTTTTAAGAAATCATCAAAAAGTCTTATCAGAACTCCCCTGTAGGTAACTAACTCTTTTTCTCTTACTGCTTTTAAGATTCCCTCTTTATCTTTAACCTTTGGCATTTCAATTATGTTGTGTCTTGCAGCAGGGCCTCTTTGCATCCATCTTGTTTGGATTCTATACTTCCTGGACTTGTACTTCTATTTCCTTCACCAAGTTAGGGAAGTTTTCTTTCATTATTTTTTCAAATAGATTTCCAATTTCCTGGTCTTTCTCTTCTCCTCCTGGCACCCCTATAATGTGAATGTTGGAACTCTGGAAGTTGTCCCATTGGTTGTTTACACTATGCTCATTTTTCTTTTAGATTGTTTTTCCTGTTATGCTGATTGCTTGGTTTTTGCTTCTTTATATCCCAAATCATTGATTTGACTATAAGCTTTATCCACTTTACAT
This sequence comes from Noctilio leporinus, assembly GCA_004026585.1. Classification (NCBI taxonomy): domain Eukaryota; kingdom Metazoa; phylum Chordata; class Mammalia; order Chiroptera; family Noctilionidae; genus Noctilio; species Noctilio leporinus. Next base: position 36,811 of record PVIW01002064.1, read on the forward strand.
AATTGCTTTGTAAATTGTAAAATAAATTTGTAAATTTATAAAATAAATTCTTTATTTCAACTAGCGTAGCCTTCATTTCTGACTAGATTTTTTTATGCTATTAAGGTCCTCAGTTGCTTAAGCATCTTTATAAGCAATTTTTTGAACTCTGCATCTGATAAATTGCTTATCTCCATTTTGTTTACTTCTTTTTCTAGAGTTTTGATCTGTTCTTTCATTTGGGCCACATTTCTTTGTCTCCTCATTTTTGCTGCCTCTCTGTGTTTGTTTCTATGTATTAGTTAGAGCTGCTATGACTCCCTGTCTTGGTAGCATAGCCTAATGTAGTAGGTGTCCTGTAGGTCTCTGTGGCCCAGCTTCCTCTATCACCTAAGCTAGGTACTCAAGGTGTGCTCTTCATGAGGGCTGAGTATGCTCTCCTCTTGCTGTTGGCTGGTCAATAGGAGGAATTTACCTAGGCCAGGATACAGTCCCAAGGGATCTCCAGGGCAGTACAAATAGTGAGAGCCAGGTTGATGGAGTTTCAGATAAGGCACCTGCCTTCCAGCTCTGTGGCTTCATGGGGGAAGAGTTCAGACTAGTGACAATGGCCTCTGCTCACATTTATGTCTGGGAGAAAGCTGCCCCCAAGCTCCCATCTTGATGCCAGATACTTCAGCTTCTCCCTGGATGCCACTCTTTCCTTTCAAGCTACTACTCTTGTACTAGAGCTCAGAGTGAATGAGTCTAAGTCCATGTGTGGGTTCTTTAGGGAAATTGCTTGGGGCTCCAAAAGTTTCCTCCACCAACTCAATCCCCACTGGGTTTTGCACCTAGAAGTTATGGGAACTTACTTCTTGGTACTAGATACTTAGGCTGGAGGAGTTTGCATGAGTCTGGGATGCCTCACTCCTGAGATACCCCTCTCAAATTTTTCTCCACCAGATGTCAATGTGGACCAGCCCATTCTGCATCTATGGGCCTCCTACCAGTCCTGATGGATTGGTTTCTTTAATTCCATAGTTGTCAGTCTTCCATTCAACTTGATTTTTGATGGTTCTGAATGATGATTGATCTATATTTTAGTTGTGATTTTGATGTGGTTATGCAAGTAGTAGGTAAGCCATGTTTACCTATGCTGTTGTCTTGACTGAAATTCCTCAGTATTCTCAATAGATGTACCAGATAGACAGCTTTACCATGTCTCTTTGGTTTCTAAATTTCTATATGCATTTCCTTAGTCTTTAAGAGAATAGGAAAGGTGCTCTTTGTTTTGCTATATTTCTGTGAAGACAAATGAGGAAATAGTAAAGCTCATGTAAGACAGGTGATAAAAACAAACATCACCTTTACTTATAGTGGGCTGGCAAAAACCAAGCTTCTAGGGGCTTCATAAAGTAGGACATAGAACCATTGTTAGTAATACCAGCTTTACATTCCTCCAAGTAGATCAAGTACTCTGATTTTATTCATTTATCTCTTTACTAACCTTTGAGTAAGTTGCAAGCATCTTATTTCAATTAAAAACAAGCAAGAGACCCTGGCTGGTGGAACAGTAGATAAGGTGCCACCTGCGAATCCAAAAGTCGCTGGTTCTATTCCCAGCCAGGGCACATAACCAGGCTGCAAACCAGGTCGCCAGCCAGCTCTGTAGCTGGAGGCAGGTGAAAGGCAATCATATATTAATATCTCTCTCCCACTCTGCCTCTCTCCCTTCCCCTCTTCTTAAAAATAATAATAAAATCTTAAAAAAAAAAAAAAAAAAACAAGCAAGAGAAAATTAACTGGTTTATCCTGAGGTATAGCAAGAAAGGTACAGAATTTTCCTCAGAGTTGGCCCAGCAAGAATCAGAAGAACTACTCATAAATCATTATAACTAAATATAATAACTTATTTGAAGAGAAAATGAGACCCCTTCCAAAGGGCCATTTATAGAGCACCATTAAATCAAAATACAGTGAGATCATATCTGGCATCAGACTTAGGAGGAAGACATTTCCTTTTATGAGACTAACCCATTGGTCAGATGAAGGGCAATGCAATTTTCATTAAAAAATTTTGAGGTAATTGTAGATTTGCATGCTGGTATAAGATAATATGAAATGGCTGGTGTATATGTTACCCTGTTTCTTCAGATAGTAATATTGTACAAATCTGGAGTATAATATCATGAACAGAATAACATTGCTACAATCCATAACTATTTTTTAGATTTCTCCAAATTTGGTCATATACATTTCCATGTGTGTTTTAGTTCTGTGCAATTTTATTATATGTGGAGGTGCGTGTATCTATCATAAAAATCAAGAAAACAAGTAGTTCCATCACCACAATGATCTCTCAGGTTGACCTTTCATCACAACCACTTCTTTATCCCCACCCACCCACCACTCCCCTCACAACCCCCAACTCTTAGCCACCATTGATGTGTTCTGAATTTCTAAAATTTTTCACTTGAAAAATGTTATATAAATGTTATATATAGTCCTTAGATATTGGTCTTTCTTCACTAAACATAATTTTCTAGAGATCCATTAAAGTTATCTTATGCACCAATAGTTTATTCATTTTCATTGTTGAGTAGTATACCATGGTATGGACATACCACAGCTTGTTTAATCATTCACATGGCAAGAACATATAGACTGTTTTCTGTTTTGAATCAGTATGTACATGGAAGGGAGAGAGAAAGAAAGATTGATAAACATTCATCAGTTGCCTCTTGTTCACCACCAAATGGGGACCTGGCCACCAACCCAGGCATGACCGGGAATTGAACTGGCAACCTCTCGGTTTGCAGGCTGGTACTCAATCCACAGAGCTACACCAGCCAGGGCATAACTCTATATTTATAAGAAATTATCAGATTGTTTTTCAGATGAATAGTACCATGTTACATTCCTACCAGCAATGTGTGAGTAATCCAGTTTCCCTGAATTCTCCCCAGCATTTGATGTTGTCATTATTCTTTTTTTTCACCTTTATTTTTTTTTTAATTTTCTTTATTCATTATTTGTAATGAGAATGTCAGGGAGGGAGGAAGAAAGAGAGAGAAACATCAATGTATGGTTGCCTTTCACCTGTCACTAGCTACAGACCTGTCTGGAGACCTGGCTTGCAACTTGGTTATATGCTCTGACTAGGAATTGAACCAGAGACCTTTGGGTTTGCAGGCCAGCACCAATCTACTGAGTCACCAGCCAGGGCTCACTATTCTTTATTTTGGCTATTCTGATGCATGTGTAATGTTATCTCATTGTAATTTTAATTTGCATTTTCCATATGGCTAATGATGTTGGATATCTTTCCACGTACTGATTTGCTATTCATATATCCTCCTCAGTGAAATGTTATTTGAGTCTTTTACCCATTTTCTAATTGAATTTTTTGGTTTTTCTATTCTTGAGTCCTGGGAGTTTTTATATATTCTAGATGCTAGTCCTTTGTCAAATATATAGTTTATAACTATTTTCTTCCAGGCTATAGTATATCTTATCCTCTCTACATTTTTAAAAATATATTTTATTTATTTTTCTATTACAGTTGTCCCAATTTTACCCTCCTTTGCCCCGCTCCACCCAGTACCCAATTTCCTCCAGCAATGTCACCCTTAGTTCATGTCCATGAGTCATACGTATAAGTTCTTTGGCCTCTCTATTTCCTTTATACTTTTTAATATCCCCCTGTCTATTCTGTAGCCACCAATGTGTACTTTTCTATTTTTCCTTTTACATCCAGACAATTCACCATTTATTTCTGCCTTCTACCAAATTCTCAAATCATATTAATACAAAGTTTTCTTTTCATTATTTCAAAATACCTACATTAATTCGTTTAAAGAATTACTCTTTTAAGTAAAATGAATTGCAATATTACCAAACACATGCAAAAATACATTTACACCCATACATATTTTTACACATATTTAAACTACATATTGGATTTTTGAAGAGTTAATACAAAAAAATTTTTTTTCAAAAAATTTAAAATATGCCAATAGCTTACTTAATTATTACATGTTAAGTGATAGTATTTTAGATATATTGTAGCAAAATTAAGCAGATTTTTTTCTTCTTTAATACTCATTTTACTCTGGAATACTATTTTTGTGAAATATATCACAGAAATGGTATATTGCAGAACTCACTTTTGTGAAAGTTGTCCTGGAGATCGTGCCAAGCCCATAGTAAAAAATGAACTTGATTTTTGAGTCAGATCCTCCTCACTACAATAATATAACTCAACTTTAAGCTACTAGAACTACAACTAATTTTTTTTGGAGTTTTCCATCTTAAATAGTAGATTTATTTATTTATTTACTTATTTATTTAGGCTATGCACAGGTCTTACTTCTTTCAAAATCCTGTTTTTCCTCTACATGTGTTTTACAAGTTGAAGCCATCAGAAATAATGGTACTTGCAGTGCTCAGCCTGTCCCCAGAGTAGAAATTATTATGTCTACTAAGTTGAGGTGAAAAATAAAAATCCCTAGGATTTAAATAATTTTGTAGAATAGTATTCTAGCTATTTTTTGAACTTGTGGTTGACTTCCTTTGTGTTTCTAAACTAACCCCTGAACTATTTAAGAGTCTATTGAGGTAGAGATTAGGTAGGTTCACATTTCATTAATAAAGTTTACTATAGCATTCATTCCTTTTCCCAAGCATCCCCAATTAGGAGGCCTTCATAACTGGAAATGTATATTTCCATGATTTAGTTGAAAGGAATCTCATCTAATTTACATGCTAATATGAGAATATATATTATCTATGTACATGAATCGTATAGTTTAGTAGTTTGCACCTTCCATCCAAGTTGGTCTTCATTCTAAGCTAAAGATTGACTGATTTCACAACACATCCATAACCAGTTGGTTGCTATTTAATACATAAATTGCTAACAAAATCTATATATTACACACCCACAAATAAGCACATATTTTATAACAGTGAATAAGAAAGATAGCATGTCTTCTGTAATAGACATCCACATTTTCTTCTTCCTTAACTGCATTTGATTTTTCTGAGTTCCTGAAAGTAACCTGATTTTCCTATATTGTGAAATGATTCCATTCTAAGAAAATTTAACTTGCAGTAATGCAGATAGAGTAATACACAAAATTGTACCTTATTTATTTATAAAATCTATTTATAACAAGATCATTTTAAAGCATTCATAAGTTAAAGTTGGTTCTTATCCATTCAGCTGTCCTATGTCTTTTGATTGGTTCATTTAATCCATTTACCTTTGTACCCACGTTCCTGTCTGTCTCTCTGTTTCTTCATCTTCTTAAAGCAGACCCTTTAGCATCTCTTGCAATGCTGGTTTGGTGGAGATGTATTCTTTTAGACTTCTTTTGTCTGGAAAGCTCCTTTTTCACCCTCCATTTTGAATGACAGCCTTGTTGAGTAGAGTATTCTTGGTCACAGGCCTTTGTTTGTCATTGCTTGAAATATTTTTTGCCATTCCCTTCTGGCTTGTGTTTCTGTTAAGAAATCAGCTGATAACCTTATGGGAATCACCTTGTATGTTATTAGCTGTTTCTCTCTGGCTGCTTTTAGGATTCTCTCCTTGTCTTTGAAATTTGCCATTTTCATCATGATGTGTCTTGGAGTGGGCCTGCTTGGGTTCATCTTCCTTGGGACCCTCTGTGTTTCCTGAGTTTGCATGACATTTTGTTTCCTCAATTTAGGGAAGTTTTTTGTCATTACTTTTTCAAAGAGGTTTTCTATCCCTTGCTTCTCCTCTTCTCCTTTTGCTATCCCTATGATACGGATGTTATTACATTTCATGTTGTCCTTCAGGTCTCTTAAAACCTCTTCATTCTTTTTCAGTCTTTTTTCATTTTGTTGCACTGCCTGGGATTTTTTTTTTCTACATTGACCTCCAGCTCCATGATCTAGTTCTCTGCTTTCTCTAGCCTGATTTTGATTCCTTCTACTGTGTTCTTCAATTCAGAAATTGTATTCTTCATTTCCTCCTGGCTCTTGTTGATGGTTTCTAGGTCCTTTTTGATGCTGGTGTAGTTCTCAGTAAGTTCCTTGTAGCTTTCCTGGAGTTCTTTGCCTGGTGGCTTTTGCCTTTCACAGCTTGGTTCTGTTTTACTCTCAGCCTTGTTGCTGTAGATTGGGAAGCCCAGTTGGGGATTTAGATCCCACTCTTCTCAGATGGACCCCCTAGCTGCTGAGATGTTTCTCCGTCCCCTCAGCTGCCATTGTGGGAACCTACCAGCCTTTCATGTCTCCGCACTTCCTACCGGTCACATTGTGATGAATCAGCTATTCTGTCCTGGTGATAAGACTTCTTTCCAATTGGTATTCTGTTGGTTATTCCAGATGACTTCTCCCTAATTAATTTGTAATTCCAGTTTGGTGTTGGGAGGAGATGGGTGTAGCTCCACTTACTCTTCCACCATCTTGGTTCTCTCCTTTTATCCTCTTTACTTTTGATGAAGTCCAATTTATTAATTTTTTCTTTTGTTACTTGTACTTTTGCTTAACCCAAATCCCCAAAATTTTCTTCTATGATTTTTACTAAAAGTTTTGTAGTTTAACATTTAAGTCCATGATACATTTGAGTTGATTGTTGTACAAGATGTGAGATACAGACTGAGGTTCATTTTTTTACCTATTGGTGTCCAACTGTCCCAGCATCATTTGTAGAAAGGCTATTTCTTCCTTCATTGAATTGGTTTTGTATTTTTATCAAAAATTCAATTGAGCATATTTGCCTGGGTCTATTTCTGAATTCTCTATTCTATTCTATTATTGTTCTCTGTCTGTGTCTCCACCAATACCACACAGTCTTGAATATTGAAGCTATAAAGTAGGTCTTATACTTAGTTGGCAGGGGAGATACCATGATCATGAAGGTGGTTTTTCCAGGGTGGGGATTATCCACTGCACTCTGGATGTGCTAACCCCTGCAAGTTGCCCAAATGTGGGAAACTCAACTGCATAATTTGTGGTAGCGGGGGACTGAATTGGCGCTCTCCCCTGCTTTGCTTGAAAAAAAAAAGTAGGTCTTACCGTCACATTGAATGATTCCTTTAACTTTATTCTTCTTTGTTGGGATAGTTTTACCTATTCTAGGACCTGGGCTTTTCCATATTAATTTTAGAGTAAATTTGTTTATTTCTTAAAAAAAAAAAAAAGCTTGCTGAGATTTTGATAGGAATTTCATTAAATCTACACTAGATCAATTTGGGAAGAGTTGACATCTTTATTATGCTGAATCATTCAATTCATGAACATAGCATTTCCATTTTTTTAGGTCTTCTCTGATTTCTTTTACCAATGTTCTGTAATTTTCAGCATGCATATTCTGCCCATGTCTTGCTAAGTGCATAGCTAAATGTTTCATTACCTTTCAAATGGTTACAAATAATGTGCTTTTTATTTATTTATCTTTATTCTCTCCCAAGGACATTTTTTAATTACTTTTAGAAAGAGAAGAAGGGAAGAGAAAGACAGAAACATCAGTATAACAGAAACATTAATTGGTTGCCTCTCATAGACTCCCTGCCTGGGGACTGAACCCACAATCTAGTCATGTGCCTTGACCAGAAATTGAACCCACAACTTTTTGGTGTATAGGACAGTCCTCCAACCAACCAAACCACATCAGCCAAGGCAATAATGTTGTGCTTTTAATTTTGGTTTTCACATCCTTGCTATTGGTATACAGAAATGCAATTAATTTTTTATGTTGATCTTCTGTTTTAACTCTGTTATACTCACTTACTAGCTCTAAGAGGTGGCTTTGTTTTGCAATTCCTTGTATTTTCTCTTTAGGCAATCATGTTATCTGCAAATAGAGACTGTTTTATATCTGTCTTTCCAATTTGCATGCCTTTTATGTCTAATATATTTGCCTTCAAAGTGACTATGTTATTTTGAATATATCAAATATATCAATGTGACTATGTTATTCAACTCTGTTGAATAAGAGTGATGAATGTAACATCCTGCCTTGTTCTTTATTTTAGAGGAAAGCATTTAGTCTTTTGCCATCAATTATACATTAGCTTTAGGGGGTTTATAGATATTACTTATGTATTAAGTTGAGATAATAAACCTCTATTTCTAACTTGCTGAGAGTTTTGATCACATGTGGGAAACCTGGATGTCCACATGCAGAAGAATCTAATACCATGTAAAAAAAAATTAACTCAAAATGGGTTAAAGACTTAAACAGAAAGTCTAAAACTATAGAAGAGCCTCTTGACATTGGTTTAGATAAAGATTTTTTTAGTAAGATCCCAAAAGAACAGGCAGCAAAAGCAAAACTAGATAAACTGGATTGCATCAATCTAAAAAGCTTCTGCCCAGCAAAGGAAATAATCAACAGAATGAAAAGATACCACCCAGAATAGGAGAAAACATCTGATAAGGAGATAATATCTAATATATAAAAGAAACTTCTATAACTCAATAAGAAAAAAAAAAAAAAAGAAATAACCCAGTTTAGAAATAGGCAAAGAAACTGGATAGACATGTCTCAAAAGATATACAAATAGCCAACAAGTATTTGAAAAGATAATCAACATCACTAATCATCAGGGAAATGAAAAATCAAAACCACAATGATATATCATCTCACGCTTGTCAAAATGTCTACCATCAAAGACAAAAAGTAAATTCTGATGAGGGTGTGGAAAAAAGGAATACTACGTATTATTGGAATGAAGTGATCTTCTCACACTTCCATTCCCCACTTACTCTAAATCTGTCAGATTATAGGGATAATTGTCCTCCTCTGGCTCAATAGAATTTGATTCGTTTTTAGTGAAATAAGATGCAAATTTCAGGAACCAGGAGAGGGAATCTGTTCAAAGTGGTTTTCACACTTTTTCCCCCTACCACACCAGACCAAGACTTTAAGAAAGAGCTTCCCCATAGCCTGCAGCTCTGGACATGATGGAAACTTTCCACAGTCCTCTGAGCTCTCATCTCTCACTGCTGCTTACTCAGTGATGGAGATTTTTGAGGTTATTTTTCACACAGTCTGAAACCAACCCAGTAAGAAATACTAAGTAATGGTCTACCAAGAACAAGAGAATTCTGACTCTAGTATTACTTCCCCCAAGGCAGAACTTATGATGCTGTAGCAAAATCCAGTTATAACTTCCCCTTGCTTTATTTGGAAGTGAAAGATTTTTCTCCTAAACTCTTTATTTAAAAAAAGAAAAAGAAAGAAAGAAAAGTAAAGAAAAAAAAACAGTGAGCAATTCCTAAACAAGGACCCCTGAGTAAAGAATTTGTAGATTTAATTTATTCTACCTTAGTGCAACATAAAAATAATGCAGTGATATCCTCCCTTACTTTAGAATAATGGTTATATATGTATTACTTTAAAATAGTGTCAGCTATTCACATGGAAAAGAAAAATCATGATACAGTAATACCTGGGAGCTCAGACCATGTTTGGGATCTTCTTGGGTATCCCTCATAATATGACCTTTCACCAGTGGAAAGCCAAACTTTCTGACACAGGTACAAATTAGGGGCAGGAGTAGAAAAGTGGACCTGCAATTGCACCTGGATGGGGCACAAGCCCAGCTACATGGGCATCTTAAGCCTCTGTATGCTTTTTATATATGGGAAAATGTGCTGTATTAAAAATAGGTTGTTTGGTACTGTAGCCACTTTAATGATTGAACAGACCTAAATACATAAATACATACACACACACACACACACGTATGTATGTATGTACATATGTGTGTATATATATATATATGTATATGTATATATATATATATAACAAAGCCAAAACAAAACTAAACTAAACCTTCATATCATGAATGAGTGCATGTTGCATAATTTTGGTTATCTGTGCATAAAGTCATTATTTTCAAAGATTTATCCCATAAGTAGTTTTAAGTCATTATCAGTAAGCAGCAATGATATTGGAGATTATTTTCCATCATGAGAAATATTTGTGAATTACTTAGCAAAATAATAGAAGGATAGAATGATATATCTCTACTAGGCATTTCCCAAAGTGCAGCACATCGTAACAGGCTCTAACTGGAGAAACAGACATTTGCCAGGAACTTGCAACAAAAATGAGATTTTTCTAAATTTGATAATGGTTTTTATCTTAATACATGGAGTGAGGAAATAGGGAGTGGATTAGGATATTTATTTTCTTTTACTTTTATTATTATTTTTAATCATTTTTATTGTTATTCTATTATAGTTATGCCAATTTTTCACTCTTTGTCCTCCTCCATCCATCCCACCCTCCCTATCCCCCCACTTCCATAGTCAATTTCCACACTGTTGTCTATGTCTGTGGGCCATTTATACATGTTCTTTGCCTAATCCCTTCCCCTTCTTTCCACCATTATCCCCCTTCCCCCTTCCCTCTGGTCACTTTCAGCCTATTCCATATTTCTAAGCCTGTGATTCTGTTTTGTTTGTTAGTTTATTTTTTTCATTAGATTTTCCTTACAGATGAGATCACATGGTATTTGTCTTTCACCAACTGGTATAAGTATAATACTCTCCAGTTCCATCCATGCTATTGCAAAAAGTAGAAGTTCCATCTTTCTTTCTGCTGCACGGTATTCCATTGTATAAATGTACCATAGTTTTTTGATCCATTCATCCACTGATGGGGACTTAGGCTGTTTCTAGCACTTGGCTATGGTATATAATGCTGTTATGAACATAAAGGTGCATAGGTTCTTTTGAATTGGTGATTCAGGATTCTTAAGGTATATTCCCAGCAGCGGAATTACTAGATCATGAGGCAGTTCTATTCTTAGTTTTTTGAGGAAATTCCATACTCTTTTCCAGAGTGGTTGTACTAGTCTGCAATCCCACCAACAGTGCATAGGGTTCCCTTTTCTCCACATCCTTGCCAGGACTTATTTGTTGAATTATTAATGAGGCCATTCTATTAAGTGTGAGGTGGTATCTCAATGTAATTCTAATTTGCAACTCTCTGATGATTAGTGATGGGCATCTTTTCATATGCCTGTGGGCCATCTGCATGTCCTTCTTGGAGAAGCGTCTGTTCAGGTCCTTTGCCCAATTTTTAATTAAATTGTTTGTCTTCCTGGTGTTGAATCATATGAATTCTTTATATACGTTCAAAATCAAACCCTTATCCCTTGTATCATTGGTAAATATGTTCTCCCACACTGTCAGTTCCCTTTTCATTTTGATGATGGTTTCTTTACCTAGACAAAAAGTTTTTAGTTTGAAGTAGTCCCATTTCTTTATTTTTTCCTCTATTTCCCTTGCTCTAGGAGATATATCAGCAAAAAATATCGTTATGTGGCATATCTGAAATTTTCCTGCCCGTTTTCCTCAAGGACTACAATGGTGTCATGACTATATTTAAGTCTTTTATCTATTTTGATTTTCTTCTAGTGTATGGTATAAGTTGGTGGTCTAGTTTCATTTTTTTTCCTGCCTATACCAGTCCAATTCTCCCAACATCATTTATTGAATAGGCCATTTTTACTCCATTGCATGCTCATGTTCCTTAGTCAAATATTATTGACCATGGAGACTTGGTCTGGGCTCTCTATTCTATTCTGTTGATCTATGTGTCTGTTCTTGTGCGTGTTCTAGACTATTTTAATAACAGTAACCTTGTAGTATAGCCCAATACTGCACATTGTGATCCTTCCTACTTCGTTCTTCTTTGTCAAGATTGCAGAAGCTATTCCAGTCTTTTTTGGTTCCATGTAAATATTTGAAATATTTGTTCTAAGAGCCTTTACTTTCTATGCTGTATGTTTCCCGGGTGTTGGAATGTTTTAATAAAGACCACATATCACTTGTATAAGTAAGCAATTATAATAAAATCAATTACTAAATAATACATTCAATAAAAAATTTTAAACACCTATTATCCTACATTGTAAATACTAAATCAACCCTTGTTTAAAAATAAGGCATGGAATTTATTTCCTTTTTATTGTATTTATTAGGATGACACTGGTTAACAAAATTACACAGGTTTCAGATGCACAGTTCTACAACATCATCTGTACATGTATTGTGTGTTCACTACCCCAAGTTAAGTCCCATTCCATCACCATCTATCCCCCTTTACCTGCCCCCACCTCCTCCCCACCCCCCACCCTGGCAACCATCATACTGTTATCTGTGTTCATGAGTTTTTTTCTTTTATTATTTTTGCTCAGTCCTTCTACCTGCCTCCCCAAAGTCCCCTAACACTCCATGCCCCCTGACAACTATCTTTCTCTATTTTGCTTCTTAGTTCATTTTCTTCATTGGATTTCCCATATGAGTGTCTTTCTGTGACTGGATTATTTCATTTAGCCTACGGCTAAGAGAGGCAATTATTTATAAAAGAAAACCAAGTTCAGTAAACTCAGTACCTGTCCCTATAGAACAGCAAGGTGACTATGATATGCTTGCTCCAGAGATGCTTTCTTCTTAAAAATTCCATGCGGTTTCTCATTCTATGACCCACTGCTTAATGAGACACTTTAGTTGGTCTTTCTCCCAGGTTCACTCACAACTCTTGTAAACAATCTTAAAGTGATTTTGCTGGAGCAGGTATTGTTTTCTAAGCAGCTCTCACCAAAGAGCAACATACTAATTAGCAACCTTCAGATTCCAAGAATGCAGGGTCTCATTTCTGGCAAAGGATACATGTGCCAAACATACAGTAATATTTTGAAACTTGATCTCCTATGAGGAGATTTTAACACCATAATACAAGAACTCAGCATACTTCCAAATATTCAGTTCTTTTTCTCTGAGAACAACTTGTAAGAGCTTAGAGATGGTCACTCTTCACAGCAAAATGAAGCTCTGTTTTCTGCAAAACCATAAGGCCATGTTTTCAGGGTCCTCTCTTTCATTTCAGATACTTCACATGTTACCAGGTAGCTGATGTTAACTACACTATATATTCCAAAGCAGATTGGTAATTCAGCCTGCAAATTTAGTATGGAAACTGATTCTTAAATTTGCAAAATACTATAGACTTAAAAAGAAATGTCATTCCATGGTAGCAAATGCAGACAATCTAAGGTGTCTATGTTCTCTGGGTCCAGTTTGATTTGGGGAAGAGATACCCTTAACTTTAGACATTTAACACAAAGACATTTTATATGAAGTACCTAAATGTCCAGAGATACCCATAGAGCTTCTTACCTATGGTTTCTCCAGAATGCCTCTAACGTGTCTTGTTTGATATTTTAGGAGTTCGTGATGATTGTCGTCTTTGGTTTGGAGTTCATCATCCGAATCTGGTCAGCAGGTTGCTGTTGTCGGTACAGAGGATGGCAAGGAAGACTGAGGTTTGCCCGAAAGCCCTTCTGTGTTATAGGTGAATATCAAAGTCTATCCAGACACTTGGATTTCTGCATCCTTTTCTTCTGTCTTCTGTATTGCAACATTTAACTAATATTAAAAATTAATATTCATTGAGTATTTATCACATTAGGCACTCTTGTGTTTTAAAAAGTATTGACTCATTTAGTCCTCATCACAATAACTGTGAGGTAAGTATTTATATTATCCCCATTTTACAGATGGAGAAATTGAGGCAAAGAGAAATAACTTATTAAAAATCATATAGGTAGTAAGTGGTGGACTTAGGATTTGAGCTAGGAGATATGGCTGTAGAACACCCACTTGTATCGAGTTATGCTGAACTGTATGGTTCTCCAGTGTTACACTGAATTAGGTAAGTATTAATTTCAGGAAGTATAAAACCTCTTTTTTCTCTACAATATCTCTTGTATGCTTTTGGTTAACTGGAATGGATTGAAGTGTATTACACCTGGTAATGCATATGAGTTAGTGTGCCTCTAGAGTGATTACTAGTATACTTTACTTTATGTATCAGTAACTTCAGACCAGATCAAGTGTTTTACACTCAAGAATATGAGACCCCCACACTGCAGTACTAAATTAAGAATCATCTCTGCACCTCCCTCAATGCTGTGGTTTCAAAGGGATTCCATTCATCTAGGTTAGGTGGCAGCTTCAAATTATACTTCTTAATAAAGATGCCATATTGCATTCTGGAGTTAAGATCTGAGATCTTCCAGTAATATATGTATAAGTATATTATAAAGTACATCTCAATAAAAATTCATTTTAAAAAATCATAAATTGCCTACATCATAGCCCCTTATCCCTAAGCATTTCAATGTAGATTTCCTTAAAATAAGGGTAGTCTTTTGTATAACCTTCAGTGAATTGAACATTGATACAATACTTTATCTAACCTGCAGGCTGTATCCAAGTTTTGTCAATAGACTCAACAATGTCCTTTACAGCATTTTTTCCTCTTTAGTACATGATCCAGCCTAGGGTCACACATTGCATTTAATTGTTATGTTTCTTTAGTCTCCTTTAATCTAGAACAGTTCTTCAGACTCTCTTGGCCTCATGGCGTTGACATTTTAGGAGATTATAGCCTCATACTCTCCCTTTTTAAAACATAAAACATTCCTCTTTTGGGGAAAAAGTAAACCCTATATATAAAATCTATAATTGTTAACATTTAACAGCCAAATTTGGTTTTCTTGCTCTTTTTTGCCTTCTCCAATCCAAATACTGAAAGTTCTTGGTGAGGCCTACTTGTTTCAACCATTTACAACCCCAGAAAACTACAAAGTATTTTAGACTATCTTCTTCATCCACAACAAATTTTTCATTTTGTTTTAGAAGTCCAAATTTGTTACATCATTCTCTTACTTTCCCCCTTTGCCCCTGTTCCCTGTGTCAGGGACAGAGTGAATTCAGGAAAGAATTGGAGAAATTCCTCTCCATCCATGGGCACTGCTAAGAATAATCTTTTATTTCATCCTTGCTGGAAGGAGGGGCACCATCCTGGGAATGGAAGAATGGGTGGGCTCCCCACACACTTTCTGCCACTGAGGAAATTTCATAGTATACACATTTCAAAAGCCTCACCATTTATTGGATCAAGCTTGATAGAATTTAGCTGTATGAGAGGCACTGTAGTAAATATAATGAAACTATACATTAATTCAATCTTAAAATGCCTAGTCAGTCCAGCTGCCTCTCTTCTGCAAGAATAGGCTTTCCTCCTTTTTGGAAACTATTGCTCAGGTATGGAGGAAGGTGAGTAGGAAGTCCTAGATTCATCCAGCCCCAAGGCATATTAGTGAAGGCATTTGATATTTTTTCCTGGAGGCTTTTTTCTCTTTCAATTCTCTGCTCAAGCAGCATCACAAAGAACTATAACTTGATGTGAAACTACTGTACCACAAGTACTTTCTGTCCTATAAGGGATCCAAACAAAACAATTCAAAAGGCAGGTGGCTGGCCAAGACTCACTCAGCTTCTGCAGGATAAGGTTGCTTCATGGATGACTGCGGGAGTGTTCTATTCCAGATTTTAAAACCAATTAAAACTTGGTTTGCTTCCAGTTCCAGAGGCAATGCCAATGCATTTCTGGCCCCCAAGCTAAAAAGAAAGCTCTCTTTCAAATGCCTGCTACCTTTTGATAGCTATTTCCAACAATGGATCCATCACTACATCTTAGTCCTTTAATCCTTCTCTTCCTGTCTCAGATCCTTGCAGGTTTTGGTGTAACACATGGTTCTAAACACAATGTTATGTGGTAATATCTGTAAATTTAGACACCTTTGGCCCTATGAATAATGACCTTACAAATTTAGTATAACATGCTTTAGGCATAGTTTTATAGTTTAGTTAAGTATTTTGGCCTTTTTTTCATTTGGATATTTTACCTCTAGTAAATCAATCATTTTGGAAGAAAATTTCATGAATAAATATATAATGAATCCCTGTTAGAACAAAGACAACATTTGTACTTACGTTTAGGATAATGATACATTTTTTCAGTCATGCATTTAATGGACATATAACAGTTTGATCCATGGTCTAGCTGAACTGAGATACTAGGGAAACATGTTCAAATGTGGCTCTTCAGTATGAGGTCAATAAAATTTTACTTGCACAGAGAAACCAAATGTCACCTGCCCAAAGACAGGAAGCTGTACCAGATGACAAACCCTTTCTGGGCCTGTTTAATAGGTCCATTAAAATAATTGATGTCTCCAGCAAAGTGATAAAGTACAATACAAAATGAACCTTGTAGCTCCCTTGTTCTACATAATTTACTATGATGAAATGGGGAAAAAAAAGGAATAACATCTCTCTCATCTGTCCGTGATAACTGTTCTGAGTTTGGAATGTAGCTAAGATTTCTCAAGACTTCATGTACTTGTAAGATTTGATTACTCTGAACATACCAAATATACTCCCAGACGTTGTTAGGAGTCTTGAGTATTCAAAATTGAGATTGTGATAAGCACACCAATGTTGTTCTTTCCAACTGAAAAGAGATGGAAGAGCCCTTAGTGGCCAGCTCCCTTAGTGGCTTCCCTTAGTGGAAGCCTCCTATAGTATTGAGTCCTGTAGTATTTGGACACAGTTTGATAGGGGGCCCAAATGCTAATTCCCAAAGACTTTAGAACTTCCCCCTTACTCCTACACTCTAGCCAGAACCATGAACTTAACAAAACCTTGTTGATTTTAAAAAATCATAAAATCACTATATACTTATGGGTGTTGGGAAAACATTTTAAACAACAGTGCTTACCTACAGAAAGAGAAAAATCTATTTAATATTTTTAATTAGGTTCTTACCATGTTTATTTTATTAGGTTCATTACCATGTTTATTTATATTTTCTTGATTTGGGGAGATTGCTTTGCAAACTGGTAAAATCTATTTTTAATTACAAGAGTATTCGTTATGCCTATATGTTCAATTTACATCTCTCCCCTAAGATTCTGTTGAAATAACATTTCTACAGCTATGGGCAATAATTGTTGCCTTACCAATTCAGAGAGTGAAATATACTCGTATTTTGGGATGACTGTCCAGGTTGCCCTTCATTTACCTGAGCTGGCTGCTCTACAATTTCTCTGCACTCAAGCACAAATCACTCACTCAGTGAATGTTCTCAGTTGAAAATGTGTGGAATAACCTCAAAGACTGACTTTGTAGGCATTCTTTTTTCAAGCTTTCGTTAATGACCTACCTGAAAATGGCAAATAGAGCCAAAGGATGGTACTTAGATCAGGATAATGAGCCTGATGTGTCAGGAAGCCAACAAATTACTTCTAACAGTGGCTTTTTGGATTCCCTGGTGACTCTAAAGACAGATATAACAGGGCCATATTCTTGCAATGCATTTCACAGAAGCAGAGAAGACCAGCTTGTTATTAACCTTGGATCAGTATTTGATGCTAAATATAAGTTGATTTCTTAATGCTATTTTAACAGTTTTCCTTCAGTGTAATATTTTCACAAGAGGGCAAAAGAAGCAAACCATAGCATAGATGTTTCCCCCATGAATTGAGCACATATGCTTTTGACATGACTTAACAGTTTGGGAAAATGCCAAAAATTGTATTGTTTTGTTTTGTTTTTTTAATTTTTATTTTTTTTAAATATCAATGTATGGTTGCCTCATACACACCCAACTGGGGACCTAGCTCACAACCCAGGTATGTGCCCTGACTGGGACTCAAACCAGCAATGCTTTGGTTTACAGGCCAGCAGTCAATCCACTGAGCCACACCAGCCAGAGCAAGTGTATTGTTTTTAATGAGAAAAAATAACCAGCTTCTTAGTAGACTAAAAAAAAATCAAAACCTTTATTAAAATCAACTACACAGCCAAAGCCTCTCTAATATACGTGTGAGTTCATCTCACTAAAAGATGGCATCAGTGGCTAAGGTGTTCAAAAGTCAAATCAGAGATTCCCAGAAGTCTGCCACTTGCTGCTGGACTCTCAACTGAAGATCTGAGACAGCATTTTTTTCTTCTCTGCCTTCTCCATCTTTTGTTCTAAGAGGCATTGGGTTTTGTTCTAAGTCCTTGAATCGCACCATTTTCTATAATTTCTAATCTCTCCTTTGGTAGAAACTATATTCTCTCAAATTATTTCCTATATCTTCTTTCCTTTACTCCTAAGTCTTTAAACTACTACAGCATATGTAGACTCCTTCCATGTGATTCATTGGAACATCTGAGGACAATTAAATCTGTTGGATTTATCACAAAACAATAAAGCCATTTCAATCCTTTTAGTTATTCATAGTTGATATCTATTAAGACCTATTATGTGCTAGGTACTACTCTAAGCACTCTATAAATATTATATTCTAGTTTGTAGATGAGGCAGTAATACAGGGCTTAAGAGACTTGTCCGCAGTTAGAAAGATGGTTGGTGAAAAAAACAGGATTCACCGCTTGTGATTTCAGTCTAGAAAAATATACCTGATGAGCTATTTTTAATCACACTTCTGACACCAAATCTAAGGTATTTTTTTCCACACACCAACCAATTCTTCAACTCTCCAGGCACAAACTGGATGTTGGTCAACTCAGTTAAATTCTGATACAACTACCCAAAGTGAGTGAAGACCCACAGGTTAATAACTTAGGCTCACAAGGCTCCCCATGCGTAACCCGCAGCCTTGACTTCAAGATGCCAGTTACAATGATATGCATAGGCTACATACACTTCTGCCGAACTGACTGCAAACTTAGTGGTTTCCACAACCCTCCCATCTCAAGCTTGATAATTCACTAGAATGACTTACAAAACTCAGGGAAGCACTTTATTTACTATTATTGATTTATTATAAAAAGATACAATTCCAGAGCCCTGGCTGGTGACTCAATGGATAGGCACCATCCTGCAAACCCAAAGGTCGCTGGTTCAATTCCCCAGCCAAGGCACATAAACAGGTTGCAAGCCAGGTCTCCAACCAGATCTGTAGCTAATGGCAGGTGAAAGGCAACCATACATTGATGATTCTCTCCCTTTCTTCCTCTCTCCCTGTCCTTCTCTCTGAAAATTAATGAATAAAATCTTGAAAAAAAAAAAAAAGATACAATTCCAAAACATCCAAGTGAAAGAAAAGTATAGGACAAGGTGGATCTTTAGTATGTTCATCAACCTGGAAGCTCTCAGAACCCCATGGTTTATAAATTTTCATGGAGTTTTATTACATAAGCATGATTTATTAAACCATTAGCCATTGGCAATTGAACTCAACTCTAGGCCCTCTTGCCTTTTCAGAGTTCCAGGATTGGGCTTAAAGTTACAACTCTCTAACCATGCTTTGGTCTTTCTGGTAACTTAAAGCATACAAAAGACATTTATCACTCCAGAGATTCTAGGGTTTTAGGAGCAGAGTGTCAGGAACGCAAGACAATAAGCAAACAAGTATCTATTGATATTTCCCATTGTACCACACTATCCAACTATGAGAAAATTGCCCTTATTGTTTATTAGTATTTTAAAACTAAATTGAATTAAACCCTGTTTTTTGTCATCAACTCACAAAAACCTGATATTTTTATGTTCCTCTTTAGTGTCTGGTTACCTATTGCATTCTCTAACCTAAAGGGGAAATTGGACTCTAAAATAGACCTTCTCAACTTTATCAGATATGCTCTTGAGCAATATTATTATGAAATTCTCCATATAGTTCTCAGAATAAGTGATGTCATTCCCAGAAAAGCCTTTGAATGTTTGTTAACATTACTACACTATTGAGAAAACTGTTTAGGTAATTGTTGACCAGGTACACAAATTTGAACTTATAAAGTAGGTTGATTAGCCCTGGATGGTATGGTTCAGTGGATTGAGCGCCAGCCTGTGAACTAAAGGATCTCTGGTTCAATTTCCAGTCAGGGCATGTGCCTGGGTTGCAGGCCAGGTCCCCAGTTAAGGGCACATGAAAGGCAACCACGCATTGGTGTTTCTCTCCTGCTTAAAAATAAATTAACTCTTTAAAAATAAAAATATTTAAAAAATAAAATAGCTTGATTAGCTGATATGACTTAACCATATAGATAATGCCTCTTAGAGGGAAATGAACAATGAACGATTATTTCCCACTCCTTTTATAAACTCCAGTAGAGCACTGCAATATGTTGTACTAATAGTCTGTAATATCAAATGTTATGTAAGTGCATGGACAGCACTTGTAATATGCCAAACATGCATCTTAGGTGTAAAAAACACAATGATGAATAAAACATGGTTCTTGCCTATAAGAGTACAGTCTCTTGTGCCCTTAAAGAAGGCAAAAGCTGGGAGGTAGGCTAATTACGGTGATGGGAGATAAAACTAATGGCAGTGGAAGTAGTCACAGAAATAAGATATAGGATCTCATGACTAATTGCATGAGAATGGGAGCATAAGTTACCTGGGTTTGAGCTTAGTCATTGAGCAAACATTTGTACAATATCCCCCATGTACAAGGATGATTCTAGGTTCTGGGGAGCTTGTGTTGCACCAAATGAGCAAGTTCTTACTCATAGAATTAATATTCCAGTGGACAGAAAAAACAATATACAAATATATTTTTATAAAACAAGGTAATACCAACTAGAAATAAATGCACTAAAGAGAATAAAACAGAGATATGGAGGTTTCTTTAGATTGGGTGGCCTGAGAAAGTCTTTCTAAGGAGTAAACCCTCAAGTTAACCTGAATATTAAAAAGGAACCAGTCATGAGAAGATTTAAGCACAGATCTTTCCACACCAGAAAATAGTAAATGCAAACATTCTTAATACCCAATGAAGTTGGCTTGTCCAAGGAAAAGACATGAGGTCATTTTGGCTGGAACCCAGTGAACAGTGAGGAGAGTAGTAGGACCTGATGGGGAGACAGACACAGGTCACATAGAAGTCACATGAGGCCCATGTAGACCATATGAGGGCATATACTTGCCTGATACAAGAAAGCTTCTAGAAATAGATAACCAGACAAAGTTCCAATGATGGGTAGCCAGTATAAGGTTGAATATTTGAGCTTAAAGAAGAAAATTTAGTCAGGGAACAAAACGTATGGACAGGCTCTATGTTTTTTAGTCATTTATACTTGTTTGAACTTTGTATCAGCAATATGCAAATTTTACCCGTACAGAAGAATATAAACTTATCCCCTCTTACTTTTCCACATTGCTATTATATCTACCCTTAGAAACATGAAATTACAAAATGAAAAAGAAAATGCATTATGTCCTATGACCTGGAATTAGGAGAATAAGATGAAAACTTTTTCATAGGCCAATAAACAATCCCCAAGAGCCTGCTTACCAAAAGACTCTGCTGCATCCTCTTACTTATGACAGTTGCAATGCAGTTATTTCATTAAAAATTATTTATTTCCTTTGATAAATTGTCCCTTTTTGCCTCGAGATAATTTCTGAAGATTTGTGATCAATAAGAAACATTAAACTGTCACTATGGGGTAAATTTTCAGAGTGGTGCTTGGAATATGCCAGTATGAGTCCCATTAACTTCAGTTGAAGTCCTGCAGCTAAACTGCCGCACATGGCTTTGAAAATGTTCTATAGTACATCTTTGCGGTGCTTTTTCCTTCCGTTTTTTAAAATTTCTAACATATACCACAGAGCAACTCAGTACACTGCTGATTGCAGTATTTAAGAATGGGGATAATGTATTGTGCAGTAGGAGACTTTTAAAATTAGATTTTTAAAGCCTCATGCCTGTTAAGAGTCACAACAACAATATAAATACATGTTTAATTCTTCAAAGAGCACTTTTCTATCAAGGAATTTGGAGCTCAGTTAGACTGTAGAGCTCATAAAGCAGCACCATGTTCCTCTGAGACATTGTTTATCTCCCTCCATAGACAGAAAATTGAGGTACTGTGAAAAGGGAGTGCTTTGAACCTGGCCCCCAAGTCAGCAGTAAAGCCAGGAATAGAGTGCTGGCTTCCCTGGAGCCCATTGCTCTAAAGCACTGCCCCTGTGAGAATCAAATTTAATTACAGCATAATCCATTTAATCTACACATGGAAGAATAACGATAGCACAGGGAAAATGAATTTATTAACAGCCCTGGTGGAAGACCGCTTCTACATCGACTAGCAACTTTCTTTTCGGGATCCAAATTTCCACGTGGTATCTGACACTGTGAAAGAGACGAGCCTAATTCCACTGACTACATTGGCAAAGGACTTTCTGATTTTCCTCACTTTCAAACTTAAGTAGGAGTTCACCTAAAAATGCTGCAGAACTGTCTTTTTTGTTAGAAAGACTTTATGATTTTTTAAACATTATGAAGGAAAACAGTGCATTAATTACCCGCTAGACCCCTTATGGTCTGAAAGAAAAAATCACATCTAGTCAAATGCTCAATTCACAGCCTTCCTTGAGACAAAAGATAAGTGAATTTTTGCTTCAGTTTTTACTTTGATTAATTATCCGCTAATTCACTGTGGTTGTGCACATGTTAATCAACTTCCTGCATACACATTTAAAAAGGGACGATAGTTTAAGAGCCATAATTTAAATAAGAAATCTTCCTTTAAAGCTGAAATAACAGAAGGTTGGGAGTTGAGCTATTTGGTGTTACATGAGCAGGAATAAAATTTCATAGTTTAAATTGTAAATCATATTTATGAGCTATCTCATATAATTCCTATAAAAATCTTACCACATTAGAAGAGATTATGATACCCATTTTATACATGTAAAATGGAATGTTAGATTAAGAGTCTTATCAAGGGTCATACTGCACATAAGCAGAAAAGTCAGAACACAAAAGACATATTTGCTCACATCACATCCCAAGGTCATTCTATGACACCATAGCTCCCTGCACCATGCATTGTGGCACAGAAACAGATTAACAAACCGTGCGCCGAGGTCCTATTCCCATTTCCAAACCCTGCCCACCCATGTTTAGTTAATGTGGTATCTAAAAGAAAACAGATGTCAATGTCATAAAATGTATGATTCTTTTTCCCATCAGTCATCTTCCTAAGATCAAGCCTTTTTTATCAACTGTTTTTTTGGAAATAATTTAGATTTACCTAGAAGTTGCAAATGTAGTACAGAGCTCCCTTGTACCCATGTACTTTCATCCAGCTTCCCCCAATGATAACATCTGACATAAGTATAGTCCAATTATCAAAACCAGGAAGTTAATGTGGATATATATTACTAACTAAAGTATAGACATTCATATTTCACCAACTTTTGCATACACTCAATTTTTCTATATACACCACCTTGAAATTTTATCATGTGTATAAATTAACCATTATAATCAAGACACAAAACTTGCCCATCACCCTGAAGTGTCTTAGAGTGCAACACCTTGCATTACCCTTTAGAGTCATTCCCCCACCCCCCTGTCCTAATCCCTGGGAATTATTAACCTATGCTCCATCACTGTAATTTTGTAAATATTAGAATGGAATCATATTACAGTAACCTTTTCAAACTGACTTTTTCACTCAGTGTGATGCTCTTGAGATCCTTCCAAGTCACTACATGTATCAATAGTTCACTCCTTTTTGCCTCTGAATAGTATTCCACATTATGGAGGTGCTATGAATATTTATGTACAGGTTTTCTATGAACATAAGGTTTTATTTCTCTAGGGTAAATACCCAAGAGTGATATTACTGGGTCCTATGGTAAGTGTTGGTTTAACTTTATCAGAAACTGCCAAAATGTTTTCCAGAATGTTACCATTCCTTTCAAAATATAAAAATGCCTAGAATATTTTATGGCAGGAAATTATATCTATGCTAACTTAAATGGCATTTTTATTTTTATAGAAAATGTATGATTCTGCTTTATCTATTTTTCTATGAAAATTATCTTCATAAGCAGAAGTTTCTAAAATTAATATTTAACCACCTGGATCAATAAAACAAATGAAAATATAGTCCATGAAGGAGCAGTTCTTCCTGCTCTGATAAATAAATATAACTTTGATGTTTACATAGATGAAGTGTTGAGAGATCAATTAAAGTAAAAAGTCATTACTGTACAAATTCCTAAAGGACCATTACTTAAATCTAACCTTACTTTGTAGAAAGCCCTTTTTCAAGCAAACTTTAGTGAGACCAATATAATTATGCTTGCCTGCTAAAGGATAGGTATACATTGCCCCTCAATATCTGCAAGGGCTGGTTTCAGGACCCCCCACAGATACTAAAATTCCCAGAATCTCAGTCCCTTATATAAAATGGCCTAGTATTTTCATATGAGCTATGCACATCCTCCCCTCCCATGCATGTTGAATCTTCTCCAGATTAGTTATAATACCTAATAGAAGTAAATGACATGCAGATAGTTGTCATACTGTATTGTTTAGGGAACAATGATAAGGAAAAAATCCTGTACGTGTTCAATATAGATGCAACCATCCTATGCCTAACTACATAGTACACATCAGCAACAACATAACATTTTTTTCTTTCATTTTTGTTGTTATTCTGTTACAGTTTTCCCAGTTTTTCCCCCTTTTCCCTCCTCCATCCATCCAACCCCCCACTCCCATAGTCAATTCCCACACTGTTGCACATGTCCATGGGTCATTTATACATGTTCTTTGTCTAGCTTCTTCCCCTTCTTTCCACCATTATCCTGCTCCTCATTCCCCTCTGGCTACTGTCAGTCTGTTCCATGTTTCCATGACTTTGGTTCTATTTTGTTTATTTATATTGTTCATTAGATTCCTTTTATAGGCAATAGCATATGGTATTTATCTTTTACCTACTGGCTTATTTCACTTAGCATTATATATTCTCCAGTTCCATCCATGCTATTGCAAAAGGTAGGAGTTCTTCTTTCTTTCTGCTGTGCAGTATTTCATTGTGTAAATGTACCACAGTTTTTGATCCAATCATGAGCTGATGGGAACTTAGTCTGCTTCCAGAATTTGTCTATTGTAAATAGTGCTATTATGAACAGAAGGATACATAGGTTCTTTTGAATTGGTGATTCAGGATTCTTGGGGTATGTTCCCAACAGAAGAATTGCTGGGCCCAAAGGAAATTCCATTTTTAGTTTTTTGTAAAAATTCCATATTGTTTTCCACAGTGGATATACCAGTCTGAGTTCCCACCAACAATGCACTAGAATTCCCTTTTCTCTCCAGCATTGTTGTTTGTTGATTTATTGATGATGGCCATTCTGACAGGTGTGAGATGATATCTCATTGTGGTTTTAATTTGCATCTCTCTGATGGTTAGTGATGTTCAGCATTTTTTCATATGCCTATGGGCTATCTATATGTCCTTCTTGGAGAAGTGCCTATTTAGATATTTTGCCCATTTTTTAATTTGATTATTTATCTTCCTGTTATTGAGTCAGGAAAATTTCAGATATCCCACATAGCAATATTTTGGCTGATATAGCTCCTTAGAATAAGAGAAATGAAGGAAAAATAAAAAATGGGACATCAAATAAAAAACTTCTGCACAGCTAAGTTACTTCTGCACATCAAAATGAAAAGGGAACCAACAGTATAGGAGAACATATTTGCCAATGACATATTACACAAGGGTTTTCTTCCATTTTTAAGTTATTTTTATTTTTCATTTACAGTTGGCATACATTATTATATTAGTTTCAGGTATACATCCCAGTGAATAGACATTACATAACTTACTAAATAATCATCTTGAGAAATCTTGCACCCATCTGATACCATACATATTTACTAGAATATTATTGGTTATGCCATACTTTACATCCCACATGATTATTCTATAGCAACCAATTTGTACTTCTTAATCCCTTCACCTTTTTAATGCATCCCCCCAAAACCCTCTTATTTGGCAACCACCAAAATAATCTCTTTAAGTATGTGTCTATTTCTGTTCTGCTCCTCAGTTTAGTTTTTTAAATTTAATTGTGATAGATACGTATTTATTGCCATTTTATTGTTCATATTTTTTATCTTTTTTTTTCTTCTTAAAGAGGAACCGTTAACACTTCATCAAATACTGGTTTGGTGGTAATAAACTCCTTTAGCTTTTTCTTGTCTAAGAAGTTATTTATCTTTTATCTATCTTTCAATTCTAAATGATACCTTTGCTAGATAGTGCAATCTTATTTGCAGATCCCTGCTTTTCATCACTTGGAATCTTTCTTGCCCATTCCTTCAGGCCTGGAAACCTGCTGTTAAGAAATAAGTTGAAGCCCTGGCTGGTGGCTCAGTGGATTAGAGCAGGCCTAAGAACACAAAGGTCGCTGGTTCAATTCCCCAGTCAGGGCACATAGCCAGGTCTCCTGTCAGGTCTTAGCTGGAGGAAGATGAAAGGCAACCATACATTGATGCTTCTCTCCCTTACTTTCTTCCTCCCTGTCCTTCTCTCTGAAAATAATAAAGTCTTAAAAAAAAAAAATGACCTTGCTGATGGCATAGTAGATAAGGCACTGGCCTGCGAACCCAAAGATCACTGGTTTGATTCCTAGCCAGGGCACATAACCTCTTTGTCTTTAACTTTTTGCACTTTAATTATGATGTGTCTTGTTGTAGGCCTCTTTGGGTTCATCTTGTTTGGGACTCTTCATGCTTCCTGGGCTTGAATGTTTGTTTCCTTCACCAGGTTAGAGATGTTTTCTGTCATTATCTTTTCAAACAAGTTTTCAATGTCTTGTTCTCTCTCCTCTTTCCAGAACACCATAATACAAATGTTTGTATGCTTGAAATTGGCCCAGAAGCTCCTTACACTATCCTCATTTTTTTTTTTTTTTTTTTTGATTCTTTTTTTCTTCTTGCTGTTCTGATTGTTTTTTGCTTCCTTATATTCCAAATAGCTGATTTTATTCTTGGCTTTATCTAATCTACTGTTGATTTCTATTGTTGAGTAATAAATTACTCTTCATTTTAGTAAGTGTATCTTACATTTCTGATTGGTTCTTTTTTACGTTATTGAGTTTCTCTCTAAGTTCATTGAACATCCTTATTACCTGCATTTTGAACCCTGCATTTGGTAGATTGCTTTGTCTCCATTTTGTTTAGTACTTTTTCTGGAGTTTTGTTCTCTTCTTTCATTTGGGCCATGTATTTGTCTCCTCACTTTGGCTGTCTTCCTGTGTTTATTTCTATGTATTAGGTAGAGCTGCTATGTCTCTGCGTATCAGCTGCAGGCTTTATAGAGTAGCCTGATGGAGTAGGTATCCTGTAGGGTCCAGTGGCACAGCCTCCCTGATCACCCAAGCTGGGTACTTGAGGCATGCCCCATTGTGTAAGCTGAGTACATCCTCCTCTTATAGTTGAGGCTTGATTGTATTTGGCACATCAATGGGAGGGATTTATCCCAAGTTGACCAGCTGCAAGGACTGGCTGACATGACTAACCACCAATTTCCAATAACTATGGGGTGTCAACTGTGCAGGGGCCTACCCCACACAGCAGGACTTACTTCAGTGGGGCTCTGGTACCTGCTGAGCCTACTCCTTGAGTGTTTCTCTTGTGGAGTTGTATGAGTGGTGGTGTTTTGAGATGATTTAAAGCTGTCCATTGGATGTGCTGGCTCTCGTGCCTCCTAAGAGGTGCATGCCAAGGTCAGCTACCACCTGTGTCTTGTTGCCTTTGTTCTTCCTGGTGCCACCAGCATGAGTTACATAGCAATCTGAAGATGGTTGTGCTGGGCTTGGAGGTATCCAGGCAAAGCCATGATGTGAACCAAGTTTGGCTGCTGTTGCTGCTGGGCCAGGGGCCACTTAACGAAAGATATGGGGCACACCAAGGCTAGACAGAGCTTGTTTGAGAGATTTTAGGAAAATCTTAAGTATAAACCAAGACAGGCTTTTCATATGAAAAAGCCACTGGAAACAGAGGGGTGTGGCTGAAATTTGGGTAGGGTAGGGCCTCAGGGAATCACCAAGGTGGGAAAAATCGTGTGAGCCAGGTTTATGGAGACTCAGATATGGCACCTACCTGCTGACTCAGTGGTCAGAGGGCACATCAAAGGAACAATGGCTTTTGCACTTTTGTCTAGGAGAAATCTGTCTCTCAGACCCCACCCAGATGCCAGACAATTCATTTCCTCCCTATATTCTCTGGTGTGTTTCAGGCTGCTGCCTCAGCACTGGACTCAGAGGGAATGAGACAAAGTAAGTCTATATGTGAGCCCCTTTAAGAGAAACTGCCTGGTTCTCCAACAGTATTCCATCTCACTCAGCCTCAGTCCCAACTGGTTTACAGCCAAAAATTATAAGCACTTCTTTTTTTTGGCTCTGGAACCCTGGGCTGGGGGTCCTGGTGCTAGGACCACTTGCTTCCTCAGGCAGGACCATTGCAGCTGAGGTATCCTCCCAATTTTTATCCACAACACATGGATGTAGGATGAGCTTATTCTGCATCTCCACCCTCCTACCAGTTTTTATGTGGCTTCTTCTTTAATTCCCTATGTATGGGACTTCCATTCAGCCAGATTTCAAATGGTTCTGAATGATGGTTGTTTTGTAGTTTAGCTATAATTTTGATGTGGTTGTAAAGTGAGGTTTGTACCATGTTTACCTATGCTGCATCTTGCCCAGAAGTCTGTTTTGAATATTTTTGATCCACTCATTGAATCCATAAATAGGGAACCCATGGATATGGAATGACAACTGTAAGCACACTAGTTAAACCCTTAAAGCACAGCTCTTTCAGAATAAAAAGTTTAAAATTACCACTAAGTTCCAATGGAGCTTCAAAACAAAGTAAGTCCAATACCCATTGTTCTAATGTGGCCTAAAAAGAGGTCATTTGCAAGATGGAGGTGTAGGTAGACATGCTGCATCTCCCTCACAACTAAGAAAGAATTTACATCTACCCGAAAACTAAATGAAAACAACACAGAAGTTTCAGAAAATCAAATTACATGGAAGTGCAACAAATGAAGAAATAAAGAAATACGCAGCCAGACAGGTAGGAGGGATGGAGCCAGGGAAGAGAGTGGCAGCAGCAGCACAGAACCTGAGGCCATGGCAAAAAGCACATTTAAACCTGGGAAGTGATCCTAGCCCCAGACCAGACCATGCAACTCATGGTTCTGGCACTGGGAACATAGAGCCACATTGCTTCAGACTGTGAAAACCAGTAGGGGTTGGGGCAGAGAAAGAAACTGCTGGTCTCAATGGCAAGTGGCATCATTTCCTCTTAGATCCTTCCCCCCACACAGTGCCACAACATGGTGAAATGGGTCACGCCACACTGATGAATACCTAAGGCTCCATCCCTTACAACATAACAAATGTGACAACTCTGCCTAAGACACAGAGGCAAACACAAAAAGCTGTCAAGTTGAGGAAGCATATCAAGGTTCCAGTGGGAGAATTAAGCAACAAGAAAATAGCCAACCTAACAGACACAGAGTTCGAAACACTGGTGATTAAGATGCTCACAGATTTAGCAGATATGCTTAAGTATAGCAAACAGAGAAGGGGCAAAGTGAAGGCTATGCTAAGTGAAACAAAGGAAAATTCACTCACTTGAAACCAATAGTGAAAGGAAGAAAACTGGGGTTCAAATTAATTATTTGGAACATAAGGAAGAAATAAACAGTCAACCAGTACAGAAATAAGAAACAAGATTTGAAAAAAATTAGGAGAGGCCTAGGAGCCTCTGAGGCAACTTTAAATGCACCAGTGTCTGAACCATAGGGGTGCCAGAAGAAGAAGAGAAAGAGCAAGAAATTGAAAACTTACATGGAAAAGTAATGAAGGGAAACTTTTCTAATTTGGTGGTGAAAATGTACTTACAAGTCCAGGAAGCAAGGAGAATCCTAAACAAGCTAGATGCAAAGAGGACCACACCAAGACATCATAATTAATATGCTAAAGGTTAAAGATAAAGATAGAATGAAAAGCACCAAGACAAAAGAAGAGAGTTATCTACAAAGCGATACCTATCAGACTATCATCTGATTTCTCAAAAGAAATGTTATAGGCAAGAGGGGACTGAAAAGAAGTACTCACAGTGATGAAAAACAAGGACCTAAAACCAAGATTACTCTATCCAGCAATGCAATTATTTAGAATAGAAGGGTAGATAAAGTGCTTCCCAGACAAAGTAAAGCCAAAGGAGTTCATCATCACCAAGCCATTATTATATGAAATGTTAAAAGGACTTATTTAGGAAAAATAAGATCAAAACTATGAACATTAAACTGATAACAAACTCACAAATATCAACAACCGAATATAAAAAATAAAAACAAAAACAAACTAAGCAGACAACCAGAGTGGGAACAGAATCATAGGTATGGGGAACATTTGGAGGGGTGTCAGCTGGAAGGTGAAAGGGGGAAAGAGAGAAATGTGCATGGATTAAGAAGCATAGTTGGTGGGTGCAGAACAGACAGAGAGATATTAAGAATAGCACAGGAAAGGGTAAAGTCAAAGAACTTACATGCATGACCCATGGACATGAATTAAGAAGGATAGGATTGCTGGAGGGAAGGAGTTACTGGATGGAAGGGAACAAAGGGAAAAGAAATTGGGACAAATGTAACAGCATAATCAATAAAAAATAATAATTTAAAAAGAGGTCATTTGTTCTCCCTAATTTCAGAAATCCCATTTCTGAAACTACTATCTTTTCCTCCATAATTTTATTTACTCTCTTCCAATGGATTCTTGATCAGCATCAACAGAAAAGCTATGTTCTCAAAAATTAATAGCAACTCCATGTGGTCAAATCCATGAATTTCAACTTCATCCTCACTGTGGTTATAAGCAAAGTTGGAACAACTAATTACTTATTTGGAAAAATATCAAGTTGATTCATATATATATATATATATATATATATATATATATATATATATTACCATATTCCAAGATAAACTCCAAATAAATCAAAGATTTAAGTTACATAAAGTTATAAATACTGGACAGCAGAAATGGGCAATTTTTTTTTTGTAATCATGGAACCAGAAGGCCTAACTATAAATAAAAATATAGATAGTATAGAAGAAAATATTGATAAATTTAAACCACATGAAAGTTAAAATTAATAAAATTAGGCTACATAAAATCAAAGAATGCTGCATAAAACAAACAAACTAGTGCAAAAGACAAATGTGGGAAAATTATTTAAATTTCTATCAGAGACAGAGTTAATCATTTTTAAATGAAGGAGCTCTAAAAATCCAGAAGAATAATTCAACTATTCAGTAGAAAATAAAATATGTCAAATGGATGTAAAAGGCAGTTCACAGGAAATGAAATACATGCATTTTTCTTCAAAATACTAAATCTCACTCATATAAAAAGTACAAAAGGTAATATTTTCTCACCTATCAGATTGGCATAAATCCAAAATCTGACCATACATTTTTTAGTGAGACTGTAAGGAAATGGGGATTTATATTCCATAGGGTGCAAAATGGTATTACCCTTATGGAAAATTGCTACTATCTTCTAAAATTAATGGCATTTACTCTTCAACTTTGAAATTTAATTCCTAATAGTTTCACTAATTTATAGTAAGTTTTTGGTGTAGCTGAATAAACTAAGAATACAATAAATAGAATGCAATAAACAAGAGCTTCTTGAATAGCTATAGAAAGATCTCAGTATATATTAAGTAAAAGAAAAAAATGTCTTAAGATTGCATATGTAGTGTGCTACATTTTGGGGTAAGAAAACTGCTTTTTATTTATATTAAGAAACATTGAGCAGGCTTTTTAAAAAGAATAAAAATGTTCACTTGAAGATAAGTTAGGGACAAAATAAATTGGGACACGGATGGAAGCAAGATTATTCATCGCTTTATTTTATATCATTTTGATATTTAAATCATACAAACATGTTAACTATTCAAAAACTAAATAAAAAGAATGTTGCCTGCACATAGTAAGCACAGTGTAAATTCTGACTATTATTATAATTGTTGCCAAGCAATACTGGAATGGGTTGACCTGTTCTGATAATGTGCAGTTTTACATAATCTCACACTTAAAACTTTTTTGTCATTTTTTGTCAAGTATAATGTTATAAGTAAGTTACCACAGGATTTTCACATGAATGTCCTCAGTCGTAGGCTCTAGTAACACAGACAGCATTTTTAACACTTAACAAAGCCCTGTTCAAAAAGGTTTTCTGTGATTCACCTTAATTTGCCCTCCCCAAATTTCCTTAATTTTAAACTTGGTATTTTAGTTGTACCTTCTCAAAAGATTGCCCAAGAAGATTATAGAAGATAATGCATGTGAAAGGCCAAGCTTAATGCCTGGCATGTAATAAATGCACAATAACTCTTAGTGGTAGTAAACTGAACCATAAAAGTAAGGGGTTCAGTCTAATCTCTGACCAATCCTAGAATTGATAAATACAATCAGAAGAAAAACTGTCAACTTGGTAAGACCTCTTCCTATGTGTTTGTTGCTTGTTTTTCTTCAATCAATACTGATTTTCTAGAATTTGAGAGTCTATGTATCTTAAATAGGAATATATTTTATTTTCAGAGAGCAGGGAATGGGGAAGGAATGAACTACTCCAGGTATTTTCTGAGTCTCAAGCTTTTTTGATCATTTCAGATGTGGTTGTGTTATGGTACCTCAAGGATGCTGGGTTAATAAGAGGGGTTCCTGAAGCTTTGTGTTTGCCTGGTTGTCCATTATGGCTTAACCTATGCTCCTTCTGGGTTTTCCTGGCCCCTTAATTAGGTGAACCCTGCACAGTGCTCCTTGTATTTCCCCTGTCGTAGCATTCATTGCCCATGATTGTGATTGCTCCATTCAGTGTCTTCTATGCCAACTGCCTTTTCATCCCCATATGAGCAACTGTCCATCCATCCAAGTCCCATCCATGCCTGTTACTATTGTATACCCAAGTCCTAGCAGTTTTTGGCCACAATAGACATGTATTGAGTGAATAAAAATTGAAAAAATTGCGAGCTAATAGACATTCACATACAAAACCTTACCCCCCTCATTGTACCCTCTACATATACAATGTAAACACAACATGAGGAAATGATGAAAAAAATTGTGACCATTATCCAAGCAACATAAGATAAAAATAAATAAATAAATAGTACTTTTACCTTGGTTATCAAGAGTTTTCAGAAGAATAATTGTTGTCTGCATTTTTTGGCCTAATTGCTTCAGTTCCCTATAGTTTGGTCATGTGAATGTGATGATATTTTTAAATAAAGTGCTTACTTTGCATGCTTGTAATCATAGGCCCCTTTACAGGAGGCTCTTCTTTCCCTGTGCTGCCTTTCTCTCACTGTTTTTACTTTGCCTTTTACAAAATGTTTTAAATATTTGATTTTAGCCTCTACCACAGACTCCAAATCTGTGTTTGGAATTTGGAGATCAAAGTACTGTAGCTAATTCTCAGGACTTTTACCCTGGTGTGACTTAAGAATCCATCTCTTATCAGGTTTCTGTGGTTTTCTGGAGTATTTACTGGTCATGATGTGAAAATGTGCACATCTGAAACTATTTTTGAATTACATTCATTTTCTTGATACTTCTCCACATTGAGTGTGTGGGGAAATATCCTGCTCCCAAGTGGTATCGAACTCTGTTAGGTTGTCTCCAGTCTCCATCTCCAGCCTCGGCGTAAAGGATTCCTAGGCTGAGCCATCACATGTTTTCAATAAACCTTGTTTTTTGTTCTCCTTTAAACAGAGCATGCTTTATTCAAAAAGCTCATGATAGGGAAAGGAGTTGATAATGAAAAGAAAGTGAGTCCAAAGTAGGATTTTTTCCTCATAGTTTAGGATTTGTTGAGATAGTATGTTTTGTAGGCTGAGCTGAAGCTTCGAGAGTTGGTTACCTCGAATTCTAATCCTGTTCTGGCTTGTATTATCCTCTACAGGCCTCTCTTGGACACTATTTCTTTCCTTTTAAGCACAGATAAGAACAGCAATATACTTGGAAAGGTTTATAAACAGTAACCCATAAAAGCAAATATGAAATTAGAAAGTTCTAAAAACTGCCTTGTGACTAGTACCCATGAAGGCAAATTTGGGCAAGGGTTTTAAAATCAAAAATGGAATTTAAATATATAATTAAACACTATTTACTTAGGTAATAAGCCCCCCTAAAAATACAGATAGATAGTGTACAATAGATCTGCAAGTGGCAACAGTAGGATTTCAAAAATTATAATGAGTGTCAGGTATTTATTTGTGGCTTGTGTTTGCTCACATTCACTCATTTAAGCCACTATCTTTTCATTTTTCACAGAAGGAAAAGTCCCTTTTCACACTCCAGTGTTTATCCCTAAGGATTATTCAGGAGCCTAAACTGTATTTATTTCTTATTTCTAAAAATAAGAAGTTGTGCATTGAAAAAGATTAAGAAAGAGAGTATACCAAGTAATTCTCAATTTCCCCGGATCATACCTAGACTAAATTCTTATCCATAGGTGTTCTTTGCTTAGTGACATTTTAGCTAAAGGGGCATGTCCATCTTCAAAATTCAAATAGCACAGTGTATTCAGAGCACTTCCTGAAGATACCCTTTCAAAAACTTTTAGTAGTAGGTGATGATTAATCATAACCTGATGTCTGAAAATAAGTATCAAATTTCTCAAAGAAAAATTACAGATCCCAGTATTAAATGTAACCAGCTGCCAAGATTCAGAGTCAGTATCATTCAACTGCTTAGACTAAGTACAAAAAGGAAGTATTGAAAGTTAGGTATTTTGCTTTCACTCTGTGAATTAAAACCTGCAACGGCATTGTTGACTGTTAATGTATAAACATTCAGGTTATGACACTGAACTAGATACCTAAGCATCAGATTTCATCATAAGATGTTAGGGGATTTCCAGTAGAAGTTTTAGCTTTCATCATGCATTGGTAGGACTCCAAAACTTTTTTTAGACTTGTAGTCAAATATGAGTGTGGAGCTCTGCTGAATTGAAACTGGTGGCACGTTTGCCATTTGGTACATGTGAAAATAAGTGCTGGAAGAAAATAATATCTGAAAACATCAAGGTGCAAAATTGCTGCTTCTAAAAGGCTTTTGTGTACTTTCTATATAAAGGAACATAATGTACAGCCATTGCCCTAAAATGGTGTCCTGAATCATCCAAAACATACGTGACTTTTCATCCTTTTGATTTATTGAGGACCGATGGGATTACACATAAGTAATTTACTCAAGGCATTACAGTGTGCTTCACATAAGATGGGCTCGCCTCCTAGTCGTTCACAATGATTTCCAGAGGACAAAGGCTTTTTCTCTGTTTTATAAATACAGAAACACAGCTTCCTTACATCCTTTGATCGTAACCTGCATCTGAAATTAAACATTTGTGACCTTGTGAAATAATAGTTTCAGTAGATTACTGATATAGGAGATTAGTCCTGTGGCATTGAAAAAAAAAAAAAATACATCTATTGCTTAAGTCTGCATCTCTGACCTCTCTCCAGAACTCCAGCTTCACCCGCTGCCTACCAGAGGTCTAGAGAGCATCCCAGTATTAACGTGCCAAAACCAAGCTGTTATTTTATCCCTCACACGGCCCTCCATGCTGCTCCCTTTTCCCGATACTGCAGTTTTCCCCATCTTGGTAAATAGCACTTCATTCTCCCAGATGCTCAGCCAAAAACCCTGCTTTGTGTCACGCTGCACAATCAGTCCTTCAGCAAGTCCAGTCATCTCTGCCTTCACAAGATGTCCCACTTCAATTAACTGGGCTCTTCTAAAGCTGCCCTCACCCTTTGTCCAGACCAAGGCAGTCGCTTTTTTTTTTTTTTTTCAGTGACAGAAAAGGGAGGGAAAGAAGCATTGATGTGTGAGATAAAGATCAATCATTTGCCTCTCAGACTCGCCCCAACCAGCCCTGACAGTGAATTGATCCCACAACCTTTTGCTTCTAAGATAACAACCAACCAACTGAGCCACACCAGTCAGGACAACAACAACAGTGGCTTCTTAATTGGCCTAATGACTTCCACACTTGCCATCCAGACCCCTCCTAATCTGTTTCTCAAAGGCAACAAAACTAATCTTATAAAATGCTAATTTGATGCTGCACTTTTCCGCTCAAAATCCATCCTACTTAGGACATGCGTAGCTCTCATCAAAGCCACCCTGATCTGAGCAGAGCCCACCTCTCTCCCCCTTCCTCACTCCACTCAAGCTAATCTGACCTCTTCCCTTTCCCCTGAACACACTAGCCATGCTTCTGTCTCAAGTTCCTTACATTTTCTGCGGGGAAAACTTCCCCTCAGATATGGTCCTAGGCACCCCCGACCCACTTTACTTCATTTGACCTGGGCTCAAATGTTACCTCCTCAAAGGTGCCTTCCCTGACCATCCCATCTCAGGCTGCGCCCTGCTCCTCTGTGATCTTGCCTGTCACTCTGCTTTTATTTCTCAAGAGCCCTTGTCACTACCTGACAAGGTACCTGTGTTTTGTACCTATTTACTTGCTCAATGTGTCGGCCTACAGCAGTAGAACATAACCTCCTTGAAGGCAGAAAAGATTTCCTTTTATTCACTGCTTTATCCCCAGTGTTGGCCTCATAGCAGATATGCAATAAATAAATAAATATATATATATATTGGGGTGGGTGAAGCAGAAGAGAGCAATAAGAAAAAATTGCACAAATGTTATTTAACAACAACAAATTACTTTAAAAGTATATATATGTATAGATATACACGTATATACATATATATATATATATGTTGAATGAACTAATGCATGAATGAGTGAATTGCCTGCACAGTTATTTGAGAAAAATAATTTCCAAAACAGTCCTTCTGATGCTTCATCATTCAACCATTTAGTGTCCAAACAAAACAAAACAAAACAAAAAAAATGTAACACTTAGAATTCTAGAAACTCAGACTTAGAAAGGATCCCTGACACCTTCAGTATAATCCACTTCATTTTAAAGATATAGAACCCAGGGGGGAGGCAGAGGCAAGGAAGGGGAGCAGCTTAGACAAGAACCTAGTATAAAGGAACCATGGACATGGACAACAGGTGGGATTGACTTGGGGGGGAATAGGTGGGTGGGGAGGGGGACAGAGGGGAGCAAAAAGAGGATGGATGTAATACAACAACAATAAAATTTAAAAAATAAAAAATAAAATAAAATAAATTTTAAAAAATAAAGATATAGAACCCAGCCCTGAGCAACAATTGGTGATGAAGCTAGTTAATGGCAGCACTGATAGTTAATCCAGGCATAGTTCAAAGTTCCCTATGCTTCTGTACTTTATATCTCTATTTTGAGCAGTTAGAATCTTGTATACATAAGCAAATATAATGGAACCCCAAAATTTCAATTCCTCCTTGCTGCTCTGTTGGCAATAAAGCACTTGGCACATGATATACGTGGGACACTAAAAACTGCAAATTCATGCAGAAATGGTCCCACACAGGCAGAATAAGCTAACCACTCTTATATTCTGTTATTCCATGGGAACAAACTAAGATATAAAAATTTGTAAATTATAAGATTTTTGCTAAATTTGTCTGACTGTCAACCATTTGCAACAAGTTGCATTCCTTATTCTTAATAATTATTTATTGGAGTTTTACAATTAAGCCTTGCTTGACTGACTACATTTCTGTTGGCTGGTCTTATAATTAGAGAAGAATTATCAAAAGAGAAGCATGGAAAAAATATAAGCACTTAGGACATGGGCAGATATGGATTAGATTCTTGACTCTGTTTTCCAGCTAAATGACCTTGGATAAGATTATTCTTGAACCATCTTAGTACCAATTTACTGATCTATAAAAGTGTATGTGTGTATTTAAATAATTATTTTTAAGTTAAAAAGTTAACAGGATGCCAGGTTCACAGAAGCAGACTAAGGGTCTTGTGTATATGATCTCATTTAATTCTAATAACAGCCTGGTGAGGAAAATGGTTCTATCCTCTATTTACAGATGAAAACTTGAAGACTCAGCAAGATTAATAAGCCTGAGGTTATACAGCTAGGAAAGCACAGAACGAGGAATATCTGGACTCTCTCACATACCAAACCCATGCTCACAACCTCTGTGTCTCCTTGGAGAATGACTGAAATAGCATCAGCATGCTTAGCACCCCACATAGCCTCGTGCATCAGAGATGCCCAATAAATGTTTCCCTTTTTCCTCCCCTTTCCTGCCACTGACTAGATAAATTACCTTGGCCAAAGTGGTAACCTTCTTTGGACATAGCTTTTTATTTTAAGTAAATAATAGTTATTTTTCTCATTATAAAAGCAATGTGTATGTATTATAGATCATTTGGACAAATGATATATCTAAAGAAACTAAAATGTATTCTACCAATCAGAGATAATTACTGTTAAAATGAAGGTATAGGTACTCTTCTAGTTTTTATTTATATATATTCTATATGAAAATAATACTTTGGGGGGGCAAAACTGGAATTATTCTGCCTATCCTGTTATATAATTAATTATTTACATAATGATATATTGGAGTAAACATTTTCTTATCTGTGGTGGATGACTAGCTAACTGCTAACTACCTTTTCTATGAAGGTCATTCTGCCAGTAAAAGTATGATAAATGCACTAGCTAAATAAGCATCTAAATAAACCGAAATAAAATCTAGAAACATAGTTTTATAATCTCAGGTAAAGTCTTTCTAGATCTTAACTTCTGTGATTTCTAAATAATATGAAATACACAATCTGTCTTTTAAAGTGATATTTTTGTGCATTGGCAAAACTTACAAATTTATACTATTCCATGCAATATATGAAAATTCTTACTTAGAACAGTATCTATCACACTATAAACAGTAAAATTCAGCTGTTATTATTTCTATTGTTATTTTATTAGCATCACTTTTTATTAGCAAGAAGAGAGAAAAATAAGTCCTTTCGTTGTTACTGATAATTGGTACCATCATTAGGAGGGCATTTTGATATTAAAACTCAAAATAGGTCAACATTCAACCCAATGATCTAATCTTCAGAAATGTATCCTTTTAAAAAATATATACAAAAATATATGTGCTGAACTGTTCACTTCAGCATTATTTAATAGCAAAAATTAAATAAACTACAGTTCATTAACAGCTTGCTGGCTAAGTGTTTTCTATCTTATACACATGTCCAACATTTTGATAGTTTGTAGCAGCTATGAACTTTATAATGTTAAAACATTCATTTTATTAAAACTATCCAAAGTTTAGCTTATAGTGAGACCACTAAAAAGAGTTCAAGAAATTGGAACAAAAATAGGGTGGGAGAGGAGGATACATATATTCATCAGGAATATTGTATCTATTGCACTTCTGTTTTCTCAGAGACAAGATAAAATTAGCTTAAAGTGCAAATGAAAAAGTGTTAGCTATTAAGGAAAACTTTCTGAGACTCCAGACAGTTTCTTGAAGTCACAATGTACCTACTTTCTTAGGGTTTACCTCTAGAGAATTTATCTGTCCTACTGTTACTAGTTTAAAAGTGTTCAACCATGCTTTGTTTAACCCATATGATTTAGTTCTTTCCATTATGATTTTAAAGAAGTCAAATATAGTAAAATATAGTTGGTCCTCCATATCCATGGGTTGCACATGTGCAAGTTCAATCAACCTCAGATCAAAATAGTCAGGAAAAAGTTCAATTGTTGCTGATGTGTGCTATGTAGTTAGACCTGTGATTATTCTGTCTGTGCTGAACATGTACAGGCATTTTTGTCTTGTCATTATACCCTAAACCATGCATATTACTCCCCAAACAACTGTTACATAGCATTTATATTGTATTAGGTATTATAAGTAACCTAGAGATTATTTAAAGCATGTAGGGGTATGTGGATAGATCATATGCAAGTATGTGTCCTTTTACATAAGGAATTTGAGCATACATAGATTTTATTATCTATGGGAAACCCTGAAACTAATCTCTCCCAGACACTAAGGGACAATTGTATTTTTTCTAATAGGTGCATTGTGTTGTATAATTGTAGCAATAAAATAGAGCCCATCAAGTTCAGCTGTACACTTGACCTTGGTTTAACCTGCTATCTGGGTGTATAATAGGGTAACCTTAAATGTGAATCCATTTTATAATGAGGGCTTTTCTGTATTTCAGTGACTAATCCAGGATGATCAATTTACATTGATTTCGTAAATAATACTGGATCAAAGTTCCACTTGAGTCCCATAATAAGCTCTTTTGTAGTCTCTATATGTCTTAAATATCATTACAATTTTAAGTTTGTTCAAATCTTTGCAGTCTCCTCAAATCTCAAGAATTCATCCATAAATCACTCTAAATGATTCCATAAGTATGTGAGCCTACTTCCTAATACCTTATAAGCCTATATTTTACTTCTAATGGCTGCTTATAATCAATAACTATTTCTTCACTGCTTCCCAACTTGTTCACAGCTGTTTCCTTTGGAAGAGGAAGATTTTAAGAACTCAGGATTACAAACTTTTTTTTTTTTCATGCAATCTGGAGCTCCTCTTTGTTTATTAGCAGTTCTATTTCTTTCTCTAGCCCCATTTTGTCTTGATGTACCCATAAAAGTACCATCTGTTTTTCATATTATTTTATGTCTGCTTTATCCTCCTTGCACTTTTCATTCCCCTGAAAGCTTTATGCAGTAACAATTGATTCTTGTTTTATTATCCACCTGCTTTCACAGCATATCCCTTTTGCCCGCCTTCATCTTCCCACCCCCAACCTATGTCATCCTGGATATTTTTTTTTTTTTAAGATTTTATTCATTATTTTTAGAAAGAGAGGTAGGGAGGAGGCAGAGAGGGAGAGAGACATCAGCGTATGGTTGCCTTTTGCCTGCCTCCAGCTATGAATCTGGCTGGAGACCTGGTTTGCAACCTGGTTATGTGCCCTGACTGGGGAATCTAACCAGTGACCTTTGGGTTCTCAGGCTGGTGCCTTATCCACTGTGCTACCAGCCAGGGCTACCCTGAATTTTCTTTATCCAAGAAATAGTGTACCATACTTTTTTTTAATATAGTTTATTTATTTTGCTAGTACAGTTGTCCCAATTTTACCCCTTTGCCCCCCTCCACCCAGTACCCCATTTCCCCCACCAATGCTACCCTTAGTTCATGTCCATGAGTCATGACATGTACAAGTTCTCTGGCTTCTCCATTTCCTTTGTTCTTCTTAACATCCCCCTGTCTATTCTGTAACCACCAATGTGTACTTTTTCTTTTTATCCTTCACATCCAGAAAATTCACCATTTAATTACTGCCTTCTGTCAGCTTCTCAAATCATATTAATACAAAGTTTTCTTTTCATTATTCCAAAATGCCTCCATTAATTCATTTAAGAATTACTCTCTTAAGTAATATGAATTGCAATATTACCAAACACATGCAAAAATATATTTATACCCATACATATTTTTACACATATTTAAAGTACATACTGGATTTTGAAGAGTTAATGCAAAAAATTTAAAATATACCAATAGCTTACATAATTATTACACGTTAAATGATAGTATTTTAGATATATTGTAGTAAAATTAAGCATATTTTTTCTTCTCTAATACTTATTTTACTCTGAAATGCTATTTTTGTGAAATATATCACAGAAATGGTGTATTGCAGAACTCACTTTTGTGAAAGTTGTCCTAGAGACAATGCCAAACACATAGTAAAAAATGAATTTGATTTTTGAGCCAGATCCTCCCCACTCCAATAATACAACTCAACTTTATTTTAAGCTACTGGAACTACAACTTACTTTTTTTTGGAGTTTTCCATCTTAAATAGTAGATTATTTATTTATTTATTCAGGCTGTGCACAGATCTTACTTCTTTCAATACCCTCTGTTTTTCCTCTACATGTGTTTTACAAGTTGAAGCCATCAGAAATAATGGCACTTGCAGTGCTCAACCAGTCCCCAGAGTAGAAATTATTATGTCTACTAACTTGAGGTGAAAAATAAAAATCCCTAGGATTTAAATAATTTTGTAGAATAGTATTCTAGCTATTTTTTGAACTTGTGGTTGACTTCCTTTGTGTTTCTAAACTAACCCCTGAACTATTTAAGAGTCTGTTGAGGTAGAAATTAAGTAGGTTCACATTTCATTAATAAAGCTTACTATAGCATTCATTCCTTTTCCCAAGTGTCCCCGGTTTGGGGGCCTTCATAACTGGAAATGTATATTTCCATGATTTAGTTTAAAGGAATCTCATCTAATTTACATGCTAATATGAGAATATATATTATCTATGTACATGAATTGTATAGTTTAGTAGTTTGCACCTTCCATCCAAATTGGTCTTCATTCTCAGCATCTTTTCTAACCTAAAGATTGACTGATTTCACAACATACCCCTGATCAGTTGGTTGCTATTTAATATGTAAATTGCTAACAAAATCTATATATTACACACCCACAAATAAGCACATATTTTGTAACAGTGAATAAGAAAGATAGCATGTCTTCTATGTAATATACATCCACATTTTCTTACTTTTTTCTTCTTCCTTAACTGCATTTGATTTTTCTGAGTTATTGAAAGTAACCTGGTTTTCCCATATTGTGAAGTAATTCCAATCTAAGAAAACTTAACCTGCAGTAATGCAGATACAAGTAATATACAAAATTATACCTTATTTAGTAAAATCTATTTATTACAAGTTCACTTTAAAGCATTCATATCCATTCAGCTACCCTATATCTTTTGATTGGTGCATTTAATCCATTTACCTTTGTACCCACGTTCCTGTCTGTCTCTCTTGTTTCTTCATCTTCTTAAAGCAGACCCTTTAGTACCTCTCACAATGCCGGTTTGGTGGAGATGTATTCTTTTAGACTTCTTTTGTCTGGAAAGCTCCTTTTTCACCCTCCATTTTGAATGACAGCCTTGTCGGGTAGAGTATTCTTGGTCACAGGCCTTTGTTTGTCATTGCTTGAAATATTTTTTGCCATTCCCTTCTGGCTTGTGTTTCTGTTGAGAAATCAGCTGATAACCTTATAGGAACCACCTTGTATGTTATTAGCTGTTTCTCTCTTGCTACTTTTAGGATTCTCTCCTTGTCTTTGAAATTTGCCATTTTCATCATGATGTGTCTTGGAGTGGGCCTGTTTGGGTTCATCTTCCTTAGGACCCTCTGTGCTTCCTGAGTTTGCATGACATTTTGTCTCCTCAAGTTAGGGAAGTTTTCTGTCATTACTTTTTCAAAGAGGTTTTCTATCCCTTGCTCCTCCTCCTCTTTTGCTATCCCTACAATACGGATATTATTATGTTTCATGTTGTCTTGCAGCTCTCTTAAAACCTCTTCATTCTTTTTCAGTCTTTTTTCATTTTGTTGCACTGCCTGGGATTTTTTTTCTACATTGACCTCCAGCTCCATGATCCAATTATCTGCTTTCACTAGCCTGCTTTTGATTCCTTCTACTGTGTTCTTCAATTCAGAAATTGTATTCTTCATTTCCCCCTGGCTCTTATTGATGGCTTCTATGTCCTTTTTAATGATGGTGTAGTTCTCAGTAAGTTCCTTATAGCTTTCCTGGAGTTCTTTGTAGTTCCCCTGGAGTTGTTTGTAGTTTTTTTGAACTCACTGAGCTCATTGAGCTTCTCTGTCATCATTATCTTAAAATCCATGTCTGATAGGGTGCTTGCCTCTATTTCATTTTGCACTCTTCCTGGGGGTTCCTCCTTTCCGTTTGCTGAGGGTTTATTTCTTTGTCTCCCCATTTTAGGTGGCTCTTGTTTCTGCTTCTTAGATTGGTCTGCTTTGACTTACTGTCTTAGTAGTGTGATCTTCTGTGGAGTAGAGGTACACTTTTTTTTTACTTCTTGGATCTGTGTTTGGTGATATCAGCTCATGTCCCAGTCTAGGCCTAATCAGCCAGTTGGAGACTACCAGAGATCTTCTGTCTTTGTCTGTCTTCCTTAGTTAATACAATCAATCTGTGATCAGGGGTCAGTTTTAGGCACCTCTGGGTGGGGCAGATGAAGTCAGTTGTTAATCCAATCAACCTGTGATCTGAGGTCAGGTTTAGGCACTGATGGTTGGAGTGGATTAATTCCTATGGGTGGGGCTGTGGCTTCCCCTCAGGCTCCTGCTCTTTGGAGAAGAGTGGTCTGCTTGTGTAGGGGGATGGGTCAGCCCTGGACTCATGGGCTGCTCCCTCAACTCTCCCCCTAAAGCCACTGCCCCAAACTTTCCCCAAACATCTCTAGTCCACTCTGTCCTTTCTCTGCTAGAGCCCAGGGTAGGTGGATGCCACTGTATTTTCATGTGTGGTCCCTTTAAGAATTCAGTTTTTCTGTCAAGCTGGCTGAATCTGGTGGCTTTTTGCTTTTCACAGCTGGGTGCTGTTTTACTCTCAGCTGTGTTGCTGTAGGCTGGGAAGCCCAGACGGGGGCTTAGATCCCACCTTTTTCAGGTGGAGCCCCCGGCTGCTGAGACGTTTCTCCATGCCTTCAGCTGCCACCCATGGGAGCCCTGCTAGCCTCTGGCGTCTCCGCACTTCCTACCAGTCACGTTGCGATGAGTGGCCTCTTCTGTTCTGTCCACCGTTATCAGTCTTCTCTCTAGTTGGTGTCCTGATGGTTATTCTGGATGATTTCTCCCCAATTAAATTGCAATTCTAGTTTGGTACTGGGAGATTGGTGTAGGTCCACTTACTCCTCTGCCATCTTGGTTCCTCCATACTTCTTAATGACACACAGCCTCTTTTGGAGTTGGGCCTTGGCTAAGTGATCGTGGTAAGCCTTTGTTCTTCATTTGTAAGGAGATGGTAATAATTCTCTATCTACCTTATAGGGTTGTTTGGACTAAATTTAAAAATGTGCATCAGGGTTTCCCCACACTAGAACTACTGACATTTGAGGCTGGGCTAATTCTTTTTCCTAGGAACTATTCTGGGCATCATGGGACATTTCACAGTAACCCTGGCCTCTAACCACTAGATGCCAGTAGCAACCCCCTTCAAAGCTAGGACTGTCTCCAGACATTGCTGAATATCCTTTGGAAAGCAAAATTGTCCCCATTTATATATATAAAACATTTAACATAGTGCC
Source organism: Noctilio leporinus (assembly GCA_004026585.1). NCBI lineage: Eukaryota > Metazoa > Chordata > Mammalia > Chiroptera > Noctilionidae > Noctilio > Noctilio leporinus. Next base: position 81,553 of record PVIW01002064.1, read on the forward strand.
TGGTACATAGTAGTGATTTAATAATTATTTGTCATAGATAGATGAATGCATATTCATTTCAAGTGCAGTGTCTACTACAATACCTGACACTTGATTAACTTGCTTAATTCATGAATGGTTGAACAAATGAATCTGAAGCACCAATGAGCTTCAAGGGCTATCTCTAGTTTCTTCCTTATACTAAAATGTTTCAAAAAACATTTTAGATAACAAACTAATTGCATAGCTTAAGTTATTCTACCCAATTTTCCCCCAGCTTTATTGAGACAAAATTGACATATAACACTATAAGTTTAAAGTTTATTAATTTTATACACATATACTATGAATTGACTATTAATAACTATTATATCACATAATTACCATTTCCTTTTTATAATGAAAATATTTTAAATCTACTTTCTTAGAAATTTTAAAATTATTAAATATAAACACTGTGCTGTATATTAAACTCCAGAACTTATCCACCTTATAACTAGAAGTTTATAGTCTTTGACCAACAAAACCCCCTTCCCCCTTACCCTCTCCTCCATTCTTGGTAACTATAATTCTGGTTATATGACATTCAGAATTTGTCTTTCTATATCTGGTTTATTTCATTTAGCATAATGTCCTCAAGGTCCATCCATGTTGCTGCAAATATTAAGATTTCCTTCTTTCTTGTGGTTGAACAATATTCCATCATATATAATATGTATAATATGTATAACATATGTTTTCTTTTATTCATTAAGTTTATGAGTACTTATGTTGTTTTCATATCTTGGCTATTGAGAATAATGCTACAATAACCATGAATGTGCAGATATCTTTCCAAGATGTTGTTTTAATTACCTTTGGATAAATAAGATTGGTAGATCACGTGGTAGTTCTGTTTTTCATTTTTTGAAAAGCCTCCATACTTTTTTCATAGAGGCTGTACCACCTTACGTTCCCACCAACAGTGCACTAGGTAGGGTTCAATCAAACTGAATTTTTTATTATTGACTTGTATGAGTTATTTACAGAGTTTGGATATTAACACTTTATGAGATATGTTTTCTCCCACTTTGGAGGTTTTCCTTTCATTTGCTAATGTTTTTCTTTGCTGTAGAGAAGGTTTTTAATTTGATGTCACCCCAATTATTTATTTTGCTTCTCTTCTCTGTACTTGTGCTGTCAAATTCAAAAAACGTAATTGCCACATGCCATGTTAAAGAGCTCAGCCCTGAGTTTTCTTCTAAAAGTTGCATGGTTTCAGGTTTTACATTTAAGACTTTAGTCTATTTTGAGTTGATTTTTGTGTCTGATGTAAGATAGTGTGTCCAGTCACTTTTTTTTTTTGTATGTGGCTATTCAGTTTTCCCAGCACCATTTATTAAAGAGACTATTTTTCCCCATTATATATATTTAGATTGTTTGTCTTTAATTAATTAATCATATATGTATGCTATAATTTTTGGCCTCTCAATTTTATTTCATTGATCTATTTTTATGTGTTTATGCCAATACTGTTTTGATTACTATAGTATTATAATACAATTTTAAACCAGAAAATGTGATGCTTCTAGTTTGTTTTTGGTTTTTGGCTTTTTTTCTCAAGACTATTTTGGCTATTTGAGGTTTTTCTAAATAAATTTAGGATTCTTTATTCTATCCCTATGGAAAATGTCATTGAAATATTGATAAAGATTATATGGAATATTTAGATTTCTTCAGGTAGTATGGACATTTTAACTATTAATTTTTCAAATTAATGAACATGAAATATCTTTTCATGCATTTGTGCCTTTTTAAATGCCTTTCATCAATGTTTTTTTATTTGACCTTTATTGTATTTTCAATTACCATTTAGTCCCCTTATACCTCTCTCCTCCCAGCAATCAGCACGCTATTGTCCATGTCCATGAGTCCTTTCTACTTTTTGCTCAGTCCCTCCACCTCTCTCCACCAGCTGTCATCCTGCTCTCCATCTATAGGTCTGTCCCCATTTTCCTTGTTAGTTCAGTTTATTCATTGTTTTTCACATATGAATGAAATCATATAGTATTTGCCGTTCTCTGATTGGCTTATTTCAATTAACATAATGTTTTCTAGGTCCTCCATCCTGTTGCAAAGGATAAATTTTTCTTTTTCATGGCCAAGTAAAATTCCATTTTGTAAATATCTCATAGTTGTTTTGTCCACTCATCTACTGATGGACATTTGGACTGCTTCCATATCTTGGCAATTGTAAATAATGCTGCAATGAACATAGGGGTGCTTACATTCTTTTAAATTAATGTTTTGGGTTCCTTTGGATATGTTCCCTGAAGTGGAATCATTGGATCAAAAGACAGGTCTATTGTTAATTTTTTAAAAGATTTTATTCATTATTTTTAGAGAGAAGGTCAGGAAGGGAGGAAGAAAGGGAGAGAAACATCACTCTATGGTTGCCTTTCACCTGCCTCCAGCTACAGACCTGGCTAGAGACCTGGCTTGCAACCTGGTCATGTGCCCTGACTGGGACTCGAACCAGTGACCCTTGGGTTCACAGGCTAGCACCAATTCACTGAGCCACACCAGCCAGGGGAAACTTTTTGAAGTATCTCTGTAATTCTTTCCACAATGACTACACCAGTCTGCATTCCCACCAACAGTGCAAAAGTGCTCCCCTTTCTCCATATCCTTGACAGCACTTGTTGTTTGTTAATTTATTGATGATAGCCATTTTGACAGGTGTAAGAGGATATCTCACTGTGGTTTTAATTTGCATTTCTCTGGTAATTAGTGATGTTGAGCATCATTTCATATGTCTACTAGCCTCTTTGGAGAAGTGCCTATTCAGGTCATTTACCCATTTTTTTAATTGGATTGTTTATTATTTTTAGTGTTGAGTTTTGTAGGATTTTTATAAATTTTTAATATTAGATGGATCAGTAAATATGTTCTCCCATTCTGTGTGTTGTCTTTTTATTTTCTTGATGATTTCCTTCTCTGTGCAAAAACTTTTTAGTTTGATGTAGTCCCATTTATTTTTTCTTCTGTTTCCCTTGCCTGGGGAGATATATCCAATAAAATATTGCTACAAACAATGTCCAGGGTTTTGCTGCCTATGCTTTTATGATTTTCATGGTTTCAGATCTAACATTTTAATCTTTGATTCATTTCATATTTATTCTTGTGTGTGGTGTAAGAAGGTAGTCTACTTTCATTCTTCAGTGCATATCTGTCCAATTTTTCTAATACTATTTATTGAATAAATTGTCTTTAGCCCATTGTATGTGCTTACTTCCTCTATCGAATAGTAATTGACTCTAAAGTTAAAGGTTTATTCCTGGGTTCTTTATCCTGTTTCAGTGATCTTTGCATCTGTTTCTATGCCAGTACCATGCTGTTTTGATCAGTGTGGCCTTACACTAGAGTTTGATACTAGGCAATGTGATGCCTCCAGTTTTGTTCTTCCTTCTCAGGATCGCTGTTGCTATGTAGGACCTTTTGTGGTTCCTCATAAATTTTTGAATATTTGTTTCAGTTCTGTGAATCTTGATAGGAATTGCGTTGAATCTATAGATTGCTTAGGGTGGTATGGACTTTTTAATGATGTTAATTCCTCCTATCCATGAACATGGCATTGCTTCCATTTATTTGTATCCTCTATTTCTTTCTTGAGTGTCTTATAATCTTCCAAGTATATGTAGGTATTTTACATCATTGGTTAGGTTTAGTCCTAGTATTTTTTCTTTTTAAAGCAATAGTGAATTGGATTGTTTTCTTAATTTCCCTTTCTGTAAGTTCATTATTGGCATATAAAAATGCAACTAGCCCTGGCTGGTGGCACAGTGGATAAGGCACCAGCCTGTGAACTCAAAAGTCACTGGTTCAATTCCCCAGCTAGAGCACGTAACAAGATTGCAAACCAGGTCTCCAGCAGGTCTGTAGCTGGAAGCAGGTAAAAGGCAACCATACATTGATGTTTCGCTCCCTCTTTTTCTCCCTCCCTTCCCCTAAAAATAATAAAATCTGTTAAAAAATGTAACTGATTTCTGGATATCAATTTTGTATCCTGCTACTTTGCTGAATTCATTTATCATTTCTACTAGTTTCTTGGTGAAATCTTCAGGGTTTTCTATGCACAGTATCATGTTATATTCAAATAATAATAATTTTACTTCTTTCCTTCCAAATTGGATGCCTTTAATTTCTGGGCAGAAGAGGGCAAAGGGGGAGGAAATTAGGGCAATGGTAAGAGCATCAGAGCATAATCAATCCTATTTTTTTTAATAAATAAAATACATTTTGTCAGATATAAGTAATGCTATACCAGCTTTCTTTCCCTTTCCATTTGCATGAAATATCTTTTTTCCATCGCTTTACTTTTAGTCTGTGTGTATCTTTTGATCTGAGATGGGTCTCTTGGTGGCAGCATATATATGGGTCTTGTTTTCTTATCCATTCAACTACCCTATGTCTTTTGGTTGGAGTATTTAGGGCATGTACATATAAGGTGATTATAGATGGATACGTATTTAGTGCCATTTTATTGTTAAACAATTTTCTTCTTTTTTCTGTTTTTATGGTTTTTTGGGTTTTGGGTTTTTTCTTAAAGCAAGCCTTTTAACATTTGTTGCAGTACTGGTTTGGTGTTAACAAACTCATTTAGCTTTTTCTTCTCTGGGAAGCTACTTATCTCTCTTTCAATCTTAAATGATAACTTCACCAGGTAAAGTAGCCTTGATTGTAGGTCTTTGATTTCTATTACTGTTAATATTTTACACTACTCTCTTCTGGCCTGAAGTAGTTTTGTTGAGAAATCAGATAATAGCGTAATTGATGCTCTCTTGTATTATAACATTTGCTTTTCTCTTGTGGCTTTTAGGAGCTTCTCCTTATCTTTAAGACATCTCATTTTAGTCATCATGTGTCTCAGTATAGGCCTCTTTGGGTCCAACTCGTTCATGACTCTCTGAGCTTCCTGGACTTGTATGTCTTTTCTTCACCAGATTAGGGTAGTTTTTGGTCATTATTTCTTCAAATAGGTTCTTGATCCCTTGCTTACTCTTCACCTTCTGGTATTCCCATGATGCTGATGTTATGCTTCATGTTGTCCAAAATGTTTCCTAAGCTCTTTTTTTTTTTTTTTTTTTTTTTTTTTTTTTTTTTTTTTTTTTTTTTTTTTTTTTTTTTTTTTTTTTTTTTTTTTTTTTTTTTTTTTTTTTTTTTTTTTTTTTTTTTTTTTTTTTTTTTTTTTTTGCTACTCTGCCTGGGTGTTTTTTCAACCTTGTCTTCCAAATCAGATTCAATCCTCTGCTTCATCTAACCTACTCTTTATTCCTTTCAGATTTATTTCAGTATTTATTTCAGATACTGCATTCTTTGTTTCTGATTGGTCCTTTTTTATAGTTTCTATGTCCTTTTTCATGCCATTGAGTATCCTTATAATCATTACTCTAAACTTTATCTGATAAATTGCTTTCCTCCATTTCATCTAGTTCTTCTTCTGGAGAATTCTCTTGTTTTTTCATTTGGGGTCTATTTTTTGTCTTCCATTTTTAATGCTTCTTCGTATTTTCCACCCTAGTTGTTGAGCTAATTAGTGATATAGTCTTAAACTGTAATCAGCAGCCTGGCTTAAGCACTTACTGTGTGTGGGACTATTTTTCCCCTCAGGCTGATGCTACTCAGAGGGGACTGCTCTGCCTGAGAAAGATGGTTTCTGTAGTATGGGGAATGACTAAGCACAGGGATCCTGATAGCTGTTCTTTCAGTTCTCTCCCCAGAGCCACCAACCCAAGACTCTCCTCAAGTGTCTCTAGTCTACTCTGCCCTCTGCCAGAGCCCAGGGTATGGGTTGTAAATGAAATTTTGCATGTTGGCCCTTTAAGAAGCTCTCTAAGTCTCCATCCATCTTTCCTTAGCAGACAGAAACCCTGCTGCTTTTCAGAGCTGGATGTTATCTGAGTTTTTTTTCCAGCTCTGGTGCTATAGGCTGGGGAGCCCAACTTGAGGTTTAGACTCCACCTTTCTCAGGGGGGACCACCCAGCCACTAAAATATCCCCCCAGAACTTCAGCTGCCACACATGGGAGTCCAGCCAGCTCTCTCATATCTCCTTTGCACTCCCTACCAGTCTTGTTATAGTTAAGTGTGGTTCTCCTGTCTGTCTATGGTTATAAAGCTAGTGTTCAGTTGGTTATTCAGAATGATTTCTCTACACTTTAGTTGTAATTCCAGATTGGTCCTGAAATGAGGTTAGAGTGTCTTCTACTTACTCCTCCACCTTTTTTTTTTGGATGTATGGTTGCCTTTCACCTTCAGCCACGGACCTGGCTGGAGACCTGGCTTGCAACCTGGTTATGTGCCCTGGCTGGGGAATCGAACCAGTGACCTTTGGGTTTGCAGGCCGGCACCTTATCCACAGTGCCACCAGCCAGGGCTGATTTTTATATATTGTTATTTGTGTCCTGCAACTTTACTTCATTCATTTACTAGTTCCAACATTTTTTTTGGTGGAGTCTTTATATAACATTATGTAATCTCTAAGTGTTGACAATTTTACTTTTCCCTTTCTGATTTGGATAACTTTTTTTTTTCTTGCCTAATTGCTCTGACTAAAACTTCTAATACTATGTTGAATAAAAGTGGTCAGAGTGGGCATTCTTATCTTGTTCCTGATGTTAAAAGCAAACCTTTCAGTTTTTTATCATTAATTATGATGTTAGCTCCCGAATATGTCATGTATAGTTTTATTATGTTGAGGTACGTTTCCTCCATAGCCACTTTGTTGAGAGTTTTCACTAGGGAGGTATGTTGGATTTTGTCAAATGCTTTTTTTTTTTTTTCATCTACTGAAATGGTATGATTTTTATCCTTTATTTTGTTATTGAGTTGTAGGCATTGAACCATCCTTGCATCCATGGAATAAATCCCATTTGATTGCTCTATATGATCCTTTTAATGTACTGTTGAATTTAGTTTGCTAAGATTTTATGGATAACTTTCATATCTATGTTCATCAGGGATATGTAATTTTATTTTCTGTGGTGTTCTTGTCTGGTTTTGGTATCCGGATAATGCTGGCCTTGTAAAATGAGTTGAAAGTATTTTGTCCTTTTGTTGGGGTGTGGGGAGAAGAGGCTGAGTTTGAGAAGAATTTGGTATTAATTCTCCTTTAAATGCTTTGATGGAATTGACCAGTGAAGCCTCTATTGAGGAATTTTTTAATATAAATGCAATCTTTTTACTGGTAATTAATCTATTTAGACAGTCTATTTTTTCATAATTCAGTATTGGTATGTTGTATATTTGTAGGAATTTATTTCCTCTAGATTGTCTGTTTCATTAAGATTTATTTCTAAAGGTTTGTTTTGTTCTTTTATTTGGAATATATTCCTCTGTTTCTTCACTTTTCTAGATTCTTTCTGTGTTGGTTCCTATAGATTAGATAAAACAGCCACCTCTCCAGTCTTGACACACTGATCTTATGCAGATGAGCATCAGCAATCAGCCTAGCCTGGGCTTCTGGTTGTTTCTCAGGCCTTTGTATGGTCTAGTCACTTTCTTAGCTCTTTGTGGCTCCCAATAGTTGAGTGTGCACCAAGGCCCCAGGCAACAGCTAGGAAAGTAAGATATTAGGCCCCTTCCCCGAAAAACCTGGGAGGTAAACATTTTTACCACTCCCTCAGGGCTAGACTGGTTGGAAAATTACATGGGAAGGGATGGAAGGAGTGCCCTTGAGTCTATTAAGAACTTGTTCTTTACTTGCTGTAGTTTTATGGGACTCATGAATATAAGCCTCACTAGCTAGCAGGACCAGGTAATACAGGGGCCTTTCCCTCAGGAAGCATCCTCAAAAGCTGATGTGCCAAATGTATATACAAGCTTATTCTAGAAATACTCTGGCAACTTGGAGAGGGATAGAGGGAGAGGACAGGAGAGTGTTCACCAGCTTCTCTGGTCTCCAAAGAGGATCTCAGCTAGCCCCTAGATACTTGCTAGTTTAGAAGCCTGACCCTCAGGCAGGAAGTACTGAAGTATGCAAATAGAATCCTTTCAGAGAAAGACTGCAAAATAAGCCTTTATGCCCACTTCCTCTGCACTAAGCCCTGCAGATAGCCACAGCTAGTGCTCACACCCATTAATAACTTTTTTTATTTTTTGCTATAGTATCATAGGTTTCATAGATGCTATTCAGAAATAGATGTTTTGTGGGCCTGTTCCCCAACTGGGAGTCTTAACAGCTGGAGTACTAGAGGTGGGGTCCGAACCCTAGACTCTCAAGGGGAAGCTGGGAGTTAGGAGGAGTCCCTCTCAACTGTGTGGCATTGGGCTGGGAACAGAGTTTATGACAAAAGTCTGTCTCAGTCATTCCTACTGATTTCAATGTGGGTATTTTCTCATTCAAATGTTTTGTAGGAGTAATCCCTCATCGAACTTCTGGGTTTCCTTCAAAGAGAATTATTCCATGTGTAGCTGTAGGAGGAGGAAAGTTCAGGGGACCCCTATGTTGCCATCTTAAAAGACTTCCCCTACCCAATTTTATAAAAAGTAAATCTTAGTGAGATTTGCTTTTAATAAACTCAAAGGGAGTTTTTTAAAAGCCTTTAAAGGATAATAGCTATGAACTATTACATTGCAGTTGAACTCTGATGACTTTTGAAGTTATTGACTAACTTAAGAATAGTTTAGATTGGTATACCAGTTTTAAGCTACTGATGTGGTAAGAGAACAAGGATCAAACTACCTTTAAGTGTTTATTAATATCAGTTTATTCTATACATATTTATGGAATGCCTGCCTTATTTCAGACACTGTTCTAGACACTTGGTATACAAATATCCAACCTTGTGGAACCTCCATTATATAAAGCATTGTGCTACAAAAATAATAAGTACATAAAAAAAGTTAAAGATTACTTATTACTTCTAAAATATTAAGCTAAATTGGTCCAAAGGTTGTGGGTTATTGTTAAGCTGATTAAAATATTAGCCTAGGCAATAGTCTCGGTGGTACTGATAGAAAAATTCCAGTAGACAACTGTAACCCAACCAGAAACATTTTTGTGACTGCATTCATTGTTTGCCATTTGGTTGCTCATTTATGATTTCATTTTACTGAACTCTGACTTTCTCTTGTGATCTGAATTACAATGAGAGTATTAAATTAAATCTGTAGTTACCTTTGCATATTTTGTGACTTCAAACATTTAGATGATGATTCACTATGTGCATAATTGTTTAAATTATGCAAACCAGCAGTGTTCCTTTCACCTTTTCTAGGTTTTCTCTAATGAACTAACCTTGAAATACACTTTTTGTCCTGTAGTCTAGAAGATCTATAGATGAGTTTTTAAAACTAATGCAATATATACCTCACCTCTTCACTTGTGAAATGGAATCTGTACAATACTTAACCAACATGGTTGTTATAAGGATTAAGTAACAACATTTGTAAAACACTCAGAACTAAGAAAAGTTCAGGCACATAGTAAGTTTTAAGTGCTGTATTTTCTGTACCCCTATTAATCATTTACTTATTTCTAATATTTTAACACAGTAAATGGGGTATTGTACGCCTATTATTTATTTCTTTTGTGTGCTTGGGAGGAGGCAGGGTTACAATGAAAAATAAAACAAACATATATCCAGCAAGGCCATATAAGGAATATCTCTTTGTCTATAAACCACTTGTCTCAGGAGTAAATCCCTTCAAATGATGAAAACTGAGATGTTTATACTTATTATTCATTTTTTTTTAAAGTATTTCTTCTGGTTTTAAAGGACGTAATCATTGTTATAAAATTCCAACATTAGAGAAATTAACAACTTAAAAGGCAAAAACATCTATCTATCTGAACTTGGACTCTATTCCTAGAGATAATTAATGGTAATAATCTGAGTATGTTCTCACATGGTTTTCCTATTATATAATATATATTTATTAAAATAAGATCACATTGTACATACTGCTTCACAACTGCCCTTTATTCACTTATATAATGTTTTTAGTGTTTGTGTCAACACATTTAATTTCTCTCCTTTCAACAACTGCAGAGAGTGGTAACTCACAGGTGCATGTGTGGCCTTCTATATACACCTACCCACAAAGCCACAGAGTATTTAGATATCACTGAGAAAAGCCTTTCTGCTGACTTTTGTACAGCTACCTACTTGCCCACTCTTCCTCTCTAAGTCCTGACCCAAAAGGGCCAGAAAAGTGATTCAAAAGATCTTCTCAGTTCACATCAGGAGGACTGAGCTGAATAATGAATATACATTCATCCTCCAGTTAATCCTAAGGATCACAGAAACATTATAAATGCAGTGCCCTTGGCATGAAGCTCCTCTTTGGAGTGTGGGTGCCCAGTTGTGCACAGTCCACTTGAAGCAGGAAGGAGATTTTATTTGAGGATGTTAAGGTCAAGTGAACTTATTTTAAATTGTCATAGGAGGCCATTTATTCCCACTTCAAAGCCTACTTTTGAGATATGTACCCTTGGAGCAATTAAGTCCTCTTTTATCTTTTCTGTGCTTTCATTAGCTGCACTGTCTTTTCTCTTTTTAGCTTATGAAAGAGTAGACCTTTTATGCCAAATGCCACCATGTCAAACATTAAATATTCACTCCCATGCAATGCATATGTGTATAATTGCTTTACTATAACAGATGTAAGTTATTTAATTTGTGTACCCAACTTACACATAACCGACCAGGTGTAAATAAACAGTACTCTCTGCAGAGAGCTTAGAGTATTCAGTTTAGTTGAGGCTTTTGTTAAACATTATGTAAAACTGCTGACTCCACAAAGTAAGAAAAATTTTTGCAGAAAGGCGCTAGAAGCTTTTTTGTCAAGAAAACAGGGGACATGATTATACCAATTGGTACTCTCGTGGCTGGACAGGCTATTATGTCTCTGTGGCATCAATCAGGAAGCCCAGCTGGTAAGGCTCCTTTCTGCCACACAGGAATGCTGAGGAAGCCAGAGATGTTGGGGAATGCAGTCACCCAGCTTCAAGGCTCCCTGGAACACCAAGCTTTCTGAAATCCAACATCCAGTTTGTTGAGGGTTAAATAATAAATAGTACAAGATTTCATAGGTAAAGCTTATGAATGATCACAAGTCAGAACTAAAACAGTGGATAGGTGTTGTTCTCTGCCTATTCCCTTGAGCCAAGTAGCACTGTGCCACTCTGCAGTTCAAGATCTTGTTACTTGCACCTCCAATAGGTCCACATGAACCTTTCTGAAATAATGTTTTGAGAAATAAAAATGCCTTGTCATGCTTCTTACGACTATTTCAACCTGTTTCTTGCAGATACCATTGTTCTTATCGCTTCAATAGCAGTTGTTTCTGCAAAAACTCAGGGTAATATTTTTGCCACGTCCGCACTGAGAAGTCTCCGTTTCCTACAGATCCTCCGAATGGTGCGCATGGACCGAAGGGGAGGCACCTGGAAATTACTAGGTTCAGTGGTTTATGCTCACAGCAAGGTAAGGTTTACTATCTTAGTTATCGCAGATCTTTTTTACTTTTCCACTGATTGCGGTTGTATTTGATAAACCTACTACAAGCAAACTTAGTCATTTCAGGAATTGGTAAAAGTATGGAGACACAGTATATCAGAGATGTCAAACTCACTTTCACCAGGGGCCACATCAGCCTCCCAGTTGCCTTCAAAGAGCCAAATGTAATTTTAGGACTGTATAAATGTAACTACTCCTTAACAGTTAAGTGAGCTGGGTAGTAACAAGGTGCCAGGCTGACGGTGCCAGGCCAGATAAAACAAGGTGAAAGGCCACAGTCGGCCCTCAGGCCTTTGTTTGCCACCCATGCAGTATATAATGGATTATTTAAAAGTCATCACAGCCCTGACTAATATGGCTCAGTTGGTTGGGCACCATCCTGCAAAGCAAAAGTTTGCCAGTTCAATTCCTACCCAGGGCCCATGCCTGGGTTGCAGATTCAGTCCCTGGTTGGGGCATGTGCAAGGGGCAACCCATCACTATTTCTCTTTCACATTGATGTTTCTTTCCCCCTCTCTCACCCTCCTTCCCCTTCTCCTTAAAAATAAATAAATAAAATCTTTAAAAGTCATCATAAATATCCAAGAAGTAGTCATATGAGTGGAGTCATCATAGATTTGTTTTCCTTTTTTGAAAGAGTTTTTTTATCTCTAAAAATTTTTCATTTCTTTTTTATGCAGGAATTAATCACTGCTTGGTACATAGGATTTTTGGTTCTTATCTTTTCATCCTTCCTTGTCTATCTGGTGGAAAAGGATGCCAATAAAGAGTTTTCTACATATGCAGATGCTCTTTGGTGGGGCACGGTAAGTATAAAAACCTGTTTTTATTTATTAGATGTTGTGAGATTTTTCCTTTGAATACAGTGTAATGATTCCTATGAATGTTCTCAATAAAAATGTTAACTCCCAAAAGGGAGTTATGTGAAAATAAGCAGCACCTATAATTGTCTAAAGAATGCCCCCCTCTTTGGCTTAAAGTTAAGTTCTCTTATAACTTACTAGTAGTAATTCTTAAGTGCTAAATTGTTTCCAAAATAAAAACATATTATTTTTAACTATGATTAAAATGTTGATAGGCTTACTTGTTTGTTTTAGCTTTTTGGAGCACAGATTTAAATTACCAAGTGCTGTTTTGGTTTATCATTCATCAAATTGTTTTTTTGACGTAAAAAATAAAGAAAGGGTAGCTGAACAAAAGTTAGAAAAGTAAAATTATGGCACAAAAAGTGAAAAAGACTGGTAACTGTGAGAGCAGAGATTATAGACACCTAATTTCAAAACTTTTCCTTCAAAAACCTACTTTTTCTTATATTTTTATTAAAGGATAGTTTTCCAAGCAAATAAAAGTAATTATGACTCTCATATATAAAGAAAATAAACACATGCTAAAAGTTTTAACTCATTTTTAATTAGTTAAACATTAATGAGGGAACCAGTAAGATGTTGCAAGCAGTTCAAAGGACTGTCCAAAGAACAGAACTATCAAGATCAGGAATATTGAAATAAACATGCACAAAACTGTAGCTCATGTACACAATGGAATACTACTCAGCTGTAAAAGAGAAGGAAATCTTACCTTTGTGACAACATGGAGGGACCTGGAGAGTATTATGCTAAGTGAAATAAACCAGTTAGAGAAAGACAAGTACCATATGATTTCACTTATATGTGGAATCAAATGAACAAAATAAATGGACAAAATAGGAATAGACTCATAAATACAGAGAATAGACTGATAATTGTCAGAGAGGAAGGTTGGGGGCTGTGCAGAAAAGATGAAGATATTAAGCAAAATAAATAAATAAATAAATAAATAAATAAATAAATAAAATAAACGCATAGACACAAGTAACAGTATGGTGATTACCTCAGAGAAGGTGGGTGGGGGGAGAGGTAGAAATGGGTAAATAGGGAATAAGTGGTGATAGAAGGTGACTTGACTTGGAATAATGAACATATAATACAATATACAGATTATGTAGTATAGAATTGTACATCTGAAACCTATATAATGTTATTAACCAATGTCACCAAAAAAAATTCAAAACTTTTTAATTTAATTTTTAAGAAGAAAATTAATATGCAAATAGAGGCAAAACTGGCTTCTTCCACAGTGTAAGAGGGAAGTCAATTTAACCATCACTAGAGAGAATTTATTTCTATGTCTATAGGCAAGAATTATCTTGCATTGCTACCAGTTATCTATAACTTAGTGTTGTAAAATAGCTCCAAGGACATGAAAGGTACAGCAGCCCTTAAAGTCAGAATTCAATACCCTGGAAGTGTGTCCTCTAAACAATGCATAGCTTTTCACTGAGGCAAAAATTTCCCTACATTGTAAAGAATTTAAAAAGTAGCCATTGATTGGAAGCGTCCTTAGAAGTCACATAATCCAACCACCTATTGAAGAATGTGAAGCCAAAGTGACGAACTACCCTATGTTTTATACCTAATAATGGCCAGGGCAAAACTAACTCCCAAGGCCCTCTTTCTTTGAAACTATTGACATTAACTAGATGTGAGTCAGAAAAATATTATCAAATGCAATGTTTACAAATATGTTCATTGCAATGTTTGCAAATATGTTCATTGCAAACATGCATTAAATGGGATTGCTAAATTGTTGCCAAACTAATAATATATTTTCTTAAACTGTAATTAAAACATTGGTAAGTTACTTGTTTTAAGTTGGTGGATGGAGCATAGGTTTAAGTTACCAGATGGTGCACTGTTCCCCTATTCTTCAAAACATCATCAGCAGGAGCCAGGTTTTTGTTGAGGACAAAGGAAATTTTTCAGGGCTGTATTAAGCAGAATTTGTTTGTTGGATGTCTAGAAGAAAAAATGTGAGTAAGAATCAAAAATGCATTCACTTGAAGATTAAGAGTTTTCCCTTATAGTATCAGAGTATATATCAACAAGATTATACAAATGATAATAAAGCCATTTTGTAGGTGTAATAATTTGGTTTTCAACTCCCCAGCCCCCACAATCAATAATGGACATTTAGAAAGGGGGAAAGTGGAAACCCCAGAAGAGAGCAGTCATCTGATTGTCTTAAAACACTTTTTAGGCCCCGGCTGGTGACACAGTGGATAAGGCACCAGCCTGCAAACACAAAGGCTGATGGTTCAATTCCCCAGCCAGGGCACATAACCAGGTTGCAAGCCAGGTCTCCAGCCAGGTCCATAGCTGGAGGCAGGTGAAAGGCAACATACATTGATGTCTCTCTCCTTCTCTGCCTCTCTCTCCTTTCCCTTCTCCCTAAAAATAATAAATAAAATCTTTTTTAAAGAAACAACACTTTTTACATGTAGTAAGCAAGCAAAAATCTGTGCCTCTGGTGGAACAAACTGTCAACTGAGAAAATGGGAAGCTTTTCTAGCCAATAAGGGGAAGAGAATTTATAATCCCAGCCTTCAAAGCAATAGTTTGGATTGAAGATTAGTTTTGCTGCTTTTTGATAATTCTATTTAAACTGCTGAGACATTCAGGTGCACCTCTGTCCCACTGAGATGCAGTTGTTGGTGAGCTCAGCCTGGCAGCTACTGATTCTTCCCCTCATTGCTAATAAGAATTATTGTATTGTGCGTTAAAAAGTGTGTGGGAAACTCTTAATATATCTCTCACTTAGTCATCAGATTATTTCTTTTGCCAAAGCAACCCAAGTAAGCAGATTTTCAAAGATCATATCTGTGACTTTGGGGAGGGGGGGTGCATATTTTCATCAATTTACATTTTATTAGTGTTATTTTGACTGAAATTTAACATGTACTTAACAGGCTCTTTGAATGGCTTAATTATGTCTCTAATTTTTTAAGAAAAAAAAATCTACTCTTGAATATGAGATTAAAAATCTTCTAAGACACTAAGTTTCTAGAATAAAATGGCTTTTTTGGTTCACAGTGGGCTCGTTGATATTAACTGACTCTTAACAAATTGTCTGAAGCCTAAAATAATAAGCAAGCATACGTCTTATTATTTCTATTCATGATAAGACTATATGCTATGTCTCCAGTGTGAAATAAAATAAATTTAGAATATTATATTTTTAATTATGTATTAATCAAGACCTTAAGGAATATATGACTGAATATGTTTTAGTTAAAATTTCTGTGTAGCACATAACAGATACCTTGCAAATTATGGAAGTATCTAGAACAAATAGGGGAATAAAAGCATCCTGAATTGAGTGTTTCTAAGAGCTAGACTTTGGTGGAAAAAAAGGAAGTTTCCTTTACTAAAAAGGCCCAAAGTATCTACATTAATTATCAAATTGCAATTTGTGACCCAGGGATACAGTATCCCACTGAATTCTAAATATTAGCTACTAAACTTCTTTCATTAAGAAGATGCTGAGGGCTATTTTCAAGAGCAACTTTTGGAAGATTACAGGAGCATGCTCAGCACTGCTTAAAGCCAGCAACAATTCAAAGAAGTTTGATATCTGAAAACCATTCCATACTAGTGAATAACAGTACGTAGGTTATTGAATGAATGGGATAAACATATGAAGGGCCTGGTGCTAAGACCATAGCATATGCCAATCAAAGGTGGTAGCTACTGTTGGTATAGATATTGCTGATGTGGGTGTTAGATGGACCTATTATAAAGCACCTTTATAATAAAGGTACATGCTTCATGGTAAACCCAGAGCTTAAGCTTGGGAATTGGGGATTGAAATGGAGCACTAATGACAAAGGAAGTGGAGGAGAGTGACTGGAGGTGATTCTGGTGGCTGAGACACCTGCTGGAAAAGAGGACCTTCTGATTGCTAGGCAAAGCTCCACTTAATATTATTTCCTGTTATTATTTTCTTCCTTTTTAGTTGCTTTAGATTTATTCTGAAATAAATTTATAACAGGTTTTACTGCAGCTGTTTTTTATCATTATCTTATTTCCTGTTATTTATTTTTCTTCTTTTGATTTGCTTTAGATTTGTCTGAAATAACTTAGGTCTCTTTCCTGAAGTAATTTCTTTTCTGGTAATGACCTGGTGAATACCAGCTGGTTCTCTTCCCATTTACTGCTATTCCAATGATGAAGAGAGTGTTTGGCATTTTTTGTTTGGTTGGTTTAAGAAGAATGTGGCAGCATAGTATAAGTCTACTCTTGAGTAGCATCAAAACACAACCTCCACCTGAGACCATGTGCTTGAAATAGTTACTTCAGACATGTAGAAGAATTCAGTATCAGCCAGAGTTAGTTCTAGAACTCATGCTGCATATCTTAGCAATCTTTCTCAAAGCAAACAATATAGAAGACTCTAGTATAATGTAATATAATCTACACTCAACAGGTCATACCAACCACCCGCAAAATCTAAGAATAAGAAATGGTGGGAATTTGTGGAATGAACAAAAATACCTTTGCCTTTGATCATTCCAGTTATAATTTTGAGACTCAACCCTCCTTATATGGGGGTCACCAGGACAAAACATTTTCTGCAATGTCTTATAAGCTGTTGTTTTCTGACTCAGTGCTGGTACATTAAATAAACATTAACAAAAAGTTTCTTACTACCTATGCATTACTTAATGGTATCAAAACTTTACTTGGCCATGAGATAATCAATACATTAGTTCCTAACTATTCAAGAACATTGTTAATTACCAAGCAAATACTGGGATCCACATATTCCAGTCACTATCCACTACAACACCCTAGCTGTTAAGAGCATCAGCAAGTCCCATGCCTTCCTTAATAGTATGCATTTATAAAGTACACTGGTCATAAGCCTCTTTGGAGAAGCCTTTCCTAAGAAGTCTGTTCCTTTTATAATATCATGTCACATAAGGCTCTGGACACTTTTGCTCAGTATTAATCCATAAACATTGAGCATATGCTATATAGAAAATAATAGAATAATAGGAGACCTTGGTCCCAGCCCCATTATTATGCTTTAGTGAAGGTGTGATATTAAACAATCACTTAATATTCTGTAAAATGGTTATAATAATATTACACAAAATTGCTGTGTGTTAAATGAGACTGGGCATGCAAATGTGCTTGATCAGCACTAGGCAAATGTTAGTTACTCCTATTATTATACATTTGACCACAATCCTGGAAGAACAATATGGAATGCTAATGCCCTGAGCTACCTGCAACAGCAGAATCCAAATTATATGATACCACCACCATAGAATGTTTAAAGATAGAAAACCCTTCTGATGTTCCAGGTTGGTGTGCAAATTTTAAAGTCAACTGCAAATATTCTGTGATTACTCACTACCTGAAACCAGGTGCTCAGGAAGTGACCCAAGGGAAAGAGGGGAGAGAAGGGGGAAAGAAAAGGAAGGGAGAGAAGAAGAGATTATTGACAAGCTGTCAACAATAATCATCCTCCCCTAAAGGACTCCCTTATGGGGAAATAATACTGTGCTATGAAAATCAACAACTAGTACATTCTTAACTTGTTCATGTGTATCTTCCAAATCAGACCAATAAATTTTTGTTGCTATGTTGCTTAAAGGGAAAAATGAAGGATTTATATCTCTTGGTCTAGAGTTAATTCTGCTATTTTTTAAAATGTGGCCTAACTGGTGCCTAAATTATAAATAATCTGACCATAGCATCTGTCATCCCATAAAAACCATCTGAATTTGCATTTGTTTTGCAGTGTTATTCCTGAGGAAGAATTCTAGATTGCTAAACACACTAAGTGCTCCCAATGCACCTCAAAATGTTCTACGACAAATACACCTTTATGCCAGTATTTGCAACCCATAGATTTTTCAGAAGATCCCTTTTCTCACCTAGGTGACTGTGGTTAAACATATGGAATATGAGGGCAAACATTTATCTGAGCTGTTTCCACCTGCCAAATCACTTTTAAATCAATGGTCCAACTGGACAGGCAACACAACTACCAGCCTTCCTGAGGCTGACAGGGGTGAGCAGTAGGCTGACAGGTGTGCTTCCTCTCAGGTCCCCATCTGTCCCACAGGACAACCTGAGAATGCATCTGCCTGCTTCCTCCTCAGGCCATAAAGAATCTTTGGTACATGGCATCCTCTCACTTAATGAATTACTCTGCCTGAAACTGCACTCAAAGAGATATTAGCAGTGTTTTAAATGTATCTTTTATTTTTTTTAATAAATTCAGAATTTCATGACCTCTTTGATGATACTGTAAACTCCATGGTGAAGTCAGTGAGCAGGGTATAAAAAGATATACTGCTATAAAATTTGGATGTCATTGTTCTCACCTCCCCTTGCCTATGACAACTGGAACAACTGGCTTCTTTGTGAATCTCTCTTCTCCATTAAGTTTCCATTTGTATTATTGATTCCTAGATCTCTTACTTTTTGTTTACTTTAATTTTAGTTTACTGTTTTTGTATTACATTTATCTCATTTTTCCTCCACTGTTCTCCCCTGCTCCACCTTCCCCATCTCCCCTCCCACAGTCAGTCCCACATGTAGTCCATGTCCTTGGGTCATCCTTGCTAGTTCCCCTTCGTTGCCTCTTTCTCCCTCTTTCCCCCTCCCCTCTGCACTCTGAAAACCTGTCCCTTGTTTCCATGTCTCTGGTTCTATTTTGCTTGTTTGTTTGTTTTGTTCATTAGTCTCCTGTATTGGATGAGATCATATGGTATTTGTCCTTCACTGACTGGCTTATTTCACTGAGCATGATACTCTACAGTTCCATCCATGTTGTTGCAAAAAGTAGGAGTTTCTTTTTACTTTCCACTGTGTAAATGTACCAAATTTTTGGATCCATTCATTCACTGATGCGTATTTAGGCTGCTTATAGCACTTGGTTATTGTAAATAGCACTGCTATGAACACAGAGGTGCATAAGTTCTTCTGAATTGGTGTTTCAGGGGTCTTTGGGTATAATCCTAGCAGTGGAATTGCTAGGTCAAAAGGCAGTTCCATTTTTAGTATTTTGAGGAAATTCCATACTGTTTTCCATAGTGGCTTCACCAGTCTGCATTCCCACCAACAATGCACCAGGGTTTCCTTTTCTCCATATTCTTGCCAGCACTTGTTGTTTGTTGATTTGTTGATGATTGCCATTCTGACAGGTGTGAGGTAGTATCTCATTGTGGTTTTAATTTGCATCTCTCTGATGGCTAGTGATGTTGACATTATTTCTGATGCTTACAGACCCTTTGTATGTCTTCCTCAGAGAAGTATCTGTTCAGGTCCTTTGCCCATTTTTTAATTGGGCTCTCTGTCTCCCTGGTGTTGAGTCACATAAGTTATTTCTATATTTTGAAGGTGAAGCTGTTGTCTGAGTTATCATCGGCAAATACGTTTTCCCATACAGTTGGTT
This sequence comes from Noctilio leporinus, assembly GCA_004026585.1. Taxonomy (NCBI): domain Eukaryota; kingdom Metazoa; phylum Chordata; class Mammalia; order Chiroptera; family Noctilionidae; genus Noctilio; species Noctilio leporinus. The sequence goes on from PVIW01002064.1 coordinate 101,318, forward strand.
CCCTTTTAATTTTGCTGGTATTTTCTTTAGCTGAACAGAAACTTTTAAGTTTGATATAGTGCCATTTGTTTATTTGTTCCTTTATGCCCTTTGCCCTCAGAGACATATCGGTGAAAATATTTCTGCATAGCATATCTGAAATTTTACTTCCTATGTTTTCCTCTAGGACTTTTAGGTGTCATGGCTTACATTTAAGTACTTTATCCATCTTGAGTTTATTCTGGTGTATGGTGTAAGTTAGTGGTCTAGTTTTATTTTTGCATGTCCCTGTCCAGTTCTCCCAACAACAATTGTTGAAGAGGCTATTTTCACTCCATTTTATGTTCCTTCCCCCTTTGTCAAATATTAATTGACCATAGAGTCCTAAGTTTTTTCTGGGCTCTCTATTCTGTTCCACTGATCTATATGTCCATTCTTATGCCAGTACCAGGCTGTTTTGAGTACATTGGCCTTGTAGTATAGTTTGATATCCAGTACTATGATTTCTCCTACTTTGGTCTTCTTTGTCTAGATTGCCATGCCCTGGCTGGTGGCACAGTGAATAAGGCACCTGCCTGTGAGCACAAAGGTTGATGGTTCGATTCCCCAGCCAGGGCACATAACCAGGTTGCAATTTAGGTCTCCAGCCAGGTCTGTAGCTGGAGGCAGGTGAAAGGCAACCATACATTAATGTCTTTCTCCCTCTCTGCCTCTCTTCCTTCCCCTCTCTCTACAAAAAATAATAAATAAAATCTTTTTTAAAAAAAAGTAAAAAAGGTTGCTGTAACCATTTGTGATCATTTTTGGCTCCATATAAATTTTTGAAGTATTTTTTCTAGATCTGTGAAATATGTCTTTGGTATTTTAATTGGGATTGCAAGGATTCTATAGATTGCTTTTGGTAATATGGATATTTGAATGATGTTAATTCTTCCTATTCATGGACATGGTATATGCTTCCATTTATTTGTATCTTCTTTAATTTTTTTCTTCAGTATTCTGCAGTTTTCTGAGTATAAGTCTTTTACCTCCTTGGTTAAGTTTATTCCTAGTACTTCATTTTTCTTGTTGCTATGGTAAATGAGATTTGGTTTCTAGCTTCTATCTCTAATGTTTCATTACTGGTATACAAAAATGCCTTTGATTTCTGAATATTGACTTTATATTCAGCTATTTTACTAAATTGGCTTAATAGGTCAAGTAGGTTTTTGATGGAGTCTATCAGGTTTTATATGTACACTATCATGTTATCTGCAAATAATGACAGTTTTACATCCTCCTTTCCAATTTGGATGCCTTTGATTTCTTTTTCTTGTCTGATCACTATGGCTAAGGCATCCAAAATGATGTTGAATAGGAGTGAAGAGAGTGGACAGCCTTATCTTGTTCCTGATCTTAGGGAGAAATCTTGCAGTTTTTCTCCATTGAGTATGATGTTGGCTGTAGGTTTCTCATATATGGCCTTTATTATGCTGAGGTATGCTCCCTCTATTTCCATTTTGCTGAGCATTTTTATCATAAATGATTGCTATACTTTAACAAATGCTCTTTCAGCATCTATTGATATGATCATATGGTTCTTGTCTTTCATTTTGTTTATGTGATGTATTACATTTATTGATTTGTGAATGTTGTACCATCCTTGCAACTCTGTGATGAATCCCACTTGATCATGGTGTATGATCTTTTTCTTGTGTTGGTGGATCTGGTTGGCCAATATTTTGTTGAGAATTTTAGCATCTATATTCATCAGAGAAATTGGCCTGTAGTTTTCTTTCCTAATTGTGTCTTGACCTGGTTTGTGGATTAGAATAATACTGGCCTCATAGAAAGAGTTTGGGAGTCTTCCTGATTCTTGGATATTTTGGAATAGGTTGAGAAGGATAGGAGTTGGTTCTTCCCTAAATGTTTGGCAAAATTTGCCATCCAGTCCAGGGCTTTTTTGCACTGAGAGTTTTTTGATTACTGCTTGAATTTGACTAGTTGTTATTGGTGTATTCACACTTTCTGCTTCTTCTAGATTCAGTTTTGGTTGGTTATACATTTCCAGAAATTTGTCTATTTCAACCAGGTTGTCAAATTTCTTGTCATATAATTGTTTGTAGTAATCTCTTACAATCCTTTGTACTTCTGAAGTATCAGTTGTGATTTCTCCTCTGTCATTTCTGATTTTGTTTATTTGGGTCCTCTCTTTTTCTTGATGAGTCTGGTTAAAGGCTTGTCATTTTTTTTCTTCAAGGAATCAGCTCATGGATTTATTGATTCTTTGAATTGTAGTGTTAGTCTCTAAGTCATTTAATTCTGCTCTGGTATTGATTATTTCCTTCCTCTTACTTGCTCTGGGCTTTTTTTGTTGTTGCTCCTCTAGTTCTTGCAGCTTTGTGGTTAGGTTGTTTGTATAAGCTGCTTCTAACCTTTTCAGTTAGGACTGTATTGCTATGAATTTCCCTCTCAGGACTGCTTTTGCTGTGTCCCATAGGTTTTGGTCTCTTGTGATTCATTTTCATTTGTTTCCAGAAACTTTTCGATTTCTTCTTTGATCTCATTGTTAACCAATTCATTACTTAATAGCATGTTATTCAGTCTCCATGAATTATAATGTTTTTGGTTTTTTCCCTTGATGTTGGTTTCTAGTTTCAAACCATTGTGATCTGAAAGATGCTTGGTATGGTTTCAATTTTCTTGCATTTGCGGAGGCTTGTCTTGTGTCCTACCATGTAGTCCATCTTGAGAATGTTCCATGTGTGTTTGAAAAGACTGTGTATTTTGCTTGTTTGGGGTAAAAAGTTCTGTGTATATCAGTTAAACCCATTTCATCTAGAGTGTTGTTCAATACCACAATATCCTTGGTATTTTTTTGCTCGGAAGATCTGTCCATTGTTGATAATGGGGTAGTAAAATCCCCTACTATGAGTGTGTTCTGTCAATATCCTTCTTGAAGTCCTCCAAGATTTTCCTTATATATTTGGGTGCTCCTATGCTGGAGTGCATATATGTTTATAAGGGTTATTTCCCCTTGATAGATCGCTCCTTTAAGTATTATGAAATGTTCTTCTTTGTCCCTTTTTATGGCCTTCATTGTAATATCTATTTTGTCTGATATAAGTATTGCTACCCCAGCTTTTTTTTTTCATGTATTTTTGCTTGAAATATATTTTTCCATCCCTTCACTTTCAGTCTGTGTCAATCTTTTGTTCTGAGGTGGATCTCTTGTAGACAGCATATATGCAGGTTATGTTTTCTTATCTATTCAGCTACCCTATGTCTTTTGATTGGTGAATTTAATCCATTTACATTTACGGTTATTATTGACAGGTACTTCTTCATTGATATTTTCCCCCTTTGTATCTGTGTTCCTCTCTGTCTCTCTCTGTTTCTTCATCTTTTTAAAGCTGACCCTTTAGCATCCCTTGCAATGCTGGTTTGGTGGAGATGTATTTTTTAGCCTTCTTTTGCCTGGGGAACTTCTTATTTCACCTTCCATTTTGAATGACAGCCTTGCTGGGTAGAGTATTCTTGGTTGCAGGCCTTTGCTTTCCATTACTTGGAATATTTTTTGCCATTCTCTTCTGGCTTATAATGTTTCCATTGAGAAATTATTGATAACCTTCTCAGAACCCCCTTATATGTTATTACTTGTTTCTCTCTTGATGCTTTTAGGATTCTCTCCTTGTCTTTAAAATTTACCATTTTTATTATATGTCTTGGAGTGGCCCTGTTTGGGTTCATCTTCACTGGGACCTTCTGTGCTTCCTGAACTTGAGTAACATTTTCACTCATCAAGTTAGGGAACTCTTCTATCATTACTTTTTCAAACAGGTTTTCAATCCCTTGTTTCTCTTCTCCTTCTGGTATCCCGATGATACGGATATTAGTGTGTTTCATGTTGTCCTACAGCTCTCTTAAAACCTCTTCATTTCTTTTTCAGTCTTTTTTCATTTTGTTGCACTGCCTTGGAATATTTTTCTATGTTTTCCTTCAGCTCACTGATCCAATTCTCTGCTCCCTCTAGCCTGCTTTTGATTCCTTCTACTGTATTCTTCAGTTCAGAAATTGTATTCTTCATTTCCTCCTGGCTCTTATTGATAGTTTCTATGTCCTTTAAAAAAAAATTATTATTTTCATAGAGAAGGGCAGGGAGGGAGAAAGAAAGGGAGAGAAGCATCAATGTATGGTTGCCTTTCACCCACCTCCAGCTATGGACCTGGCTGGAGACCTGACTTGCAACCTGGTTATGTGCCCTGGCTGGGGAGTTGAACCAGTGACCTTTGGGTTCACAAGCCAGCAACCATCCACTGAGCTACCAGCTCTATGTCCTTTTTAATGCTGGTATGGTTCTCAGTAAGTTCCTTGAAGCTTTCCTGGAGTTCTTTGTAGTTCTTCTGGAGTTCTTCATAGTTACTCTCGAGTTGTTTGTAGTTTTCTTTGAACTTGCTGAGCTCATTGAGCTTCTCTAACATCATTATTTTGAATTCCATGTCTGATAGGGTGCTGCCTCTATTTCACTTTGCGCTCTCCCTGGAGATTCCTCCTTTCCTTTCATGGAGGGTTTATTTCCTTGGCACCCCATTTTAGTTTACTCTTGTTTATTCCTGCTTCTTGGATTGGTCTGCCTTGACTTGCTATCTTAGTGGTGTGACCTTCTGTGGTGTAGAGGTGCACTTTTTTTACTTCCTGGATCTGTGTTTGGTGACATTAGCTTATGTCCCAGGTCCCAGTCTGGGCCTAGTCAGCCAATTGGAAACTACCAGAGATCCACTGTCTTTGTCTGTCTCCTTTATTGTTAATCCAATCAGTCTGTGATCTGCAGTCAGGTTAAGCACTGCTTGTCAGGGTGGATTAATTCCTTTGGGCAGGGCTGTGGCTTCCCCTCAGGCTACCGCCTTTTGGAGAAGAGCAGTCTGCAGGCTGTATGAGAGATGGGTCAGCACTGATATTCACTGGCTGCCCCCTCAACTCTCCCCCTAAAGCCACTACCCCAAACTTTCCTCAAGTGTATCTAGTCCACTCTTGCCTTTCTTCGCCAGAGCCCAGGGTAAGTAGGTGCCACTGTATTTTCATGCATGATCCCCTTAAGAACTCTTTGTCCCTTTCAAGCTGGCTAGACCTGGCAGCTTTTTGCTTTTCACTGCTGGGTGCTGTTTTACTCTTCAGTTGTAGTCCAATGAATGTGTGATCAGCTGCCAGGCTCAGGTACCACTGGGCTAGACACAATGATTCTATTGCAATCCAATGATTCTTTGATCAGCTGCCCATCTCAGGTGCCACTGGGTAGAACAGATTGATTCAGCTGTAAATCAATGAATCTGTGATCAACTGCCAGGCTCAAATGCAGCTTAATGAGACAGATTGATTCAGTTGTAAAATAATGACTTTATGATCAACCACTAGGCCCAGCTGCCAGGCCCAGATGCTGTTGTGCAGTACAGATTGATTCAGTTGTAAATTAGTGAATCTGTGATCAGCCATCAGGCTCAGAAGCTGCTGGGCAGGCAGATTGATTCCAGTGAGTGGGGCTATGAGAACCCCCTCAGATGGAAGCTGGTTGGCTAGCATAGTCCACCAGTCACATTGTGATGAAGTGTCCTCTTCTGTTCTGTCCACGATTATAAGGCTTCTTTCCAGCTGGTGTTCTGTTGGTTATTCCAGATGAATTTTTCCCAGTTAAGTTGTATTTTCAGATTAGTCCTGGGAGGAGATTGTTATAGTTCCACTCACTCCTCTACCATCTTAGTTGCCTCCCTTACTTTTTAAAAGATTATTTTTCTTTGATTTTACTTTCTCTTCCATACTTTAACTATATGTGTTTTTCCTGAGGTGTTTTGGATCCCCTTCTTTGAATAGTTTGCAATTTCATTTATTCTCAAAAGTTCAACAGTCACCCTGTGAATGAATCCAAAACCCAAATCTCTTGCCAAACTCAATCTCTCTCTCTCTCTCTCTCTCTCTCACTCTCAAAACTCAAGCTTTTCGTCTCAATTTCTTGCTTGGCATTTCTAGTTAGAGTCATACTGACATTTTAAAACCTAACCCCTCCAGAACTTTCTCTTCCTCGTTATCATATTTTTATTTATGGTGCAATCATCTTTCCCATGAAATTGTCAAGTCCTTGTTGATTTAGCCCTCCCCTTCCTCCCAGGCAGTCAATCAGTGTATTTCTATTCAACTTTCTAAACATTTTGCTTTACCCTCCAGTCCCACTGTTTCAGTTCAACTGCCCCTTCATTCCGCCAGATCTCAGAGAATCCCATAGGCCTTGGAGAGGACCTGAGACTATTTAAAGGGATGTGGAAAGCACCTGGATCAGTTTGACCACAGGAGAAACGTGATCTAATTGTCATTTTCCAAAGGCATGACATGATCTGGTTAACCTCCCCCTTCGCTATTTCTCTTTAGACCCATCATTCTCCAATCCAGCTAAACAACTTTTTCTTTCCAGAATCTTACCTACTTGTTCTCACTGCTGTTCAGCTGGCCACCTATCACCCTGTTTAACATTTCTGCTTCTCAAACTGTTACTCCTTCTTCAAAGCCTAGATACAATGACATCTCCCCAGTAAAGCATCTTCACCACCCCCACCCTTGTAATAATCTGTTCTCCAAACTCCCATAACAGATTAATTGAACATCCATAATAATACCCATCTAACCTTTTTGTGTTTTAATGATTTGTGTGCGACATGTCTCCCCTCTTATGCTGTAAATATCTCAGGACAAGAACTATGTACCTCTTGGTTTTGTTCCACTGCAAATCATAACGCGTTCCTTGCATGCACCAGACCTTCAGGAAATGCCTGCCAAGGTAATAAATGAACAGCCATAATTAACATAAATTACTGTTTTGTGTGCTGATCCAGTACTAAATCCATAGTGCTATTATCATTTCTGTATCACTGATGGTTATCCATTTAGTTAAGTAATTTTTCCTTGAATACACTTAGAAAAAGTGGAAAATTGTGTTATAAAGGAGGAACAAGTATGTAGGTTATTCCCTATCTTAAACAAAGAGAAGTTCTGTTATGCGTCATGGAAAATTAAAGTACAGTAATAAAATTCACCAACAAGACTTGTTGAATAATGATTTAGTGGAAACGTTGCTTTGCCTCCTGTTCATAGGTCCTAACTTTCCTCTCACGTACTTAAGCTGCACGTTCTATTTATTTGTTTTTAGATTACATTGACAACGATTGGCTATGGAGACAAAACTCCCCTAACTTGGCTGGGAAGATTACTTTCTGCAGGCTTTGCGCTCCTTGGCATTTCTTTCTTTGCACTTCCTGCCGTGAGTATCTTTGCAAAACTGAAGCAGTTTACATTAGATCTTAGAGGTTTATTAGTGTGAGCTTTCATAAATTGAATATGCCCAAGAACATCTCTATATCATTTACAAATATAATTTTCTGATATAATGTTGATTCTTCTACATATATCAACGAGGGTAATTTTATAAAGTATAGTCTTCTCTTGGAGAAGCTTACCCCGGAAGTTTTATACCAGCTAGGTCTTTATGACCAAATAATAATTCACATGGCATTGCTTTACAGTCAACATGCTACTAATACATTTAGGATATTTGTAAAGATTTAAAGATTCCTTTTTAAACTGATGGCTCCAGTTTGGTTTCTAATGTGCGCTATTGAAGAGGTGGATGTACACAGGTGGAGCACTTACCTCTTCAGATCTATTTGAGTGGAAATTATATGACCTTAAAAGATTTTTTATATGTCACATGACTTAATCTTTGCATCATCATCATTGATTTTTCCTAATGAGCAGTTAGTTTCTGAATCTTATCAGAATGAAGAGCACATTTGTCTTCCCCCAAGCTTCTGATTATTTTCTCCCTAATGGATGAAGCTTGTCTTTCTGATGAGTGTCTTTCCTTGTTTCCTCAAAGGAAGCTGGTCAAGATATTACAATTTGCCTCCACCCACAAGCTCTCACTTTTTTCATGCCACCCTGGTAGGGGGAACAGAGACAAAGAAAAGGGGTTTTGAAAGCAGAGGCAGGAGTCATGATTAAGGAAAAATACCCCCAGTCTTGCTCCATACAGAGCTGACTCATGTCCCAGACTGCTAGCAGAGACACTGGGGCGTCCCTCCAAGGACAGCAAAGTGAGCGGAGATTTGCTGCACCACAGCCTTGAGCTCCGGGCTCCTTCTCTACCTGCGAACCAGTGCAGAGGGAGCTTGTCATTCCCACAGCCACTGTCCAGCCCCGTGCTGGACAGTTGGCTCTTCTCCCGACCACCCGAAATCCCATAGAACAGACTGAAAAAAACGTGCCAAAGTGTAAGCATTAGACTTCTTTTTGAATTCTAGTTTTGTCACAAACTACCTATGTCACTGCTTTAATTTGCTAGGGCAGCTATAACAAGATATCTCAGACAGAAATGTACTGTCTCACAGTTCTGGAGGCTACAAGTCCAAAATCAAAAAAGTAGCAGTATCAGTTCTTTATGAGGTCCCTGAGAAATGGAGGTGTTCCTGGCCTCTTTCCTTGGCTCATAGATGGGCGCCTTCCCTCTCAGTCTTTGCATTGTCTTCCCTCTGCACATATCTGTATCCATATTTTCTCTTTTAAGAACATTAGTCATATGGAATCACCCTTGTTGTAACCTGATTACCTCTGTAAAGACCTTATTTCCAAATAGGGTCACCTTCCGAGGTACTAAGGATTAGGATTCCAACATACAAATTTTGGAGGGAAGCAATTTAGCCTATAATAGTAACTTTGGGTATATTTATTCACCAGTATACGGGAAGAAGAATTATTACACCCTGAGAAATTTTGTGAAGAACTATGTGATAATGTCTCTCCAGTGCTTGTCATTAAAAAAATGTTTTAATTAAAAAATTTAAAAAGTTTTTTTCAACATGAATCCAGATATATGTGTTTCCTGTTGTGAAATGATAAAATCAAGGAGAATCAACACATGTCACTTATTCAGAGTCGACTTATCTGGCAATCTCAACAATTTAGAACAGAGTACAGTTCACTTAATAATCAGATTCCTTAAAGGAAAATACCTTTGGAAGCTATAAAATGCAGTCTTGGGCTTTGTTCCCAAAGTAATGGCATAAAATGCCTGCTGCTTTTGTGTTTATACTTAACCTGAGGCCACACGTGTAACAACTCTGATCCCCTGAAAAACTACAAAGAGGGAAGGAAGCAGCCTCTGGGCTGTGTGTGCGCCTGCCCTCACAGGTGGGCCTCTTGAGGCTTGTGCTTAACCTATTTCTTAACTTAGAGAAAATTCGATAGTTTCACAATTCTGTGAAGACGATCAACAGCAAACCTAGAGGTAGGCTGATAGAACAAACACTGCAACTGGAAGAGGTGGTGAAACACTGACACGGGAAAGAACAGAAAATCTGTAAGAAACAAGTAGAAGTCAGCGTTCCAAAGTGTAAAGACTTGGGGCCAGTTAGTGTTAGGATTGGCACACCCCTGGGAGCTGGCTGCATCCTGCACAGAGAAGGGCCTGGCCCTCACCGTGAAGCCCTGGCCCATCCATTACAGGGAGATTCAACTGTGTCCCTCTGTTAAGTTCAAGATCAGAGACTAAATAATCATTCTGGGAAATGTTTCCCAATAAAATGATTATCACTTTTATATATGCCAATTAATATATTTTAGAAATCTGAAAACTTGCTTGCACCAAATAGAACATTCCCTAACAATGCCAAGAAAAATTACTCTGGATCTTTTTACTGCAACCTCCCATTAGGTACAGAGTTCTTATATACTTAATGAAAGACTAAATTGTTCACATATACCTTTAAAAGAAACATAGTGGAAATTGCTGCTATGTCTCATACAGCCACTGGCCAACCACATTGTCTGAGATTTAGGGTAGCACATGGGCATTTTGCTAAGAAAGCTAGATGGGGGTTATGTGTGCACTACCATTATTTGGGATATCTCCCACCCAGGAAACCTAAGGACCAAGAGAAAGAAAAGACTTTTCCCATCTTTCCCTCAAAGCAGAAAAACTCTGCTGCACATCACCATTCCCAAGCTCCCCTGAGAGGGCCCTTTCCCTAGGGCCCACTGTATGGCAGGGCTCAGGAGCCAGAAGAGGCAGCCCTTACTCCTCAGCATCACCCTGAGGGGCGGGCTTCTCCTCAGAATGTTCCCTGCGCACCTGCCAAGGGCTATCAGTCTAGCCTATTTGCCACGGGTGAAGTACAAATTAGGTTTGTGTAATCTGCAAGGTAATGAACACACATAATTCAAATGTTTACCAAAACATGTTTCTTTACACTGGGTGTTTATGTAGCATCTCTCGGCATTATACTAAAACTTAAAACTTAAAATTTTAAGTTATATAATCTTAGAAAATAGATTAAAACAAAACTCAATTTCTAAGAATGTGTATCTGTTAGTGTTAATATCTGCAGGGATAGCATACAAATTTTATATATAGGTAAGCTATATGTGGGCATATATAAACTTACATTAATATATATAATGGAGTTTATTTTAACAGACTTCCAATTAGGTTCACTATACTGATATTAAGAGAAGTAGAAGAAATTGGAATGGAGCCATGATGAGATGATGAGCAGACCTCTGGTTTAATAACTGTTGTAATGTACAGTCTGGTGCAAGAGATATGTAGCAAACACTTGCCATCAACTAATACATGTTTCAAAGCAATGCCAATATGATTTTCAGCACATTTTACTTTGTTTGGCAGGTGCTAAGTCTGTAATATGTAGAGCATGTCTTCATTTTTTAACTTCAAACCACATATCCACATACCAGCTGCTCCAAAATGGTAGCTATTGCTATTAATTCAATATCTACAAAGTCTGAATTATGCTCCATATGAGTGGTTTACACATAATGCATAGTATAAACATATGCTATAAATTCTAATGTTTTATATTCTCTTACCTGTTTATACTTCATTAAAATTGCCATTAAAAAGAAAATAACTAAATCATTTCTAAATGATCTTAAATAGCCAGAGGTAGGGGTGGGAATAGGAGTTAGGAACAGCTATAGTTTATCTGAATTTGGAAATGGAAGGTGATTTTTATAAGCTCTAAATGGAGAGAAATATTTAAACCTAAAAACAGGATCAACCCTGGCTGGTGTCACAGTGGATAAGGCACCGCCTGCAAACCCAAAGGTCGCTGGTTTGATTCCCCAGCCAGGGTACATAGCCAGGTTGCAAGGTAGATTTCCAGCAGGTCTGTAGCTGGAGGCAGGTGAAAGGCAAACCATACATTGATGTTTCTCTCTTCCTCTCTGCCTATCTCCTTTCCCCTGTCTCTAAAAATAATAAAAACAATCTTAAAAAAAAAAATAGGATCATACAGTCCAGGTTTTTATAAAGTACTAACAACCTGTGTGAGATGAAGATCTTAGCAAGAGACAGTCTCTGAAAAACAGATGGAACTTATGGCATAATTTCTAATTTCATGGTATACCCATTTATCCTGATTAATAATGAAGTTGATGATTGTTCATTAATAGCAAATAGTATTAGCACGTAACTATATTTTAAACAAAAGTAGTCCCCCTTATCCCTGGTTTCACTTTCTGTGGTTTCAGTTATCAATGATCAATCTTGATTGGAAAATATGAGATGGAAAATTCCAGAAATAAACAGTTTCTAAGTTTTAAATTGCACACTGTTGTGAATGGCATGATGAAATTTCCTGCCCTCATGTTTTGTCCCACCTAGGGCTTTGTCCAGCATGCCCAAACTGTAAACCCTCCCCACCCATGAGTCACTTAGAGATGAGTCATCTCTAAGTCACTAAATCAGTTATCAGAGAGAAAGACCACATTCACATAACATAGGGTATATAGTTATCATTATTTTGTTTCATTACTATTGTTGTTAATCTCTTACTGTGCCTAATGTATAAATTAAACTATCATAGGTAAGTATGTATAAGAAAAAACATAGTATATAAAGGGTTCAGTACTATCAGTGATTTTATGTATCCACAGAGGGTCTTGGAAGGCACCACTATGAATAGCCAGGGAGACTGCTATAATCACATTACTTACTCTCTGTTTATTATCACAGATGTACTCAGAACTGTGTCTTCTCAAGATAAGAAGGAAGATTATAGGTTACCTGGGGCCCACAAATATCTCAGCCAAGTTTTTATTCAGCTGAGATTTACCACCTTCTAAAGGAGAGAAATCTTGTTCTCCCCGACTTTCACTTTACTTTGGCAGGTGTAGAATTATAAGCATCATGAGGACTAAACTGGGACAGATTTTAAACACTCCCCCCACCCCCCTTCACAAATATAAAATACAAAATTCAGTCATTTCATCAAAGTGCCAGAAAAACTCCCATGTCCACAAACAGCAAGACTTTAACAGATCCAGATTTAAAATCCATCTCTATCCAAAACCAGAATTTATACCCTCTATACTCCATCACTTGGTAGGACCATTTACTCTAATTTGGGCATAAAGAAAAGTTACAGATGGCCATACAAAAGACATTTTTTACATGATGAATTTTATTTGTAATTATGGTGTCTCTACTGTACCATAAGAGGCAATAAATGGCAATGCCTGATTGATTCAATAAAGAACAGAAGTTGTTATATTTCAGTCTTGCCCAACAACTTGCCATTGGCCATTGGTATTATAATAAATGTAAATAGTGTTTGTTTTAGTAAGTAGTATTTATGGACAGGTTACATATTGTTTGTCTTTTCTAGGCTCATTTTAGAGGTTTCTTTTTAATTTTTGTATTTTTTAAGTCCTTTTGAAAAAACTTAAGTACTACTATTATATTTTGTCCCAGGGCATTCTTGGCTCAGGTTTTGCATTAAAAGTGCAAGAACAGCACCGCCAGAAACACTTTGAGAAAAGAAGGAATCCAGCTGCCAATCTCATTCAGGTAAATGTCAGTGTAATAGATAGATGGCAATATCTGTCTCCATTATGTGTTTCCTGGGTCATTGTCTAATCTCTGTGTTTCATTCCTTTATGGAGTAACTGTTTTATCTTGTTTTGTTTTAAATGAAACAAGAACTTAATGTACAGTCTTGGATTTAAGAAAGTATCCCCTCCCAAGCAGAAAAATAATTTTTTTTTTCAGTAAATGGTCCATGCATTGTTCAGGTTAATAAGCCATGTCAGCAAGGCCATGCAGAGGTTACTCCTGGAATAACCTAATATGTCTTATGAATTACTTGGTGAGATATAATTGATCATTAAATAATGGAGCAGAACACAGAGCTGTTCCCTGCTTTACAATGACTTTCTCCAGCCAGATGAATGCCACTGACCTGCAGAATAATATATTTCTTTCCTATGCCAATGCTTAATAATTGTGGAATCACTTTTGATGCCACCTAGAGCATTAACTTAAAATAGTTATCTCATTTTAAGAACTGGTGAGATTAAGGAGTCTATCAGCATTTGAAAATATGAGATCATAAGCATAAGATTTGAAAGCTAGCTCATAATATATAGGTTGTTTAACATTTTTTTTTTATCTGTTACTCAGGACTTGCTTCAGTACTAAAGGGAACACCCCTCCTTCTGCCATCCATATCTTTTGGGAGTAGCATCATCCTAGAACCAAGTTGTTTTAAGAATCATAAAATACACTTTTCTATACATCCACAGGTGGAGTTGGTATTTAGTTATGGACACAATGACTATATAATCTAGCGTCCTCCATTTCTGCAAGCCAGTGGGAGATCCAGACCTCCTAACTGAAGGGGTTTGGGGTGGCAATCAGAGGCTAGGAGACTAGTCATCATGCTGTAGTAACATGCACATTGTTTTCACTTACATTATAGGTTTAAGTGGGTAGGCTGTGGGGTGGGGAAACCATTACATAACCCTACCGTAAGCCTCTACCTAGGGCTGTGATATTGTATGAAGTGCCTCCAACAGGAACAAAGCAAGAGGAAGAAGTGAGTGGGCATGCATGGTTCAGTTATTATGAAAGAAATTTATCTTGCATCTGATGATTAAATGATATTAATTTTTAAATAAAGCTATTGTGCAACTATGGACAAGGAAATAGGAATGACTTCTAATACAAACCATTGAGAGTCTCTATATTTGTTAATTGCCAGGTTTTAAAAGAGCACTAAAGATAAAGTACACTTTGTTTCCTTGAAGGAAAACTTGAAGCCAAATGATGAGAGGTGTCACACACTCTCTCATGCACATGGCTGCCCTGAGACCCACAACTGATAGTCTTCTCTGGTGCTTCTGAGCTGGTTGTGGAGTATTGCCATACTTCTAAAGAACTTGTCTCCTTACTATTTTTTATAATTTAATTATCTTATCATTTATTTCTTAGCCTTTAATCCTAGAACAAAACTCTAAATTCCAACCTGTGCAGGTAGCACTATTACTTGCATCCGTTCAGGTCTCCATTCGGTACCAGGGATACAGCTCACACGTACCTAGACTACTAGCTCATGAAGAAAGATTGAATCTATTTAAAACCTTTACTAAGTTATTTATTAACTTTCTATTGTATAGTTTCTCAATCAACACACACTCAAAATACAACCACTTCTGTGCATAGATCTTTGATATGTCTGGATATTTAAAGGGGACTCTATACCCAAAGATAGCTTAGAATAATAGTTACTCTGTTAGAAAGTGAGCACTCTGAGGAAGTTCTAAGCAAGTATCCCTTGTAATGATGTGAAGTTGTGCTGCCTGATGCAGTGGCCACTAGCTATATATGGTACTTAAATTGAGAAAGTCAGTTCCTCAGTGGCACTAATCACATTTCAAGTGTTCAATAGCTATATGTGACTGTTGGCTCTCATATGACACAAGACAGTTACAGAGACTAGTAGGAGGAACTTTCCTAATCTAACTTATCATTATCAACTACTAAATTGTGCAAAAACAATTTCTAACTGAACTTGAAAACAGATTAGTACTCCTAGAGCAAATCATTGGAACAGAGACATTTATACGTCCACGGCCATAGCAAAGCCTTCCTCTTACATAACCCCTAAAAGGTGAAGAAGCTGATTGGGCAGTTTTGCCTAAAGATCTAGAATTTTAATTTATGGAACTTGGTTATGTAACATATTGTGACCAACAACTGAACTGCACAAATATGGGTAGCAATACAGTGAAACCATTCATTTTTCCTTTGCTTAAAACTTTAGCTCATGTGTTGTTCTGAACCACAAATGACTGTAAAATGTAACACTTGAAACATTCAAGAACACCTTTAAAATCTAATTGTCATTTCAGTAAGCAAAGTAGAAGCTACTGATTGAAAAAGCAATTGTTTTCCCTACCCAAATGCAATTAATTTATTTATCAGTCATGGGAATAATAATATAATTATTAAATGTATTCACTGTTATATGTTGACCCTTAGCCAGAATTCAGGGTTTTAAATCTTGATTATATATTATAGACATTTCTTTTTAAGGGTGCACTAAATTGAAAAGCCAGTCTCATTTGCTGATCCATTTATTTTCTTATCCAATAAACCTGCCATGGATTTCCAAACATGCAAAGCATCAAGACCAAGAGCAATCCTATTTATTTTAAACTAGAGCCACTATCTTTCTAAAAGGTCACTGAAATACCCATATGGTTTTATCATTTGTGCAGTAACACAACTAAATTAACCAGCATGTCAGGGTTTTAGTAGAAAGTTTAAAACTTGCTCAGCAGCTTGCAACTAATTTAGCTGTGTCGATAACTTTGCATAATTCATTTAAATTAACTTTTCCTTTCAAGTGGAGTAGTCTGGGGAAAGAAAGAGCTCTCACCAACGTTTTGAATACCTTCCCAAATGTCACAGTTTTTAGTAATAATACCTAACATTTATGAAGTGCTTTTTAGTTTGCAGAATGTTTCTAAGGACAAGCCGAGAAAAAGACTCAAATCCCTGGTTTCTAAATTTAAATCCATTACTCCTTTCAAATAGCAGCAGTTACATGCAAGAGGTTTACCTCTAAAGGGCCAGTTCAAGATGGAGCCAAGACACTTTACTAGAAACAGAAACAAAGGAATTAAGTGAAAGTTTGAAATAAATGCTAACAAATGAGCTTATTTTCTTGAAAGAAAGAAATTAGAAGATGCTGCTATAGGGAAGCTAGCTGGCCCAAAAGGAGAAAAATATTTATCTATCTATCTCTCTATCTATCATCTATCAACTTTAGCTTTAACCAGTAAAATAACTGAGTTTTCACTAAGTTACTTTAAAGTAAGGCCAACTTTTAATAAACACAAATCACTTATATAGAGTTTATACATCTTTTTAGTGCTTCAATCTAAATAAGAACAGGTTTAATGAAAAATTCATAGGTGTGAAAAATCTGACAGTAGAAGAAAACATAGGAAAGATAAAAAAGTGAAAATCTTCTAGAAAATAGAATAAAACTCAGAGATGGAAAATAAGACAAAAAAGATGGGAAAATTGGATGATCCATTCAGGAGATCACATATCCAAGTAACATGAGTATCTCAAAAGAAATACAGAAAAACTAAGGGGATATTTAATCAAAGAAATATCATATTGTTATTCTCTAAAATGGAGTGGTCACAGTAAGAGAGCCCATCAAGTACCCAACCCTGTGATCAAAAACTTCACAATGAGGATATCATAGTAAAATAATCAGAACACTTGCAAAAAGTGTCCTGCACTTCTGGGCAGGACATATCAAAAGGGTCAAGAATCAGAATTGTGTTGGAGTTTCTTTATTAGTAATGCTAAAATTAAAAGACTATGGAACAATACTTTTAAAATTATGGAGAAAATTATTTCCAACATAGAATTCTATATGCAGCCAAACTAATTATTGAGGGTAAGAGTAACAAAAACATTTTTAGGCATGCAAGATCTGAAAACTTCACCTTCCATTTACTGTTACTAAAGACACCACTTGGTGTGTATATGTGTGTATCACATTTTCCCTGTTTGTCCATTGATGGACACTTAAATTGTCTCCATGTATTGGCTACTGTGAATAATGCTGCAATGAACATAGGAGTATAGATATCACCTTGATACCCTGTTTTCATTTCCTTTGGATATATTTTCAGAAGTAGGAATTTTTGGAGAAATTCAGACTGTTTTTCATAGGGGGATATATATATAACCCTAAAAAAGAAGAAAATCCTGCCATTCGCAACAACATGAATGAATTCTGAGGGCATTATGTTAAGTGAAATACTGAGGCAGAAAAAGATAAATACTGCATGGTATCACTTATATGTAGAGTCTTTTTTTTTTTTTTAAGTTAAACTCCTAGAATTAGAGAATCAGAGAGTAAAACATGACTGGAGGGTGGGAGAAATTGGATAAAAAGGGTACAAACTTTCATCAATAAGACAAATAAGATTAAAATAAAATTAAATAAAATATGAATAAGGTCTGAGATCTAATGTAAAACATGGTAACTATAGTTGATAACACTGTATGATATAATTGAAATTTGCTAAGAAAGGAGAACTTAAGTGTTTTCACCCACTTAAGAAAAGATAATTATGTAATAAGATGGGTATGTTATTTACCTAGATGGGGGGAATTCTTTTTATTTATTTATTTATTTATCTATTTACCACTATATTCCTTTCAAATATCTTACCATTCTGTGAGTCAATTATGTCTCAATAAAGATGAAATTTTTTTAAAGGGTGCTCTTTGGATAGAATTATTCTTCTAAAACAAGGAGCAAAACCAAGAAAGAGAAATACAAGGTTCAGGAACCAAGGGGATTTCTAGTATGATAGTGAAGGGAAGTCCCAGGACAAAAGCTAGAATATATCTAGAAAGCAGAGTGAGCAGGTGGCTAGAGAGCTCCAGGAGAAGGATCCTCAAGGAAATGCAAAATGAAACTGAAAGATTTCATGATGTATTTAGTGGAATTTTAGAGTTCTTTTGAAGAACTCAAAATGTATTCATAATAGGTGCATAAAGACAAATCAACAAATTAAAATAGGGTAATAGATTTCCAGCTAAAATGTAGACATAGGTAGACACACTGCATCTACTTCCACAACTGAGAAGGAATACATCTACCTCAAAACTAGAGACAACCAGAAATTCTAGAAAATAGAGCTGCAAGGAAGCCCAACAAAGATATAAAGAGGAAATATTCATCCAGACAGGTGGGGAGGTGGAACTGGGAAAGAGAGGACTCAATCTGGCAGTGTGGTTTGATGGCATGGCAGCTGTGGTTGTGGTTCTCTGGTGGAAAGTGCAGTCACAGATTTTTAAAAAGTAGGGATGCTAGGTAGTGCTTCAGACACCAGATCAGACTGTGTAGCTCACAATTCCAGCACCAGGAGGAAAAGTAAAGCCTCATTGCTTCTGACTGTGAAAACCAGTAGGTGTTGGGGCAGTGGAAGAAACTGCTGGTTTCTCAGCAGAGACCATTTGTTTAGAGGCCCCCATAGTCCTAAACATCCATAGACCCACATACTCTAGGAACCATAGCTAGAGAGGCACCAGTTCCTTATGGGAAGTAGGAAAAGTACCTGGAAAAGGGGCAAGTTCTAAACAAGCAACATTATTCCCTCTCAAACTCTTCCCCCACATACAGCACCACAACATGATGAAACAGGTCACCCCTTACTGACAAATATCTAAGGCTCTACCCCTTACAACATAATAGGTACAAAAGCTCTACCTAAGACACAGGGGCACACAGGGGCACCCAGAAGCACACAGGAGCACACAGGAGCCTGTGAGTTGAGGAGACAGAGAACTATGGCCCCAAAAAAGAAACAAGTTAAGATTTTAGTAGGAGAACTAAGAGATGAGGAGATAGCCAACCTAACAGACAAAGTTCAAAACACTGGTGATAAAGATGCTCAAAGATTTGACAGATGTGCTTTAGTATTACAAATGCAGAAGGGAAGAAATGAAGGCTAAGCTAAGTGAAATGAAGGAAAATCCACACAAAATCAATGGTGAAGGGAAGGAAATCAGGATTCAAATAAATAATTTGGAACATAAGGAAGAAATAAATAGTCAACCAGTACAGAATGAGGAAACAAGAAATGAAAAAATATGGAGAGGCTTATGAACCTCTCAGACAACTTTAAATGTGCCAACATCCAAATCATAGGGGTCCCACAAGGAGAAGAAGAAGAGCAAGAGTTGAAAACTTCCCAAATTTGTTGAAAGAAATAAATCTGCAAGTCCAGGAAACACAGAGAGTCCCAAACAAGCTAGGCTCAAAGAGAACCACACCAAGACACATCATAATTAAAATGCCAAAGTTTAAAGATAAAGAGAGAATCTTAAAAACAGTGAGAGAAGATAGTTACCTACAAAAGGGTTCCTATAAGATTATCAGATGATTTCTCAAAGAAACTTTGCAGGCAAGAAGTATTCAAAGATGAGAAGCAAGGACCTGCAGCCAAGATTACTCTATTTAGCAAATAAAATGGAAGGGTAGGTAAAGTACTTCTTAGACAAGGTACAGCTAAGGAGTTCATCATCACCAAACCATTACCATATGAAATGTTAAAGGGACTTATTTAGGAAAAATAAGATCAAAACTATGACATTAAAATGACAACAAACTCACAACTATTAGCAACAGAATCTTTAAAAATAAAAATAAAAACAAAACAAACTAAGCAAACAACCAGAATAGGATCAGAATCATAGGTATGGGAATCATTGGAAGGGGCAAGGGAAGGAAATGGGGAAATGGTGCAGAGATTAGGAAACATAATTGGTGGGTACAAGATAGACAGGAGGAAGTTAAGAACAATATAGGAAAGGGTGAAATCAGGGAATTTATATGTACAACCCATGGACATGATCTTAGGGTGGGGTGAGTTATGGGAGGGAAGAAAAAGGAAAAGAAACTGGGACAACTGTAACAGCATGATCAATAAAATATACAGGGTGCATGTGATTAACTGGCAAAATTTTAGTAAAATAAACAGCATACCACAAAAGTGTTGTATTTTTAAATAAATTTATTCTTATATGTAAATACATAAACATAGTCATTATTTTTTAATTGTTCAAAAATGTCTCAATTTACTGCAATAATAGACTTGATTTGACTTCAGAATCTTGAGCACACTTGAATTAACTTTTCTTTATCTATGGACATATCATTTTTTCAATCTTAGCTTTAACAGCCTTTTTATTAGAATGAGGTTGTTTATGAACTTCTCTCTCACAAATGCTGCATACATAATGGTCTAAAGGATTTGCATCTGATGAACTAGGTGGCCAGATTTCCTTTGACCAGAATTCAGGAACATTGACACTGAGAAATTCTTGCACCTCTTTAGCATTATGTGCTGGTGCACCATCTTGTTGGAAGATAAAATGACATCCATTTGCAACTTGCTTCATCCATAGTACAACTACTTCTCTCAAAATGTCAAGGTAAACATCCTGGATCTTCATTGGTGATCTCCTGGATTCTGTGTACAATATCTGGACTTGTGTGATCCTTGCATACCTTATTCGTTTTCCTTGTTGGTGTGGTGGCATCAGAATCAGCGTCATACACCCTCTTCATGTTGTCAGCTGTATGTAAAGGGATGTTATTGAAGTATGCAATTTCCTTAGTTCACCCTGCACACAGTCCAGAAACTATGGTTGCACTAACATCATATTCCTTCAACATGACGGTTGCTCTCAGAATTTAATGCTTTATATCTGAAACAGTGATGTTAAATCATAACCTTAAAAACATAGTTTTTCAAAATTAAGAAGCACATGAAATAAGGAGATGCAATGTTATTGCTAATTGATCGTGCACACCCTATACTTTAAAAATTAAATAAGGTAATAATAACTAAGAAAAAACAAAAATATTATATAGGAAAGAAAGTCATGGTATATCACATTGATGAACTAGAAACAGGTACAGGGTCATTAATAAAGCAAACATTAAATAGCAACAACTAAAATGTTTTGGTAGGATGAGGAAGGAAGGGAAGAGAGTATGTAAGTGGATGTCATTATTTTTCATGGTAAGAAGTTCATCGATTGTGCCAAAATTGAAAAATCAAGATATGTAAGTATGAGTACAATCCTTAGGAATTAGGAGTCTTAAAAACAGAAGCAACAACTATAAGAATTGACACAGTAGTTAATCTAAGGGAAAAAAAATTAGTGAGAAGCAAGGAGAAGAAGGGGATTACTATTTTTCATGCTGAACCTTTTATATCTCTGACTTCTTAAATTATATTCCCTAAAAATACCCCTTGTAAATTATACCTTTGGATGGTCAGCTGAAATTGAAGTTTTTAGAATGTGCAGTAGCTGTAATACTTCAGACAATATAAACTAAATACTTCCTAAAAACTTCATTATACTGACATTGTCATTATAATTATAGATGAAATTTTAGACTTGCTGGGCTGCCTTGGGCACCATAGTCACCTATTAAGTGGTAAATTTGGCTTTCATTTTACTCCTTGTTGACTTATTTTTTGGAGTATATATGCCATATATATTAAATCCACCTGGGGCATTATTTTTCCTTGCCAACCACAATGTGATTTCAGCTTGAAATATGGGAACATGAACTACTTGATCTTTTGGTTGTGGTTTTGAGTTTCAGCTACCAGAAGAGAGAGCTAAGGACAGTACAAAATTATTAGAGTGTATGAATAATAGAGTTACACTTTCCATTTCCATTTTGACTGTTAACTAATATCAGCCCTGAGATAGATACCACTTGTTTTGTCTGTACCTCCCATGTACAAGACATGTTTTAAAAAAGAGTAATGAAAGAAATAAGAGTTTAGCCATTGAGATCAGTTTAATAGAAAAAGAGCAAAAGCCAGGTCTTTTTGTTAAGAAGATCTTCAATTTTCTAAGAGTGGCCTCTTTTGCCCTCAGTTCTTTGTAATATTGGCAGGTGATGCCTTGGTCCTATTTTTTGTTGTATTGTTGTGGATTTTTTTCCACTGTTATCTAAAAATGTATAGACCTGCTCTATGCTTCTAGTTCTACATGAGTCTTTCTTTCAAAGTATCTGAGTTTATGTGTATTTGATGCCTTACATGAAAATTGTTTAATTAAAGCATGCATCCATGCTTTCACAGCATAGGAAGTTCTCTGGGCCTTGCCACAGAAGAAGCTGCAATGGCAAATCCATGTGTTCTATTGCTTACTCTAGACTGCTCTATAAATTGTGTTTGTATAATATTTACAAAAACTAACATCGATACAACAATAATTGCTTTATTTTCTATACTATGCCAGGATGCTTAGCATAAGTTTTCACAGATTTGTAGGATAGATCAGCATGGGCCATGTGAACAAGCCTCCAGGCAACAAACCCTGCTTCAATTATTTAAACCATCCTTAATAATATTTTTTAAAACCCTCAGGTCCTACTATATACTGTTTTAGTTTTTAATATCACTTCTTGAACATTTTATTGAAGTATAATGTGCATACAGAAAATAGAACTTATCGTAAGAGAGCTGAACACTCCCACGTGTATAACCAGCACCCAGAGAAACAGACTATGACCTTTCTGTGCCCTGTCTCAATCACTGTCCCCCAGGGTTAACCACGGTGCTGCCTTTTAAAAATGGGTTTTCTTTGAGGGTTTCTTTGTACTTTATAAATATGGAATCACAGAGTACTCTAGACTGCTCTATAAATTGTGTTTGTATAATATTTACAAAAACTAACATCAATACAACAATAATATAGAGTCTTTCTCTCACTCACCATTACTCTTGTAACGTTCATCCATATTCTTGAGCATAGTTTTAGTGTACTCTTACTGTGTACTATTCCATTATGTTAATGTTCATAACATATCTATTTATTCTACTGTAGATGAGTATCTAAGCATTTCCAGCTTTAGTTTATAAAGAACGGTGTTCATAAAAATGGAACTGCCTTTTGATCTAGCAATTCCACTACTAGGCTATACCCGAAGAACTCTGAAACACCAATTCATAAGAACCTATGTACCCTATGTTGATAGCAGCACTATTTACAATAGCCAAGTGCAGGAAACAGCCTAAGTGCCCATCAGTGGATGATTGGATCAAAAAACTTTGGTATATTTATACAATGGAATACTACACAGCAGAAAAAAGAAACTCCTACCCTTTGCAACAACATGAATGGAACTGGAGAATATTATGCTCAGTGAAATAAGCCAGTCAGTGAAAGACAAATACTATATGATCTCACCCACTACAGGACAATAATGAACAAAACAAACAAGCAAACCAGAATCAGATATATGAATGCAATGAATAGACCTTCAGTGGGCAGGAGGAAGAGGCATAGAAGGGGAGCAATTGAGTTAAAAACTAGTATGAAAAAAGGGGATGGATGTAATACAACAACAATAAAATTAAAAAAAAAAAAAAACTAGTATGAGAAAAGAAAAGAAAAGAAACTAATATGGAAGAACCATGCACATGGAGGACCAGGGGGATTGACTTTGTGGGGTAGTGAGTGGGTGGGGAAGGGGACAGAGGGGAGTAAAAAAGGGATTGATGTAATACAACAACAATAAAATTAAATTTTAAAAAAAGTACAGTCTTCAGCATTATAGTACATATATTCCAATGAATGTGTATAAATATATCTGTTGAATGAATATATATATATATATCTCAACCACCCTGGTCCTCACCATCACCATTTGGGCATTTATCAGAGCAAAGGAAAAGATTACATATATGTGTGTGTGTGTGTGTGTGTGTGTGTATTAGAATCTATATGTGTTTAGCTTTAACAGATATTTGCAGGTTGTTTTCCAAATAGTTGTGTTGATTTTCAACTTTTTGTTTCACACACATTTATTAAATGATGTTCTCAGGAAAAGGGACTTTATTAGATCACTGTTCTTTATTGTGGGTTTCACAATTGTGAATGACTGTTATATAGTAGAACTATGACCTGTTAAAAGGATTTTACCACATGAAATAGAAAGCTTTGATTTATTAATTACAATAAAAATTTTCTCTCATGATTTTAGAATAAATACTTGGTCATTAGAAATGTACTCAGACTTTTTACAAAGGAAGAAATTTGCCAAAATCTATATGGAAAGTTCAAAGAATGGACATTTCAGAGGGAAGCCTTTCCAACTATCAGTGAGCAGTCAGCAGAGGACAGAGAAAGGATTGCAAAACCAAGAACCAGACAACCTGAGATAGTGGCAACCGTACCAACCTTGTACAAACCTCCTATTTTAACTGAGCCTTTATTTTCTCACCTATAAAATAAGGTGGTCTTAATTCACAGTCTGTGAGGATTACATGGAAATACTTCATATTATATAAGTTGGATATAATTATATGAAGTAGATAAAGCTTGCTTTACCTCAAAAAGCTATAAATATATTCCTTGACCACGTGATTAAATCCTTAAGTGCTTTCTAGTTACTTTCCTAGAGAATATATTTTCCTCTGTCTTACTTAGCCTTGCTGTCTGTTATCACTGTCTCCATTTTTAGCAGTAGAAGTGTTACATAGTTCAACTTCATGGAATTTCACTAAATCATTAGCATACCCTGATGGTCTGACTAGCTAGTTTACTAGTTGGTTTATTAGCTGTGTTGTTTTCAGTAGTCATTTGCCTCCATCTTATCAAATAGTGATTAAAGATGTGCAGTTGGGTCCTAGAATGCCTGTTCATGCTCAGATAGCTTATTTCAGACAATGTCATGTCTTTCCCTAACCAATTCAAAAATGGCTTCATGTGATACTCCTTAGTACTTTTGTTCTTTGGTGTGAGTTGTTTTGATGTGGCAGAATATGTTTCAGAGCCAGCTGAAAATACCACCCTGGTCCTCACCATTTGGGCATTTATCAGAGCTAAGGAAAAGATTCTTAATGTATAATAACTTACAAATAGCCCTTTATTTCATTTTATATTCTTCTCTCTTTATTTTTCTTCTTTATATCTCCACGTATATCACATGCAGTGTGTTTGGCGAAGTTATGCAGCTGATGAGAAGTCTGTTTCCATTGCAACCTGGAAGCCACACCTGAAGGCCTTGCACACGTGCAGCCCTACCAAGTAGGTATCAGTGTAACAGCTGGCATTGTGTTGAGTCTCTTCAAGTTTGAAAAACAAACTATGCATATGCACACACATACATGCACACACATGGTATCTATCTGTCTGTTTGGGGGCTTGTCTTATTCGCTGCTTCTCTTTGAGAAATTCAAAGAAGTTTAGTAGCAACTCAGGCACAAAACTCAATGGATTCAATATCATTCCTCACCATCCATAGGGGCTTAAAGTGAAAGGAATTTAAAATTTATAGAGATTTATTTCTTCTATTTTACATTTATTTTATAATATTTTATAAAACCCACCAGAATCCTAAAGGTCAGCACCACTATTTTTGAAAAATAATGGCTGCTTAAACTCCATTCAGCACCTGACCCGAAGCAGAGAGTGCTTTGAGAGCAACATATCTTTGCACAAGAAAGTTTGTCAGTCATTTCTCATCCAGATCCCTTACAGAATGATCCTTAAGCTTTCACTTGCAGATCAAACTAATATCAGAAGCAAAATAAGTGAAGATTATAGTTTATAGTGAAGTGATGGAACCAAACAGGTTAAAATTTGGAATTAGCATTCAAAATTTAAAAGCAATATTACTTAAATTCACATTTCATTGGCTGAAGGAACTCACCTGGCCATCATGCCTAAATTTAAGAGGACAAAAAAGTCCAATCCTACCATGTGCCTGGAAAAAGAGAACCAGAAAAACATTATGAATAGTCCTGATGGTTCTTACCACTGAATTTAGATTTTCAAAAACAAAAAATTCTTGGTCCTGGAGTCCTGGACTCCAGTTCAACTAGCAGAGCATATATTAAATCACAGTCACCATCTAATTAAAGAAATCTTCATTGAAACAGCCAAAGTAAGTCAAGGTCAAGGGTTTGTGAGCCACTTAGCTGGATGACAATGGTCAGTTCCTTGGATTGTTCAAACATTATCAAATTGCTTATTTGACTTAGTGTTTTAGAGCTTTAGCCACTTCCCTTCATAGCCCAATAAAACTTTAATCCCAGTGGCTTCATAGGATTCAAAACACCTAACCACTATGACGCAGTCAGAGAGACTTCTTTCTTATTGATGTGGAAGAGAAGTCAGCTGGGGAAACCTTCATGACACGTGGCCTGGAACTGCAGTCTCAAAGAAGTTTGTAATGCAACAGGATACACACAGTTGAGGGTGATAGAGCCATCATTAACTGATAAGATCTGCTACATTGCTTCCCTGTTCTGTTCTGGGGTTCAGTTTTCCCATTCACAAGGTGAAAGACAAGAGCTGAACAAGATAACTTCTAAGCTCTAATGGGACATGTCTCCTAAAAGTTATCCAAACTTTGTCAGCACCTGTGACAGAAATAGTCATAGAACACCAGGATTTTAAAGGAGATGGAGCCTTAGCAAGGACAAAAGCGTGGATGCTATTGAGTGAATGTGTGGATGAGAATCCTCTTTTCATTTAGATTTTAAAATTTAATTAAATTCCCTTTACTGAGTACTGGACTCTGTCAAAGATGTGGCATGAAAAAAAAAATGTATAACTCTTGTGCCATCTAGTCCTTAGGGGTATGATCAAAATTGGGAATTACATAAAAACTGTATTTCTTTTCTTCATGAAGGTTTCCAAGTACATGTATTAGAGGAAGGCCAACAGAAAAGCAAGAAAAAAAAAAGAAAAAGAAAAAGGGTTCTCAACTGACCAAAGAGAGTGGTCTGTCACCATAACTTGATTATTTGGCTTCCCACCTCCTCAGTTTTTGGATTAAAACTGAAGGCTGGAAAAACTATTTCATAATGAATCTTATTCTTCTAGTGCATAAACTATTATTTTACTCACATAATTCCTTTATTTCCCTTTAATATTTTCCCTGTTTAAAGAGGGAGCAGAGGTGGAGGGGAATTTATGCAGACACCTGCCTGCACCCCTCATTCAGCCCCGAGACTCAGCCCCAGTTACTGAATGACAGGCATTCATCCAGAATGGCACAGCAGTCATGGCAACATGCATGAAATCCTGGGCATCCCAACATCTCTTTCACTGGTCATACTCCATTGTTCTAAACTGTAGTGTTCTTAATCTTTGTTGTTGTTTTTCTTTGTTAAACCATCAAGGATGTGATGGTAATTATGGACTCTTTCAAAAAAAATGTTTATAACAAATTTAAATATGGCCTACAATTTTAATGTAGTCATAACTCCCTAAAGCCAAGTTCAGAACCTTTGTTTAGAAAGCAAACCTGCTTTAATCAAGTATGTAGGTTTGTGAGGAAAATAATTTGCAGTGACTTAGAGGGATAATTTTACATTTATAAAACTAAGTGACTTATAAACACAAAGTGGTATATAGAGAAACAGACCAAAACTTATTTCTATTCACATAGTGTACTTTCCTATAACATTCGAGCTTAAAACCTTCTGAAGGGAGGGATCATTCATTCATGCATGCATTTACAAGGATTTATTGAATGCTTCCTATGTGCAATGCACCAGGAATACAGCAGCAGAGGAGAAAAACAAACAGGTTAGAATCCTGAGCCTCAAAAGTGTATATTCAAGGGATTTTGGGAAAAGACACTAAAAATAAATTAGTAAAATATATACTAGATTAGATGGTGATGAGCGCTAGAGAGAAAAGTAGAGAAGGAACTTAGGAAGCATTGGAGGCTACAGTTTTAATAGGTGGTCAGCAAAGAGATCCTATTACCAATAGCATTGTTGTCATCATCATCATCACCATCATCATCATTTAACATCAACCTTGTTCTTGTTCCCCACAGTTTTAGAGATACAGTGGGCGCTTTGACTCCACACGCTCATCTGAGAGAGTAAGATAGGCGAGAACTATGTTGGGCAGAGAGGGGCAGGTGAGGGCCATGTGGGACCCATTCAAGCCAGTCAGGGATACACTTAGCAGTTTCTCACTCTCCTCTCAGGCCAGGTTTCTCTCTTACCTTTCCTTTGAGGTCTCCACAGTTTCTATTTTGCAATTTTGTTTTAATAGCAAAAATATCTATGGGGGAAACATATTTTTCTTGATTTTCTTCTCAAAGGGACTGAAGGCTATGCAAAGGGTGAAACACAGGTAAATGTGCTGTTTTAGGAAAAGTGTCAAATATGAAGCCATAGGGAATTACCAAGCACCAAGGGTGCCCAGTGGTATCTTAAGAAGTCAGAATTTAGATATTATCTAATCCAATGCCTTCAATTTATTCATAAGAAAACCAAGACAAGAAAGTGAAGTGTCTGCCCAAGGACACACAGATCATTGGCACCATGTTGCAGGGTCTGGAATTTGCTAAAATGAGTATTTTAATACACCACTCAACACTAGGCTAGAAGCATCCTAACAGATTTTTTACATGACTAATATGTTCCAAGAGAATTCATACTTTATACAATAGGAAAACATCAGCCTGCCTCAACAAGCAATTAAGGTACAAATCACATGTTAATGAATCCAGATTACAAACCCGAAAGTCTGAACAAAACCCCAGGATTGCAGCTATAGTGTAACCAGCACTGTTCTAAGATTCTCTGCTAATGCTGCTTAGTCAGGACCACCTTGTCTTGACCATGGATAATGCTGGCTATTGAAGAGTCTATACTTTTTTTTAGTTACATGTAGGCATTATTGTTTTTACTAAGTAGGTGATATTATGCTATCTCTGGTCTGTGCCATAAAGAATATATGTTTAAAAGTTGGGTACATTTATTATTTTTAAAAATTGCTTCCATGGATCTTGCTGGAAAAGAATTAGTTAAGGTATTTGAGTCCTCAATCTCCAATTTGGTCATTATCAAGTGCTATAAATGTATTCACCAGTTTATCACCATTTCTCTTCTGTCTGCACGCACCTGAAGGAAAGAACAAGGGGAAACATCAAGCAGGTTTGTGCTCTCTTCTGCTACATGTTTGTTTATATATCTGTGCCTAACAGCTGTTTTAAATGTGTCTCATGTGAGTAAAATCGATCAACAAATACATGATTAAAAAAGACCTTTCACAAGATTGCCTGCAGAGGTTGCTGTTTTATTGATTCCCCTCCCACTCCCCTTGGGAACACTAACAGTGTCTTTCCCTAACTCACTGCTTTTTACAATCTGTAGGGCGTGGGACATTCTGGGGGCAAAATAATACTCATAGCCTTTGGCTATTCCTTGCTACCATTTTGCCAGATAGAAGTCAAACCCAAATATTTAAAGCCTGAGAAGGAATACAAGATATAATCCCTTCCTCAGGGTCCTTCTTTTAGAGTGAGAAATTGGTTCTGGTTGTTTTTCTTGTTTGCTTGTTTGTTTGTTCTTGGCAAAGCGAACACTGTGCACAGGAGGCGAGAACAGTCTTCGTGGCATCTCTAGCTCACTGAGCACTGAGTTTTCTGAGTTTTACTCAGGTGACCTGATTCAAAAGAAGGGTCCCCCTACTACCCCCATCCTTTAGGAAAAAGATGATCCTCCCAGGAACTTCAAAAACTAATTTAGGGTCTTGAACTGAATGATCAAAATACTACTACTACTACTATTATTACTTAGGGTCATTCTTCCATGCCTTGAAGAGAATGCTTTACCAAAGTAAACAGCTGAGATTTAGACCTAGAGAGGATAAGCAGCAAATGACATCATTTTAACCTGTATTACTGTAATCTGTATTACCAGTAAGTATCCAGTGGTCTGGGATCGGGAGCAAACCCCTGGAGAACAGAGCCCGGAGATGGTGCAAGAAGTAGCTGAGGCAGAACCAGCAGGAGAATCCCAGGTGCCTGGCAGGGAAGAAGGGACACAAGTCTTTTTCCTTTCATTGCCACTTGCTTCAGTAATGAAGCAACAAAGGCATCCTCTGTCCAGAGTTAGCCCTTGGTTGGGAGCCAATGTGGGTCCAGAAATTGTTCCTTTAGCTTTGTTTACTAATGGCACTAATTATGATCTATTTATACAGAACTGAAACAAGTTTTGAAAGTTCACTTGGGGTGATGGGCTCTGGGTCACCCATTTTTGCATTATATTAACACTTAAAAGGATTCACAAACCAAACCATAAATGCATTCATTTACGATGGTGGTAGATATGGTAGGAGGGACATCAAGCCCCTCTTCGAAATAGATGAGCCTAACCCGGGGAGGCTGCTAAAGGCCCTTCTCTTAGTTGGCAGAAACAGTTAGAGCAGACTCTACCACCCTTCTGTTGTGAACACTTAACTTGCAAAAAGTTACACAAAATAAGTCATGGCCATTTTAAGCTGTTGTAGTGTCTTTGATGGTATTTGAAAATTTTTCCTTGTCCCAGGAGTTATCCTTTTACAGATTATCTCAAAGATTGTTTCCCATTATTAAGGTCATTAGCACAAACCTCATAGCCACCTGAGAGCAAAGTTACCTGTCAGTTGCACCCCCCCCCCCAAAAAACAGAGCTATTTGCACCGAAAGGGGAAATTTGTAAATTGCATGGGTAGTTTTGCTAAAGTACAACCTCTGCAGCAGTCCTGAGTGAGGGGTCACTTTGGACTGACATAGTGATATTGCACTTCTTCCAAATGTTGGCAAGGCAGAGAGCAAGGACACAATTAAAGAGTGGCTATCAAGCTTCAACCCCTTAGTCCAAAAATGAACCTCCTCATCAGCTCAAGATTCAAAGAGTCTCCAACCAGATTTTTAAATTTTAGGATGCTCACATATACCTGAAACATTAAAATTGACTCTGCACATGTGTGACTGAGGTTGTCAAAGTTAACTTACCTGAGGGTTTGACTACATGTAGAACAGCTGAGCTAAGTTATTGACTTAGAGAATAACAGAGAGCTCTTGCTTCTCCGTGATCATTGGAGATTTGGCAAAAACCACCTGAAGACACATCATGTATCACTAATCAGCGTGCATGCTTTACTTAACGCTTCATGCCCTTAGGCCTTCTGCCCCCCAAATACATATCGCATCACCCTGCATAAAACTCTGACAGAGAATGTGCTCAGTAAATTCTTAGATAGTATAATAAAATGTTGCTGATCTCATGTAGTTTGTGTAAAAAGAGATGTAACATCAACAAAAATGGGAAAGGGGAATATATAAAGAGAAAAAATTAAAAAACATTTCAATAATTTGAAAGAAACAAGCTGAAGCTTCCATTTTAATACTACCTTAGCTTTTACCTTATTGTGTTCCACAGGCAATGAAATGTATAACATTGTGTAATAAATGCAGAAAGACTATTGTAATAACAGCAACACTAACATCTTAGGGAATAACAAATTGGCCCTTACCCAACCAAAATATGCACAAAGAAAAATGCATTTATAATGAGATTCTCCCTTAGCAGGGGGCAGATCTGGATGCAGAATATTATTGATTAATGCTTGGCCCAGCTTCAGTTGGGATGATAAATACCACCCAAGTACAGAGCCCTTTACAGTTTGGGGCATTTGGGTTATTGGTGGTGATTCAGACAAGCAAAATAGATATCCTTGAGCCAACTCACCAGGAATCTTAGAGCCTAGAATCCCCTAAAACCCTTTCTTCTGGCGTGTCATTGTGTTAAGAACTGGTGGCGAGTTTAACGCAGCACCCAATATCCTCTCCTGGTGCCTGGTGCTCAGTCCCTCCGAACGAAAAGGCCACAACTTGAGACAGTGCTCCTACACAGGGGGGTCTTTCTCTCTGCAGGATGAATGGAGGCATCACACTCTTAGTTAACTAGGTTCCCTGCTCTGGAATATTCTTGTTAAAGAGATTTTGTCTAACACTGAAGTTAGAGTATATGTTTAAACAAAATTCACCTACAATGGCTTAGGCCACTGAGAAAAACATCCAATTCTGACAGCTTAGCATTGTTTGTGAAAGATCCAAATTTTTCTTTAAAAATACACACCATCAATCTCAATAAAAGCTCAACCAAACAACAATGAAAATACTGTTTCTTTGACTCTCTTTGGTAGAAGGTCAGGTGCAAATCACTGTTAGTCTCAACTGAGCTTGCCCTGTTGTTCTTTATCTACTGAGACCATAAATACAACTTTCTTTTTTTTTTTTAATATTTTATTTATTATTTCCAGAGAAAGAGCAAGGGAGAGAGATAGAGAGGGAGAGAAACATCAGTGTATGGTTGCCTTTCACCTGCCTCCAGCAACAGACCTGGCTGGACACCTGCCTTGCAACCTGGTTATGTGCCTGGTTGGGGAATCAAACCAGTAACCTTTAGGTTCGCAGGCTGGCACCTTTTCCACTGTGTCACCAGCCAGGGCAAATACAACTTTCTTAACATCATTTAATTAATCATTTGTTTTCCTCTGTCTTCCTACTAAAACAGTACTCAGCTCATACGTGGTAGTGAATGTGTTTATTAATTTATCCTAATTAATCTTTCTATTAAGTAATTTTTCCAACTCACTTTTTAAACTAGACAGTTTTTGTTTTTTGAGTATAAATTGTCACTTTCAGAGAACATAATTGCCCTATAAATCCATCCAGCCAGAGTAAGCCAGTATTCTCACCTGGATGCTTTATGTCCTCATCCCTTCCTCCCTGACAAGGTCAGTTAGCCATCAAATAATCTGTGAACTCATCATTGCACTGGTAGAGGATGCTTCTACTTCTTCCTCCCTGTTGAGTTTTTATTGCTACAAGAATGGGTCATACCATCCGAGTTTCAGGGGTTACCTATAAAACTGACTGCTTCTGCTTACCCTGTCTCCTTAATCAACCATTGCTGAGCGGATGCTTCGCAGTTAAGCTGCCTCGATTGCAGCTTATAAAGAATTGACAGAACTCTGTCAGGCTTCTTAGTAGACTATCTAAAGTTGCTTTAACAGGTACTTGTGAGACTGTTATAAAGATGCATGTCTTAAAAGTGAAAGCATAAATGATATTTTTTATGACATCACAATATTGTGCTGTGATCCGCTGAGTGCTTTGTTTGAACTGCTCCTCCGCAGTTGGCTTTATGAGGCTTTGAGGAGATGTGTGGCTCTTACAAGAGAACTCGAGAACACTGACAAAAAGACTGTGTTCTTATATTTCTTCTGCATTTATTTTCCATTACCTAAGTTTCCTTTTTTCTGTCTTCAGTGAATGGTCTAAATGTGTTGTTAAATACAATTATACTAGATGTATTTTTTCAGCACAATCAACTTGTGCCATTATTAGAAAAATGTTAAGATTATTTCAAAAATTTTTTTCAAAATGGTTTCTTCTTCTTCTGTCTTTCACTTATTGATAGAAGAGAACAAATCATGACTTGAAAATAAACTTTTTTCTAATGAACTAGCAACCTACACTCTTCCGTTGTTTTAAACTTGTATTCTGACAGTTATCTATATTAACTATAACTGCAGGTGTTTCATACAAATCAAGAATTTTTTTTATTTCAAAGCATTTAACTTTGGAAGTTAACTTTTTGAAGTTGATTCAAAGGAATCAACTTCATTGATTCCTGTAAATAGTTATCTTTCAAAGTTCTGAAATAGTTTGTTCCTCAATAATTTATGTTGTATTGCTATTAATTACAAGGGTTGCTATATTCTAAAATATTTATATTCTTATTTTCATATGAATCAGATACTAACACAGATTACCATCACTTGTAATGCCTATTCAAATCTAATTTTTCAACCTAACCATTAAGAGCACTAGATATATTTTGAGTGGCACAACTAAACTGCATAGTTACTACTTACTGCTTAAATAATCTGTATAGTTAGTTATATCTCAAAAAAATATAACAAAATATCTTTGTTTTTCAAAATGGAAAATAAAAGCCCTCAGCATTTTCCTGGTGGTGAAATGCTTAGTAATGTGCTACTCTATTTCCCTCATTCCTAGTAAGTTCTATAGTAATAAGCAGAAGTTCTTCAGAGTGTACACCACACGGAAGCAGAGGTACCCAGCATCCCAGCTATTGACATGAGACTTGAGAATGCCAACTAACCTCAGGTGCATGACCAGGTTACAGCGCGACCCTACCTGAGCCCTATTCAGAGACTGACTCTTCCTAAGGACTTCTCGAATGAGGTTTTTCCACCCGCTTGTAATTTTCCTTGTTGCCTGTTGCCTGCTTTGATACTCTCTACCCTTGGAACCCATTCGTCCTATTGGCAGGCTCCCACGCAGTTCTGGCAGTCAGCCCCTTGGCGCCTCCTTGCGGTGGAACAACTGCTGAGCTGCTGCGCACGCTGGATTGTTATGGCTCACTTGCCATTATTGTGCCTGAGGCGAGAATTTGCAGAATGCTTATCCTATGAAAGGCTAAAACTCTAATTAAGTATAACAAGAACTACAGAATTCTAAGTCCAAGAGGATTACTGTGGGTTTACAGGGATGCCACACAGTTCCCTGGCAGGGAACATCCAGTAATAGACTGAATGCTGGGCCATTGGAGTAACTAGTACATCTGGTTCCTAGAGAGGGAAGAATTCCCTTGCACAGTGGTTGTGTAGGCTCCCCTGAGTATAGCCGTCAGCTGGGAATGTGGGACTGCATACTAAGTGCTGCAATCAATGACCACTACAGCCCTCCCTGTTGCTTCCTGGGGATAATCCTTGGCATTCTTTCTAAAAACAATGTTACATAAGTCTTCCTCAAAAAATCATGGTTTTTGATGTCAAACACAAAAATAATAATAATAATAATAAAACAACAGGAAAAATAATGAAAATTTCAATGGGCCAGTGAAGAATCTATATTCTTTTAATCAATGTGTGTTTTCAATAACATCCAACTAATCAGTTTAATAGCCATCTAATCAAGATGCTCTGCTAATTTCCAAAGAGGAAATGAGGTAGAAAAACTAATAAAAGTGTGCTTTTTGTAAGAGGACACAAGAACAGATCTTTGCTGTGGAAAAGAAAATGTTGCCTGACTAAAAAATTCTGGATTAGGATCTTATTCTTAACTTTCATACATTATGTCAAAACAAAGAGTAGAAATTTTATGTTTTTAATTTAGTGTTTCTAATATGTTGAGTTCACTTTGAAATAGTTGTTGAGAATTTTTTTAATAGTAGATATGGGCAAATATTCAAGCAATTTAGGACCAAAGGGGAAATGGTTTATGTCAACTTTAAGTGGTTTAAATGGTACAGAGATTTAGAGAATAATCATACTTTTGCTTTCCATTAATTCTTAGAAGCATTATCAAAATATTTCAAAAGGACAATTTTTAAAAATATTTTCATGGGAGCAATTTTTTTCAATATTTTTATTATAAATAACTTTTGGTGGGTTTGATGCTGATACTTATTTTGTCTAGGCAATTGAAATTTTTAAAAGGAAATTTTATATCAAATGGTTTTATGATGTATTTATCAGTTTCCTCTTCCTTTAATAGGCCTAGGAAAGAGAGTTCTTGAAAGTTTGAGAAAATAATTTTATGTTACCTAAAATACAAACTTCTGTAGTAATTAGAATCAGTTAGTTCCAGAACAGGTAATCAATTAGGTAAAGAATAGTGAGAACACTTGCAATGATAGCTATGTCAGGGTAAGCCTTTCATTAATCTAAATAAAAGTGCAGATTAAGCATATGTTCCTGAACCAGATCATCATAAATTTCAGTGGTGCAACGGATGTGCTAACACTGAAAAGCGATGCTAATGCTGAAAAGAGATTTGAAAATTTTAGTACAAAAAAAGAAAGAAAAAGAAAAAAGCTTGAGAAGAGCAGACATTTTAGGCACTATTCTTTCAAGGACTTGTTTAAATAATTTGAAGGCTTTGGATGACATGGAGAACCTAGGCTGAGATTAAAAGATGCCATTTATGTTATATTATTGTTGCTGTTATTGTAAATGTAATCTACCATTTAATCACACACTTGTCAAGTACAGAAAGATCCTATGGCTAATAAGATTGTTTTAAAGGACTCTTGAACCCACCTGACCCCGTCACAAAACTGCCCAGCCTGTCCTTTGCATGTGCCTTCAGCTAGTCATGCTGTATTTAGCTGTCTGCGTTTCCAAGGGCAGCTGTCAGTTGCATGGTCAACTTGTTTATTGTTACCAGGGCTTTCTGATCACCATAGTTCATTCTTGATTTGTTTTCATGTAAACACACATAAAACATGGTGTCTTTTTAGAATATCATTTGTTAAGCAACTAGGCATGGAAAAATAAATGTTACTGTTTCTTGTTAGATGCAAAACACATAACCACTAAACACATTTGCTGTTGGCATGCTGCAGTTGGGGACAGTGGACGTTGCGGTAAGTGGAAAAGACAAGGTCTCCACTTGGTCTCAGATAATCTGTCTCCATGAGAGCACTGCCTCCGTGCCCCGCAAAGGCTGCAGCAGGGCTGCAGGCCCCAGCATCTCAAAGCAGCCGCTCCAGGTGGTTCCTTCCAACCCATCACTCTTCATTTCTTCTGTCTTTGAAAAGTTCTGGACCTCTCATTCGATAACAGTGTCACTTTCAAATAAATAGCATGCTAGTTTATAAGTGAAACAAGAACACAAATAAAACAAGTACACAAAGTTTGTGTAGTTCATTTGACTCCCACAAAAATCCCTTAGCCATGTTGTTACTTTTGTCTCCATGTGAGAGATGAGGACTGTGGAACCCAAGTCCCTGGAGTTCTCACCTGCCCTTCCCACCACATCTCTTAATTAGAAAAACAGAGATGCACTTTGGATTTTGTTGTTGTTGCTAATGCATCCTTTACCAACCCACAGCAGTTCAGTCCTAGCTGGCATCTGAGAATTGAATATCTGAACAAATATAGTTTACCAGTAGCTGCCACAGCAAATCAATAAACCTGTTTGATAGTAGGAAACTGTGTTAGTGCATGTAACATCTCACTCCATTAATCAGCCATCATTCATTATATGTTGGGGCCGTTCTACCTGGTGTGGTTCTGTCTTACAAGAATGAATGTAAACATAATAGAAGAGTGGTGTTAAGTATTATATGTTTAATGTTGTATATACAATGCTACCAACTGCTATGAGATTGCATGAATTTATGGATATCATAATCTTGCCTGGAATATAAAATGCATGCAAAATGTACACATATATGAATATGTAACTGTCTCCCTGTTTTCCTGTAGAAATGTTTAGAAATTACAAAGAGATGTACTCCCAAATAAAAAAAAAAGTAACTTTCTTTTAAATTACAGAAGTTGAGGTTAAAGCTAAAATTTGTTTTTAAAGTAACTACGAAACCAATTCTTGAATATTTCCAGTATAATTTGTGTATAAACTACTGTTCTTGATTTCAGACCTTTTGATGATGAATCCAGGAAGGGTGTGTATACCTATAGTGTGAGATTGACTTCAAATGAATGTAAACAGAAAGATAAAACAAAGCTCAAATCTTCAATATGAGAAAAATCTATTTCTATGCTCCTACTTGCTGAAAGCATTTTATTTATTGAAATGTGTGACCATATACCATTTCTTCTAATTATTTACCCAAGTGGAATGGAAGAAATTACCTGAAATGGAATAATCATACCTCTGTTGTCCACAGTCAGAAGCTAAGTTTTAAGGAGCGGGTGCGCATGGCCAGCCCAAGAGGCCAGAGTATTAAGAGCAGACAAGCCTCCGTAGGTGACAGGAGGTCCCCGAGCACTGACATCACTGCTGAGGGCAGCCCCACCAAAGTGCAGAAGAGCTGGAGCTTCAACGACCGAACCCGCTTCCGGCCCTCACTGCGCCTCAAAAGTTCTCAGCCAAAGCCAATGATAGACGGTAAGCCCTGCTTTTCCACAATCATTTTTACTTTGATAGGCTGAGTGAGATTATGGAGTAATTAATTCTCCATGGTGCCCTTGAAGAGAGAAGGAAACAACCTCAGGGAAAGAATCGCTGTTTTCTTTTATTGGAAATGCATTCATTGCCTTAGACCAAGGTAAGAAGCGTAGGTTTACTTTTGGAACCACTTTGGCAGCCAAATCTAAATTTCAAAGAGATCAAATAAAATGCTGTTAATCCTGTATTCATATCTACACCACATTATTATTTTTTATTATTTATCAGACAAGGTCTAAATCAAGATCCCTGTGACCGTCCTTTTGATGTATAGGTTCTGTCTGACCAGCAGTGGCTCAATGCCCAAAGCAGGTGCTCTGTGAAGGTCTTGAAACACACTAAGAAGGGTAGCAGCACCTTTCGGGACAACAATAACGTGCTAATGTCCTTTCTGCTGTGGTCTGTTCACTCCTAAATCAGGGACCACTGCTTATCTTCCTTAGAAAAATTCCTGCTGAAAGTTCTTATCTAATAAGTGGAATTCAAGTCCTCCCAAGAGGAATTAACCTATTCTACTTATCACACTATGTGGCAGAAGTCTCCTGGCCAACACATTTTATTGAGTGCCACATAATTTTCATGTTTATAAAATAAAACATTTTCTTTTTCATTTAAGATTAGCCTGGCTTTCTTTTTAAGTAGGTCCCCTGGGATTTCTTACGCTGGGCAAAGAACCAAAATCCAATAGCATCTTCCGTTTATGCATGAAAACCGCAAAGGCTAGCAGTCCTTCTGCTCTCGTTCCCTAGGATAACCTGTATTTTCCCAGGCCCTAAAAGCCTGAGGAACAAAATTAACAACCAGGGGGTCATAATCACAGTGATCCCAGGCTCCCCACAGCGAAATCCCTGAAATCTCAGTCCATGGGTCCCTTCCATCCCATTCAGAGGTCCTCGGGGACATCCCCAACTCCCTAGTGAGCAACAAGAATCCCTGCTTCCTACTTCATTCTCCACTCTCCCATGGATGCCAAGTGCTCCAAGTAGATGGCTAGCAGTAGGCCAGATAGGTCATCCTGGTTGTACTTACAGCTCTCACCTGATCCTGTCAGCTTCCTGCCACCTATCACTTTGCTAAGGCAGGAAATGGTTCCTCTACCAGCCCTGGGCACTTCTTCAACCCCTGAGTGTCCCAGGTTTCTGACAACACAGATTTTCATTGTTCTCTCGTTTCTGAACTCTCCACCCAAGGCATTTGGCTGAAAGCCCCTGAACAGCCCTGTTGGCAGTTGCAGGGCTTTATGTTGCTCTCAAAATAGGCTTTCCACTTTAAAAAAAAAAAAAAAAAAAAAAGATTTTATTTATTATTTTTAAAGAGAGGGGTAGGGAGAGAGGCAGAGAGGGAGAGAGACATCAATGTATGGTTGCTTTTCACCTGCCTCCAGCCACAGACCTGGCTGGAGACCTGGCTTGCAACCTGGTGATGTGCCCTGGCTGGGGAATTGAACCAGCAACCTTTGGGTTTGCAGGCCAGCACCTATCCACTGAGCCACCAGCCAGGGCAAAACAGACTTTCTTTATATAAGTGAATTCCTCAGTCCTAGAAGGCAATTTGGTAACATATATCAAAAGCCTTTACATATGCCTAAGCTTAGACATGTCCCACCTACCAATTCCACTTCTAGGACATAATGAATACAATGAAATAACAGCAGACATGAGAAACAACACTATAAATTAAAATTGCTGACATGGAAAGATGATCACAAAAAGTAAGTGGTTCCATGTGCGTATATAATAAAGTGTCTGGGAAGATTTACAATGTATAAAGTGACTTCCAAGTGGTGAAATCATAGTTATGCTTTGTTTCTTCATTTTGTTCACCTGCATTTCCATCAAACCCCTCTCTTTATGCTGATGTCCCAAGTGGAAGGTGCACCAGGTCTTAGAGCTGGAGATCCACCTTCTTGAATGTAGACATAAATTGTCTAATGTGTCTGCTACAAACACAGATACTGGATTGGGTTTTGTGGCTGCTGTGAAAAAGTGCCACAGACTGGATGGCTTAAACAACAACAACAAAAAAAAACTTATTTTTTCACACTTCTGCAGGCTGGCACTCTGAGATCTTGGCTTGTCAAAGGCCACCGTCTCCCTGTGCCTTCACTGTATCTGTGTCCAGATCTCCTTTTATAAGGACATCAATCATTTTGGATTAAAGCCTATGCAGATGACCTCATTTCAACGTAATGACCTCTTTAAAGACCGTATCTCCAAATAGAGTGACGTTCTGAGGTGCTGTAGATTAGGACTGCGACATCTGAATGTTGGAGGTGTACAATCCAGCCCAGAACAGAGCCCTAGCTCACCATATCACAGCACGTCCAGGCAAGCTGGAATGTGCTTGTATCTCCAAGCCTACCTCTGGGTTCATGCTGCGCAAGAAGCATATGTTACTCACAGTGGCTCCATCCATATTCCTCCAGCATGAACTTCAAAAAGCATTTGGCTCTGAGCTCTGAGGTCCCTACAGCTAGCTGAACATACCTAAATATAATATTTATAGAATCTGGATTCTGAAAGTGAAAAATAACCCTACTTGTATGTTTGGCCAGAAGAAAAGTATTTTTCAAAGGCTCCTTGAGTCAGCACTATCTATCACAGTTTTCAGTTACTATAAAGATGTCACAGAGATTAGACAGATAGAAACAGAAGTCCTATTCCCCACCAGATCACAAATAGGATAGGCCTCCTGCCATTCATTTTCTACATCATTCCATATTAGTGCAGCTGTTTCATTAGGAAGGAATTGTTTTTCTCCAGTGGATGCCCATCTCAATTGGTTCTGAGTTCCCCTGATTGCTATTCCATTGAAGTAGCTGTATTGGCAGCCCACCTAAAAGAGACCATGATGGCTGACCCCTCATTTATCCAATAGTCCAGAATCTTTACCTTTGATTTAACTCAACATTAAGTCTTAGGAAAACAGAAGTTTTCTTTTTAAACATAAATAAGTAAATAAATAAATAAAAACTGAAGGAAACTACTCCTGAATTATACATTTTATTTATAGTGCCTCCCCAGGTTTTAACTATTTCTAAAATCCACTTAGTACTCATAGAAAAAAATATATAACACTATAGCCAACTCCCAAATACAGAGTGGGGCCAGGGTAGGTTTACAGTTGTTTGTATGCAAAAATAATATAATAATTAATAAATAATAATACAAGAATAAACTGTTTCATGTGCTCATGACTGTAAACCTATTTTGGTTCTATCCTGTATTCCAGATCTGTTTGCTTTTTCACTTCTAGGGTTCTTTTTTTCTATTTCCCTCATTCTTTTACATATTTTAGGCACTTTATCACCCATTAATAGCTCAGGGAGAGTGGATGAGTAGCAGAAAGAATAATGGAAATTCAAT
Organism: Noctilio leporinus; assembly: GCA_004026585.1. Classification (NCBI taxonomy): domain Eukaryota; kingdom Metazoa; phylum Chordata; class Mammalia; order Chiroptera; family Noctilionidae; genus Noctilio; species Noctilio leporinus. The sequence continues at coordinate 142,353 of PVIW01002064.1, forward strand.
TTGGCCTTTAACTTAATAATAAGTTACATTTGGAAAATAATGGGCCTGTAACTGAAAAATACTATAATAGAAAAAACAAATGAAATTTAGGGTAATGTGGAAATTTTAATAATTCCTATGAAATCTCATACCTTTAACTACAGATGGTATAATTTTTATAGTTTAATGATGCTTGCAAAATGTTATTATCCCATGTTGTTTTTCTTTCCTATAAATTTTGATGAAATGTACATATTACATTTTTGTTCCTGGTTTATTTTACTTAGTATAATGTGCTCCAGATTCATCCATATAGTTGCAAATGGCAAGATGCCTTTCTTTTTAAAGAATGAATAATATTCCACTATTATTCCACCATAACTTCATTTCACTATGTATATGTATATCAAATCATCATGTTGTAGAATTTAAATCTATACAGTTTTATTTTTAAAATAAAAAATTAGGTAAGATAGTATTTTTAAATGTATATATGAATAATAATGATAAAAGTACCATTTATTGGGTCCTTTTCTATGGTAGGCATTATTCTAAATGCATCACTTTCATTATTTCATTTAATTCTTTCAGTACCTTTATAAAGTAAATACATTATTATCCCCATGTTATAGTTGAGGACCCTGAGACTTTGAAGCTAAGTAACTTGCCCAAAGTCTAACAGATATAAGTAAGGGAGTCACAGTACAGTCCTAGGCAGTCTTATTTCACAATCCTCCTGAAGGTCACATTCCCACAAGTCATATCAATTTGCCTTTAGGCATCTTTAATATCTTCTTTTTTCCCCACTACCTCCCCTCATCTGCTTTTCTCTTCCATCTTCAATTGGTCAGATCCTCTTCCATAGAAACCACTTGAACTTGCCACTATCTCACCCTATTTTTCTCCCAACATCGGCTGCCAATCCTCTGAACTACATCACCTTCAAAGACTGCCAAAGCTAGAAGATTAGGCATACTGAGGAAATGACCTTTAGAGATCTCTGTTTTGATCAAGTATCCGGGAGAAGACTAAGAATAGCTGCTGCGCTGGGCTGTGTCTGTTTACCTGGGGAGGGAGGCAAATGATGAGGTCATCTGAAGCCTGTTTCAAGATGCAAAAGGTTTATCAGGAGATGCCCAGCTGTCAACAACAGATGAGCAAATGTAAAGTGGCAAACTGCAAGTAAAAAGAATACCAAGCAGCCAAAATCCACAAGAATGAAACTAAAGTACAACTAAGGGAAAGTCCAGATTCCCGGTGACTGTTTGCTACCAAGGCATGCTATGCTGCTGCACCCTACTGCACCTGGTGTAAAATTCCCTCAGAATGCAGCCATCTACATAAAGGAGGTTAAGGAGGTAGTTTGAGATAGTTCCACTAGTATCACCATACTATTGTCTGTGTCTATGAGTTTTTGTGTGTTTGTTGCTTTCAGTTTTATATCCCGCATATGAGTGAAAGTACATTTCTTGACTTCTTCTGCCTTATTTCACTTACCATGATATTCTCAAGATTGATCCATGTTACTACAAATGGCAATATTTCATCTTTTCTTATGCCTGAGCAGTATTCCACTGAATGCATGGACCACATCTTCTTTATCCAATCAGCCATCAAAGGACACTTAAGTTGTTTCAACATCTAAGCCACTGTGAATAATGCTGCAATGAATATAGGGGAACATATATCTTTACAAATAAATGTTTTCAAATTTTTCAGGTAGGTACCCAGAAAAAGGTTGCTGGGTCGTATGGTAACCCCATGAGACAGAAATAATTATTATTAAAGCAGCATTCCACTGGGGCTTCAGTTTCACCTGTCTGTGCCCATCCCTAACAGGGCATCCCTGGAAGAGAAGCATGCCCACTCCTGTGAGCTCCACCTGTAACAAAATCTGAGTATTCTCCTCTTTTACCAGAGAAGAAAAGGATTTCTTTAGAATGACTCAACTCTAAACTCTGGAAATGAACACTCCATAGCTCACTCTATACCACTTAATTGTTAATATAATTCTATGCAAACACCTACAGAGCATGTTCACTAGGATTCGAAATACACTTTCAGCTCTTCACTAAGAAACTGGTGAAAACCATCAGCTAGAGGAATTTTCTGAATCCTAATCTAAAGATTATTTTTTCCTTTAGTTGTCTAAGTTCTTCATTCATTCAGTCATTCAGCCATTCCTTCATTCAAAGACATACCCTAGTTCTCTCCTGCATGTTCGTACTGTTCCTATTTCCCTAAGACCTGCTCTGTGTTCCAAGGTTCTTATTATCAGTATTGGGGGGAGGGAAAAAGAGACATGTCAATCTCTGGTTACAGATTCTAAGTGACTAAGCATTTATTATATTTTAGTAAGGGTTGCTTTTTCTAAGACTTTTGTAAAACACCTGTTTTTCACTTTTAATTACTGGAGAAATGCATTCCTATTTTTTTTTAACATTGTTTTCTTTTTAAGATTTTATTTTTAGACAGAGAGTAAGGGAGGAAGGCAGAGTGGGAAAGAAACATCAATATGTTCACTTGCCTCCAGCTACACACCTGGCTGGAGATCTGGCTTGCAACCTGGTTATGTTGCCCTGGCTGGGAATCAAAATAGTGACCTTTGGATTCATAAGCCAGCACCTATCCACTGAGTCACTAGCCAGGGTTTTGCATTTCTATTTTGATTGGGCTACAGTTTCCCCTGGCTTTCTTTTCTAAACCAATTACTTTGTATGTCTGCTCGGATTTTTCTAGGTTCTGCCCCAATATTTGTTATGAACTTACAGTGATAGGAAAAATTATATTTTGTTTCTAAAGGTGAGAAGAACAGCTTTCTACTTAAGATATGAGTTATAAATGAATTCCATCTCTTCCCTTCAAGCAGAATCTAAGCTGCCAAATGAACTCTGAGTACAACCTTAAGCCATACCTTTCTGGTTCCCACAGATCCAGGATTCATTGAGAAACCCAGGGTTGTAAACTGGAACTCTGGGTTTTGTTTCACTAGCACAGGAATGTGTGTGTATCTGTACATTCATACTTTAAAATGAATTAGACTACTGTAGTAGTTATCTATTGTTACATAAAATTTTGCTCCAAACTTGGCAGTTTAACCCAACAGGCAATTATAATCTCACAGTTTCTCTGGTCAGGAATCCAGCAGCAGCTTGGCTGGTGGTTCTGACTCAGTCTCTCACAGGGGTGCAGGTAGGCTCTCACTGGGCACAAAGTCATCCCCGGGCTCCCCTGGGGGGAAGCTCCAAACCCAAGTTCACTAGAACATTTGCTGGCAGGCCTCGTTTCCTTGTTACACCAGCCACTCTGTAAGTTGCCTGAATGTCCTTGTGACATGCAGCTGACAGAGAGGACACACTTGAGAGTTCCCAAGACAGAAGCGGCAGTCTTTTATACCCTTACCTCAGAAGTGACATATTATCACTTCCTCTGTATGCTAGTGAGCACACAGGCCAGCCTGGGGCACTGTAGGAGGGGACTGTACAAAGAAAGGGGTGAATACCAGGAGATGGGTATCACAGGAGGGCCCCTCAGTGGCTGGCTACCGAAAATGCTTTTAAATGGGGTATGTGTTTCAAGGGGCAGATTCTCACCATTTCCTATTGTCTTACCAAAGCCCCCACCACGAGCTCCCTATTCCATTACCTGCCTGCTTCTAATGTCATTTGGGTTGTGACCTCTAATCTAACCATTTTAGCATGTCCAGTATGATATATATATATATATATAAAATTCACTTCCTCAACCTTGATCATATTAGGACTAGACCATTATATTCCATTCTTGGTGAAGCCTTTCAAAAGTGATATTTTTAAAATGTTGAGCATTTGATTAGTGTGACTAAATAAAAGGAGAGAACAGGAAATCAGCTGGTCAGAGCAGCAAAACCAAATGTCTGGTCTCTACCCCAGCGCTCTCCTTTTTTCCATGTTTAGCTGCTTTAAGAGACTGAAGAGACAGCCTGGGTCACTTCAAAGGCCAGAACCAGAACCAACAGTGCAATATGAACTTTTAGCTTAACATCAGGACAGTCTTGCAATCAGAGACCCCATGCCAATGGAATGGAGTCCCCCATTGGAAGCCTTCAAACCAAACTTGGATGGTCCACATACAGGGATTTCTGGACCCTTAAAGAGGTCAAGCCAGGCAACCCCTGTGAAATTTTCTTCCAAACCTGACTTTCTAGAACTAATCTTCTAGCTCTTCCTTAACTGTTAACTCTTACCCTCCCTGGAGATTCCAAACCAAAATGTGGAAGAGGGCAAGATGGCTGAGGGAATGCTGAGAACAGGATTCCTGTACTGACCCTGGTCTCATCTCTCTTTGACATAGAGAAAAGTGCTTCCCAGTGCTTATTACCTTTCAGGAGTCCTTCTCCTTCTCTTCCCTTTCCACTATCAGCTGCAGCTCTTAATTTCCTGCTTAGTGCGTCATGTGCCCCATTACTATGAGGTGTACATGTCTGCCCCAGAACGGAGCATTCACAACATTTGGATAACTCTTCCACTGGCAGGTTTCAAATCAAGTCAACAAGTATTTGGAGTCTGCTCTAAGGGCTAGCATTGTCCTGGGCACTAAAGGAGGCCAAGGGAATTGACGTGATGACTGCACCCCAAAGAACTTGCCATTTGTCTACAAGTTTTACCCCCCAGCCCCACGCCTGTTACAGTCTTGATTGAAACTGGGGGCAACAAAAGGCATCTTCCTCACTCTTCAGACTTCACCCTTTTCAGAAATAACCTGTGGATGACCTCTGAAATTGGCACAAAATAAGCCCAAAGTTACCCATTACACAAATCACAGAATTTAGGCTATATTGAAGAGAAGCACTTTGTAGCTGCAGGGTGTTTTTTTCATTTGTATAACTCAAATTATTTCCTTCAAAGGCACACTTAGTTGTCTGCTTCACAAAGAAAAACCAATATGACACAATTTTAAAATTATATTTAATCGCCTTCATGGTGTGCTCTACTTGGTAAAAAAGAAGAAAAAGAAAAAGGTTAGGGAAAGGCCAGGATCCTTTCTGCAATGGATGGCTGACACAGGAAAAAGATGCATCACCCAGGCATTGCTTTCTCCTATCTGCAGTATGAAGTTCACTTACATTGTCCCAAATTTCTTCTAATTTATTGTCAATGTCTAATTTTTCCCTGCATTTCCTCTCTTGTCATCTTTTCCTTCTATTGCCATGTACAATGCATAACAACAGTTCCCAGATTCCAAAAATATAGGAAACTTGAGAAGAATATTAACTAGGAAAAATTAGTCTCTGTACCTCTAGTTACAAAGATTCATTTGCACATGAAATCCTTATCTCCCCATGGTGAGAAATTTGCATTTTTCACTAATCTATTGCCCGTAGCAACTGCTGTACCACATCATTCTGTTGGAGTCAGTGACCGATCTTTCCCAAATCTGGTTTGAACCTGTGTTCCCATGATTTTATTTTGGTTGAAAATGTCATGACCTCATGTCATCTATTTGTATCATTTATCTGCTGAGACAAAACTTTCTTCCTCCCATGTTTAGTGGCTTAAAACAGCAACTATTTATTTAGCCGGCCATTCTGTTGGGCCTTCTGTTGGGTCTTGTCTGGTTTCGTTCATACATGTGTGATGTGCTCCTGGGCTGCCTGCGGGCTGACTGGCCAAGAAGGCCTCAGCTGGGCCGACTGCTCTGCTCCATGTGATTCTCAGTCCAGCAGGTTGGGCAGATTCACAAGGTGGTGGTGGGTTCCTAAGAGGAATAATAGCTGAACCTGCAAAGCCTAGTGAGGCTTAGGCTTAAACTCTTACCACGTAATGTCCATCTGCATCTGCTGGTCACAGGAAATCACAAGGACAGCCCAAAGGAAAGGAGTGCAGAAAGAGGCACCACCTCTTAAGGTGAGGAGCTGCCGCAAGTATTGTGGCCAATACCGCAATCCACTACTCCAGCTGTTTGTCGTTTATTTGCTTTTATTCTCTGCAATATCCTATTGATTCTATGAACCAATGTGTTCATGTCTGATTCACTTTTTATTTCTCCCTTTATTTCCTTCACTTCCAGAGCTTATGAAGGAAAGGGGGAAAATTACCATCCACCTCATATACATCAGCCACTGACTCAGCATTTCCTATTGGTTCATTCACTACTTATATAGCCATTTTGCAAATAAGAAAATTGAGACTCAGAAAATGTAAATAACATTTTCATGTAGCTCAGTCTAAATACTAAAGTTGGGGTTTGATATAATTCCAAAGCTCTCTATGTTCTCCCATACTCCTCAGCATGTTCTCTTTCATCCATGCCATATCACTATCAAATGAATGAATGAAGTTTGGTATAAATCAGCTATAAATCAAATGAGTTATCTTCCTTTTTCAATTAATATGGCAAATCTGCTATAGGCTTGCCTCTTTGTCATTAGATATACACCACAAATATTCTCTCCCTATCTCTTCAAGAGTCAATTAAGGTAATGCACCAGCAATTCTCATTATTTTTTGAAAGCAACAAAACACTGCCATCTCTGGCCAACTTAGTCTAAATGGTTTACACGGTGGAATTTCCTGGCAGTATTACTGTTAAATTAATAAGAATTTAAAGTTGAGAATAAATTATTGAATCTATTTCAGATTTTCCCCAAAAGATTCAATTAATAAATAATGCAGATTTGTGATTCCATAGTTTGTCAGACATTGAAAACCATGACTGCTTTTATTGAGGTCAGATGTCCATGAATATGATTCAAAAAAAGACAGATCCCATCCTCTTGGAGATAAGATTAAATTAGATTTTTTTTTTTTTTTTTTTTTTTTTTTTTGTTACTTTGCTGTTGATTCAGAATGTTTCTCACTGAGGTGAAGTGCTATCTGTCTTGGTCTAGAATGGCAAGAGTTCCATCGGTTTCTTCCCATTTGACTGAGTGCAGTCATTTTGCTATGTGAGAGGGTATCTGAGATGTCGTTGTCAGGCGTGGACCAATGACTGTCACAATCATCTGCATGTAGTTGGCCTTTGCTTTGCTATAATCATCTTGCCTTTGCTAGGATTACTAGAACACTTGTTCTAATGAAGGCAGTCCTACTACACTATGAATTGAGCTTGCATTGATTACATCTAACATACTTAGATGATTTTACTAGTGGAACTACAAAAGCCTGCAAAAGTCAATTTGTGGTTTCACAGAGCTGGGAATTTTATATCTTTTTTTTTTTTTTTTTTTTTTTCATATTGGAAAGACAGAGCCTTGAGCATAGTGAGTTTGCAAAGAGTTTTTTATGAAAGTTGAATTAATTTGACAGAGTGGTGAAAAAAGCAGTCATGAAATAAAATGAAACTTGTTTTAAATTCTTGTCCCCTCACTAGATTAGATGAGATGAGGCAAGTGACTTAACTCATTGCATTATTTCTCTCTTTCTCTCTCTCTATCTGTAAAGTAGCAGGAATAATACCTACCTAGTAAGGCTATGTGTAAAATAATGAGATATAGTATGTGTAAAATCCTCGTACAATGTCCAGCACAACATCTATTATTGAGAATAGATACTCCATAAATTGAATGTATTGCTATTTTTACTATCATTAATGCTTATTTTCATGAATTCAAGTGTTAGGCTTGATTAATTAGCATGTTTCATCTTCCCTTCTTCCAGTACCAGATGGCAGCTAGATGGAAGTTTAAAAGTTATGTTCATACAAAACAAATTCTTTTATTCCTTAGACTGAGTTTTAGGAGTCCTCAAAGTTGAATAACTTACATAATCACAAAAAGAATAAAATTATCTTTATTATACCTCACACTATTATTATTTATCAGGGATCATTCCCTTTATTAAAGATAACATAAATAGGTCATTTGTTCTGGAAGAGAGACATTGGTTTACTAGACAGCAGAATGTGTGACATGTAATAGTTGCTTAGAAAATATTTCTAATGAATGAATGATAACTAGCTAATGAAGAAATAAATGATTTATTATTTAGTTATTGGGGGTCAATTCATTAAACCTTATTGATAAAAATTGCTTTGGGATTGTGAAAAGCCCACACACAAATAAGCTATATCACTGAATCACAGAGAGTGATATTATTACAGGTGTTTGTTGCTGAATCACTGAATGCTGAGGCATTTAATAAAGTAGCTATTTGACTTTTTTTTTTTTTAATTTTATTTTGAGAGAGAGAGGGGAAGGGAGAGAGGCAGAGAGGGAGAGAGACATTAATGCATGGCTGCGTTTTCCCTGCCTCCAGCTACAGACCTGGCTGGAGACCTGGCCTGCAACCTGATTATGTGCCCTGGTTGGGAATTGAATATTTGACTTTTTTAAGAAAGTAATGAAACCCCTGAATTGTTTTATAGTTGCAATAATTTTAAAAGAATACATAAAAACATACCTCAGTGTTCCCACTTGAATAAAGGTAGTCAATATGGTAACATATAATAATTAAATAAAGAAAGAGAAAAGGCCTTATATTTTTTTTGTTTACCTTATGGGCAGTTATTAAGCCATTATTATGGTGTGATCAGCAATTTTAGCACTGTAGATTGTAATTATTTCTGAAACTCTCTAGTGCTTCACTCAAAACAGAAGGAATCCTTTTAATTAAGTGTCAGGAATTATTTCATGAAATTTTTCCAGCATTTCTGCTAACCAGTAAGTAAGGTTATTTGATAATCTTTAATAAAGAATCTTAGGGGGAGGATGGTGAGTGGTGGTGGAAAAAGGGATAAGAGGGATAAATGGTAATGGAAAAAATACAGTAAAAAATAATTAATTTTAAAAAGAATCTTAGAGAAATTCATATTATTGTTAACATAATTTAAGATGTTGATAATGCATGAGTTATGTACTCAAACAGTATATGTTGGCTCTTTGATCTTGAAAAGAAAGTGTGGAAGTGTCGTATTAGTAAGCTTCTTCATTAGTGTGTATTAGTATTTCTAATTAGCAAACCTGAGAAAAATCACAACAGAAATCAAGGTTGCCAAATCAAGAGTGCTGGTTAGTGTATTTGGTAGACATGGTTAAATTACTATTTTGATTGATCCCACAATAACCAAGTTTCCTGTTATTGGTGGCCTGTTAGTTATTTAGCACCCATCTTGGTTATCAGATCAGTTGTCATGGTATTGCAGTGCTTGTGTTCAAGTAAGCATTATTTTATTTAATAATGATCCTAAAGCTCAAGAGGAATGATACTGACACTTTGAATATGCCAAAGAGAAACCGTGAAATGTATATACATATGTATGTATGGGGTAAAACACAGGGTGTGTAGGTTTTGGTACTATCTGAGGTTTGAGGCATCCATGGGGTCTTGAATGTATCCTTCACACATGAGAGGGACTGCTGTTCTCTAAGACTCTGAGTTAAATGGGTCACAACCTGTGTGCATTTCTCTGTGCCATCTGGTAGGGAAGCATGTGTAAGGGAGCAATAAGAAACCTCAGGACAAAAATAAAAGAAATTTTTTTCCTTCATGTCAAGGAGCAGTGGGTGATTTTTTTTAAACATCTGAGATAGAATTGATAATGAGATAGGATAGATGAGGGAAGTGCACCAGGTACAAAAGACTGTGTCTACAGTGCTTTTCAATCTAGGGTAGAATGCCATGAAATTAAATTAATGAGTTATGATTAGCATTTTTTAATGAAATGAAGTGAGGTGAGGTGGAAAGTTATAAGATGAGATGGGAAGGTATGGGGTTAGAAGGAATAGGGTAGAACAGAATAGGAAGAAGGATGTGTCACAAATAATAAGAGCCAGTATTATTTCAAGAGCCTTTCAGGGTTTTTTCCAAAGAATTTTTATTTTACCAAAGTAATATATATGTCTAGTTTTTAAAGTCAAGCAATGAAAAATACATAAAATGAATCATAGGTTTAACTGTTAAACATAAAGCTATAAACATGTTTTTTTAAGAGAAGATTGTTCAGATATAGAACTAATAAAAGAGTTCTTAAACTTGGTACCCGAATTATGATCCATGAAAGGAAAACTAATAAAGTGGACTTCATCAAAATTCAAAAACTTTCACCTTGCAAAATGCTCTATTAAGAGGATGAAAGATAAGTTTCAGAATGGGAAAAAATACTTGTAATCCACATATCCAATAAAAGATTAGTATTTAGGATCTAGAAAAAACTCTCAAAACTCAACAGTTAAAAAAAAAAAAAAAAGATGAATGAGAAAATGAATTACAAAATGGACAAAAGACTGAACAGACATTTCACCAACATTTCACCATTTCACCAAGGATAGAGAGGTATCAAATAAGCTCATGAAAAGATTTTTAATATTATTAGTCATTAGGGAAATGGTAATTAAAACTATAGGATATCACTATAGACCTATCAGAATGACTTAAATAAAAAAGCGTAACAACACAAAATGCTGGGGAGAGTTCAGAGAGCCTGGGTCACTCCTGTGTTACCAGTGGGAATGTGGAATAGGACAGTCACTCTGGAAAACAGTGTGGTTGTTTCTTATGCGACCAAACATGCAGTTACTGTGTTACCCAGAAATTGTATTCTTGGGCATTTATCCCAGAGAAATAAAAATCTGTGCTCATATAAAGCCTGTACATGAATGTTTGTATCAGCTTTATTCATTATAACCTAAAACTGGAAACAACTCAGATGTCTTTTGACAGACTGGAATATTATTCATAAATAAAGGTGAACATACTATTAATATGCACAACTTGAATGAATCTTGAAGAAATTACACTGAGTTTTTTTAAGACAATCCCAAAGGTCACAAACTATGTGACTCTATTTATATGACACCCTTGAAATGCCAAAATTATAGAAATGGAAATCAGATTAGTGGTGGCCAAGAGTCATGGCTGTGAGATGGGAAGAGAGAATGTGGCTGTTAATGGGCAATATGAGGCCTCTGTGGGGTGATGGAAATGTTCCATATCTTGACTGTATCAATGTTAATATTCTGGTTGTGATATGTACTATAGCTTTGTAAGATAACGTAGATGGAGAAAACTGAGCAAAGGATACACAGGATCTGTATTATTTCTTACAACGGCATGTGAATCTACAATTACAAATTTAAACTTATGATTACAATTTATAAAATTGATACTTTAATTTAAAATAATAAAATAGATTAAAAGTCAAATAATATAAGTCCTTCATTGTTGGGGACCCCTGACCCAAAGAGATCCCCTGGTGTTGCAGATGAAATTAATACTTCCCAGGCAGCTTGTGTCAGGCAGGGAGAAGGCTGGCCAATGTCTGAGAAACAAAAGCCTCACATGCCTTTCCCCAAAATCTTTTATTGAATGCAGTAAGCTTAAAAACATGTAGTATGAACGTAAAGCTTGTCAATCAATGCTAAACAGTGCTAATTACAGGAAAATGGATATTATTCAGGAATAACAAGTGAAGAAGCACTGAGATCTTTCTCAGGTCAGGGTGTGCATTCAAATTTTAAAAACCTTTGCTGCTGATACAATGGAGCAATTAAGCAAGGTAAAAGAATTTGGCAGGCTTCAAAGGAGCTTAAGTATTTTCTCATGGCCTGATTTCCACTGGGGCCCACTGGCTATAGCCTCAAGGCACATATGCACCTAGCTTTCCTGGTTTTCCAGTCAGGTCTTACAGGATTCGTTTCCTTTGCCTGACTTGTGTGGGGCTTCAAGCCTCATGCTTTCCCAGGGGAACCCCAGCACTTCATAACAGAATATGATGGTTCCCTGACTCAACTCTTCCAGTCTACCTACCACCAGACATCTTTCCAGAAGCAACCATTTCTATTTTTTGTCTGTTTCTTCTGATGCTTACAATTTCCCATTTTTTCAATAGTATATTTGTACAGTTAACTTCTGATTAATCAATTTGAACATGTTTAATTCCAATTCTACTAAGTGAAGACAAAGCTCTTTTTATACTCTTTCCCCTCTGCAGACCCTCCCATCCTCCTAATCTAGGTTTTGCATTTGATTAGTCAAAATTTAGCACCTGCATTATGCATGTGTGTTATTTTTTTTGTTTTTTTGTTTGTTTGTTTGTTTTTCCTATAGTAAATCAATGCCCTGTTGTTGCTATTATCACTTTCATAATTCTTCCCACATTTTTCCAAAATTATCTCAGTAAAATTTTCCACAAAGTCAATTGCCTCAAATAACCAATGAGTTTTTCATGACGTTCTTAGAGAATTCATGCTGAAAACCTCCATCCTCCTTTTGGATAAATAACCCTCTAAACCAACTGCACAGCCACTGTCTTTTGAATTTCTTTTTATTTTCTTCTAGATTGAATTCCCAGTCCATAGGTTCTCATGTTCTCCTCTTTCTTGGTTTATTCTTATTTCAGAAAACAAAACACCAATATTTTTTAAACCAAATGATGGTGGATGACAGAGGTGGAACACTGACAGCCATCAATGTGCCTATCCTCTGGTTCACACCAGTCCTACTGGAACCAATCACCCCCTCCCAGGTGCCCTGTGATCACCTTATCCTGTGGTTGCTGTTGTGTCTCCTGTGTCTAGCTCTTCCTCTCTCTTGATTTATTTTCCCATTTTGATGAGGTACATTGTTCAGGACATTCCTAAGAAAGAGTACAAGGAAAGCAAAAATTTTTGAGGCCTTACATGTCTGAAAATGGCTTTTTTCCATCATCATGATACTTGATAGTTTGGCATGGTATAGAATTTAGGCTAGAAATGTCCTTTCAAAATGTTGAAAGCATTGTACCCTGTGTGCTTGTTTTCAGCACTGTTGTGAAGGCCAAAGCCATTCTGATTTTTGTGTGTAAACAGCAAGGGTATTAGTTGGTTTGCTTGTTATCTTTAGAAGCTTGTAGAATTCACTTTTTTCCCCCAGTGTTCTGAATTTTCATAATGATATTTCTTGATATGGACATATTTTTATCCACTGTAGTGCCTACTCAGTGGGATCATTTCAAACTGGTAATTTATGGCCTTGTGTTCTGGAGTATTTTATTGTTTTTGCTTGTTTTTGTTTTATTTTTTTAATGACCCCCTCTATTCTTTTTCTCTGTTGTCTCTTATGGAAATCCATTATTTGGCAATTAGACTTGTGGACTTGTTCTTTGGTTTTCTTATCTTTTCTCACCTATTTTCTGCTTTTTAATAAACTTTTAGTTCTACTTTCTAGGAGTTTTGACCAACTTTATCGACTAAAGCTTTAGTAGAGATTTTTATTTCTGCTGTCATCCCTAAGGTTGTTTACTGTTGTTGTTTATGAAGGGTCCCTCTGTTTTAGTATCTTATGCTTGTTTCATAGGCACAGCATCTTGCCTTATCTCTGTGAAGATATGACAGTGCTTTGAAATTTTCTTTTCTTTCATTTCCACTTCCTTCTAGTTCATTTTGATCTCTGTCTTTTGAAAGTTTTCCTCAGATATTTAGTAATCCTTAGATGTTTCCTCCTAATGTAGTGTGAAAGACAAGAAGGATGATACGAAACTTCCAAGGATAGGGTTGGTGGCAATGAACTTTGATCTTCACCATAGGTTGGCCTGGGTCAGCCATTTCTTGGAAAATATGTGGTGTCAGTATATTTAGCTCTGTTTTCTTATACTACTCAGATTCCACAGGAAGTTCTTATTCTAAGTCCTAGCTAGAGGGCAAAGGTCCTGCCACCACTGTTATATAGAGTGACAGGATGCCAGTAGATTCTCAACATTCATGTTGTATACGGTCATTGGATACCCCAGCTTTTGGTATGATACCTATCTCCGACTGTGCCTGGTGATTCTTATTTCCAATCAGCCCCCTACTGGAAAAGAGAAACACACATACCCAAGTATGTGGGGCAGATTGCACATGACATTCCTTTTTTGTTATTTCCATAAGTCCCTAGTGCTGCCAATTCCTGAGTCTTTTGAGTTTTCTGAAGTGTAAATTTTGTTCTTTCTCAGCTTTTCCCAGTGTTGGCATAGGATTTTCTCTCGTGTCAGCTAGTCAGTTAGGTAACTTGTCCATCTGCTCTCCTATTTCCAAAATTATGCTGTCACTGCCTCCTCTTCTATTCTATCCTTTTATGAGTTTATGTCTTTTTAAAAAGTTTCTCATCACTATAGTTTTAGTGGGTTTTTCAGAAGGCTCAAAAATAGATGTCTGTGTTCAGTCTACCACCTTAATCCAGATGGGAATTTCTTTTGTGCATGTGTGCACCTGTACACACTGGATCACAATATTAAGGACATTTCTTATTGTGGGTGGAAATCAAAAAATGTGAAAACCACTCCTAGGCCATGCTAACAACAAAGTAGTCAATTCCATATAAGGCTAATTGAGGGGGCTAAAAGGAGACTAAACAGTAATTTAAAAAAAAAAAGTATAATAAAGATTTTTTTAAAGTATTAATTGTATCTTTTATTTACTGTGAAATTCTTCCATGCAACTGAGGGAATTATAGAGGTGTATGGGGACTTTTTTTTTTTCAGTGTCATAGTCACAAATATCTCTAGATCTAACTCTTTATTTTAAAAAAGTAAGCTTCACTTCTGATAGTGTATTCAAATGTGCTTCTTTATTTCTGTTATGGGTACTAAAGATTATTTATTCTGGTTTCCAAGTTTTCTGTTCATTGTTAGGAATTTTATAACACAAAAAAGTAAAATAAACAGCAATCACAGTGAAGTTATACAATCTCAATCAATCCGTAATCTTCAATTATCCTAACATTTGCTATATAAATTGTACCTCCTTTAGTAAAAATACACAGGAAAATGCAATTACTTTTTCAAACTGTTAAACTTATCTCTTCAACTAGAATATTGGTTTAAAAACTCAAGAAGATATCTTATTGTGAAACCAATATATGTTGCAAGTATAAATACGGGACTTTTTGCCACAAAAATAATTTTTTTTCAAATACTATAGCAGTTTAATGCTTCAACCTAGAAAAAAAATTAATGGGAATATGCTCACTGGTGCATTAAAAAGTTTTTTACAATATCTTTTATTTCTATAGGAATTCAATTAGATTATTTTATGTTTTTTTTTTTTAATATCTTACTTATTTACCTTTAGAGAGAGGGGAAGGGAGGGAGAAAGAGAGGGAGAGTAACATCAATATGTGGTTGCCTCTCACACTCAACTGGGGCCCTGGCTCACAACCCAGGCATGTGCCCTGACTGGGAATGGCACCCTTGGGTTCTCAGGCTGGTCGGTGCTCAACCCACTAAGCCACACCAGCCAAGCCTCCTAGTTCTTAATATGAACTCATTTTTGAGCTGTTACCCTAAATCTTCTAAGATTTAGAATTGAGTGAATAGTGGTCACGTGACTGAATTTTCACAATTTGTTCCTATAGTACTAGCAATATAAGGTAATAGGGATAAAGCTAACATTTGGAAAAACACATGGGTGTGAATATTCAAACGTGAAATGTGAAGTTATACTATATATAACTGTAATATATTTATTTCTATTTCTATTAATGTTACACTGTTTCTGAAGAGAAAAATACATCTAAGTTGCCTTTTGTATTATACTAATATGGATGATATAGATAATTATAAATTTATAGACCCAATAATTTGAAGTGGACCTACAGATTGCATTTCAACCTAAAAATAAAATTCCAGAGTATGATCTTATTCAACAGGTATTTCCTGAGTTTTACTATATATGTTATTCATTTTCTTATTTGAAACTCATTTTGCCTCAAATATTTTCATGGGGCACTGGTGAGGAGGGCAAGATTCTATTTTTAAATCCTATAAAAATTAAACACCATGAGGAAAATTGGAATATTTTTCATAGTAGGCTTTTGAAATATAGGATCCTAAAGTAGAATCTTGAGGAAAAAAAAACACCAATAAAAAAGCCAGAAGAGAACACTATAAGGCCAAAATCCAGGTTAGCTAGTGAGTTACACTTTGCATAACCCTGATTGGTCTTCTCAATAAATATTAGCACACAGTTCTAGGTGCTTAAAATACACCAGAGAACCAGATCCTAGTACTTTGTAAGGCTCACATTCTAATAGGGAAGATAAATAATGACCACAAACAAGTAAATTCTATAGTGTATTAGAAGGTGACAAGTGCTAAGAAAAGAAGAGAAAAAGGAGAGCAAGGTATGGAGATTCAGATTGGTGGAGGGAGAGGTAGTAACCTTAAACAAGCTGGGCCAGCTGGTTCTCCTGGAAATCTGATGTGGGACAGAGACCTAAAGCAGCTAATGAGCGTGGAGGTTGTCCTGGGAAGACCATTCCCCAAGGGAGCCCTACAGAGAGAGCCTGGCTCCTTCAAGGAGCAGAGAGGAGCCTGGGGGCAGAGATGGGGCCTGTAAGGAAAAGACCAGGCAGGACAGGGGTGGGAAATGAGGTCAGACAGGAAGTGGGGAAGGGGCAGGCAGACAAGGCTGTAGGCCTACTAAAGACTTGGACTTTTACTCCTGAAAAAAAATGGGGCACCTTTGGACAATTGTGAGCAGAGGGACATGATCTCAATTTTAAAAGGATTGCTCTGCCCTTAATAACCCTATATGTTAGGCAGGCCATTTAACATTGCTGAGCCACAATTTCTTTGCCTATAAAATTAGTATGGTGTTTCTAATCCAACAGTATTATATTGTAAATTACAGTTCACATTTGTAAAGCACCTAATATATAAGGACTTAATACATACAGCTGTCATTAATGAAAAAGGGTCTGTGCCTGCATGCCATGAAAGTACTCAGGGCAAATGTCCTAACTGAATTCAGCCATCTCTAAACACAAAGTTGATGAACAAGGGCCATCATGGCCTCTCAGCCAACAATTTCTGTTAAGACACTTGTCCCACGACTTCTGGGAGATGATTCACCAAGGACACAAGAACACGGTGAAGGACAGTCTACCCAACCACAGAGTTCAGAGTTCACGTCATTTCAAAATCCTATATCCAGACATTACCGAAGTCACAGGAACTGCTTTCATGTGCCTAAGGAAAATGTTTTATCATTCATGAGGAAAAGTGTCTTCTTTTCAGCACACAGTGTTCTAGGGACAGGCTGTACAGAAGTGAGAAGACACATAGTAGGTAGATACATGGATAAGAAGACATGATCCCTCCCTCACAGAGCTTTCTGTCTAGCAAAGAAAGGGGCTTGTAAACAATCAAATATAATACTATGTAATAAGAACCATAAGAGATATGTGTCCGTAGTACTGGAAGACAGGTCTGGGTTGGTCCTGGGAATCAGGCTGAGTTTCATGGAGGTGATAGATTCTTGAAGGGCTTGTGACTGAGGTGCTGAATCGGAGGCTCTAAACTGTCCCACTGCCCTCCACACCTCTCATCTGCTTTTCTCTGGATAGCTCAAAATAAAAGTAATTGCTAAAGTACAAAATAAATTTTTGTTTTTAAAATGGCACAAAAGTTTTATGCATGCTAAAATGTAAATGGTTTGCTCTAAATATTCTGATGGTCTCCCCATTCTTTGGTTCACCTTGATTTTGTGGGGCTGCATGAATGTTATAACCTGTTCACTGTAAATTCCGCACCCAGAGAGTGCCAGCCACAAATAAGGAAAGGAAAGGAGGGAGTAGATGGGGATGTGTAGACTGGACCCCTTGGGAGAGTATCCAAAACGTAATCAACAATGCTGAAACAGCACCTCAAGGACTGTTGTCGTCAGTCTGTTGTAACTGGAACAGTGAACAGAAGGTAAACAGTAAGATGAGCCAAAAGGTGGGCTTCTGAGCTATCAGAAAAAAGTTCCCTCACATGGCAATCAGACATGTTCAACTTTCAATCTGTGTTGACTTTGACATTAAACATCAGTTGATGCAGAGAAGACACTGGAAGGAAATTACCAAAATTTAAGGGGGGTTGCTTCAGAGTATTTGAACTATGTGAATTATTTTTCTCAGTCTTCATGATTTCATTTAAAATTCAAATGTTCAAAGATTTTACCAAGACCAAATATTCCAGTTATAACAACTATTTGGAAAGAAAAAAGCCTAGAATAAAAAATATATTATCTGGAGTATTTTTCCGGGCTTCTTATTAGTGCCTTGAGGGCCCAGTTTGCAGCAACTAGCACAGAACAGGGGAAAAACCTGAGCCAAGGACATAGGAAAATAAAATTTTGCTGCTGCATCAGGGCCCAAGCAATTATTTGCAACTCCATCTGGTTAAAAGAATCACCTTTGAACTAGTATATGACTAAAGTAGAACCTCTAAACTTAAAATGATATTTAAAGTGTTTAGAAATGACAGTGAGAAAAAGGTAATTGAAATAACAGCCAGGAGCAGAAGAAAGGAACCCTTGGAAAATGAATTGTAATTCACAATAGGATGTAATTAATTATTACCATCATTAATAGTGGCCATTTTAATATGTGTTCCCCATAGGATAATGGAATAGAATCACCACATGCTTCACTTAAAATCCTAAAATAAAAATTTATTGTGAACTTCTGGCCCTCCCACTTTTACTATAAAAAACATACTAAAATAATGATCACCAAGTTCTGGAACTTAGGAAGGTTTGTTTGGTTTTTTTATTCTAATAGATTTTCTATTTTTCAAATACACTGTCTTGAAAAGCATTTATTTTTGTGAAGGAAAAACATGATTAAGTTTCTTAAGGAATTAAGAGAAACATTTATAATCTCATACCCTAGTACAGCTAATGTCACTTCACATATTCTATTCTAGTTGGTTTTGTTTTCATATATCATTGTACATAGTTATAACACATGAGTATCTACTTTCATAGTTTAATTTTATATAACTCTTTAAATATTTTCATATTATATACTATTCATAATTACCTATTGGTAGTCGTGTAATACATCATGGTGGTTAAACACTATTTTAACACAATTTTCTATTTTGGGACATTTAAATTTACATAATTTCTTCTCTACAATAGTCAATAATGCAATAAACTTTGTGCTATGCTCTTTATTTTCTTTCTTAATTTTAAATTATAATTTACATTCAGTATTACTTTGTATTCGTTTCTGTCTTTATTTCTTTTTAAAATTATTTTCCAATAAAAATGTTTCTGGTTTAAAGTTATAAATTGCTGATATTAAGTTTTTCTATTTTTATTGGCATAAAAATTTATTCCAGTTTATAGTATCACTAGCAATGTAAAAATGTACCAGATTCACCTATATCTCCTTTATAATGTCTTCTGTTGAGCCAAACATGAAGACATTATCAGCCCTCCACAGACAAAACAAATGTTTCCTGCTAGATTTTTTTTTTTTTTTTTTTTTTTTTTTTTTGGTCTATGAATATATAAGCCTCTTGTAGAATGGAGTCCCCCCCCAAAAAAAAAAAAAAATTATCTTCTGGAGGGCAGGCCCCTTGTAGTACAGGCCCCTCCCACTAGGTGAGTGTCTAGGAACCCATCTGTATCAGTGCACCAGCTGGCGTTGCTGTGAGAGGCTGTAAGAGGATTCAGTGATTTTTTTTTTTAAGACTCTTTTAGTGATTTTAACCATTTCACAATGGGTGATTTACGAGCACACCTGCCCATACTGTGCTGAATGTTCAGCAGTTTTTAACCAAAGACAAGGTGACACCCATGCCCACCCTCCCTATTCACTGGATCTCTCCATGTACCGCTTTTTTTGTTTCCCCAGATGAAAAAAGTTTTCAAAGGAATACATTTTGCCAACGTGGAAGAGGTGAAACAAAAAACAGTAGAAGCACAAAAAGGTATCAAAATCAAGGAGTTCAAAAACATTTGTGAGCAGTGGAAAAAACTTCTAGATAGGTACAGTGCACCAAATGGAGAGTACTTTGAAGATGACTGAAGTTTAAACATGTAAAAATAAATACATGCCCTGACTAGTGTTGCTCAATGGATTAAGTACTGGCCAATTCCATTCCCAGTTAGGGTACATGTCTAGGTTGCAGGCTAGATCCCCAACTGGAGGCCTGTGAGAGACAACCAACCGATGTATCTCTCACACACATTGATATTTTTCTTCCTCCCTTCCCCTCTCTCTAAAAGCAAATAAATAAAATCTTTAAAAAAGAAATGCAAAAGGGAAATCTAATCTGTAAAAGGAGGTGACCAAGAGAAAGAACTAGAAACTACCTATCCTTTTTTCATAAGTACCTATTACATCTTGATGGCAAATTTCGTAGTGGAACAGAAAAATGGTCCTTGGATATAGAAGTTTCCAGAATGTTTCTTTACCTCCTCCCTCTTTACCATCTAAGGCCCAAATGGTCCCATCCAACCACTATAAAATAGATTTTCGAAAATGTGGAGGAATGAGGCATTTGAAAGCAAATCTTGAGCATTGCTAATCAATAGGAAACAGAAGAGGGTTGGGAGGGAGAAAGGTTTGCACTTTATGCTTCATTTTCTGCGAGCATGGATTTTGCACTAGGGTAGTCTCACTATCCCTGAGAGGAATGCCCACAGGGCACACCTCACTCCATTGGCATTTTGCTGTTCATAACTAGGTTTTATGTACATCAGTGTTCACATGAGCTTATGTTCCCATAACCCACATCTCCCAAAATGCCCAGGTGGAGAGCCAGATGTGTAGTTAGAGAGCATGGAGTCAGCCTTTGCTGAAAATTTAGCCCCAACCAGGTGCCTTAGAGTTCACAGAGGGTTTTAAGCCTCTAGAAATCATGAGAAAGACATTTAAGGTGGCATTAACCTCACAGGAAAAGATTGACATCTCAAGATACTTATGAAGCAGAAATATGGCATTTTCCCCATTTCAAGGCTTTAAAATAAAATTTTTGTAACTCAACAGTTGCTTTAGTAGATGACAGCAAAGATACTTGCTCTGACCAAACTGAAAAGAAAATGTTTTAAAGACTGAGAGTTTAATTTATGCTGTGAATACTTAGGTTTAAGTGATATAATAGATTCCACAATAAGATGCATTTGGACATAATGCAATTGGTGACTGACTCCTGTCTTCTTCTGCCCACTCCTGTGTCTAAACAAGATGGATAAACTGAAGTTCTTGTTGATAGAGGGAAAGCAGCATTAGGCTGGAAGGAAACTCATAATCATTTGGGATGTTTCAAGTTCCCTTTACAGTCAGAAACATTATAATTTCACTATCTTTACTTTGTGCTTGTGACCATACATACCCACTGGAGTTTTCCTCTAACTTTGTAGTAAAAGGACCCTGTATTTTATACTCTCATTGTTCAAGTGAGAAGTGGTTCTCACTTGATTTCTGATGAGGGAAAACACTCACATGCTCCATTTTGAAGGGTAGCATAAAATACTCATGAATTCTATGCTGGGAATCCTGATAAAATGCATTAGCTGACATTTCTTTTGGGTAGCTAATGTCTGGGTTTCTCACAGGGCTCCATAATGGTGCCTGGTAACTGTGACTCTGACAGCCACCTGGCCTGTACGTGAATCCGCACACACACCACAGTCTCTTCCCAGTCCCAGGGTATGTGTATTTCCAGGTCTTTTTTTGGGGGCTGTGGACTGACTCAGCACATGGCCATGGTAACCATATAGCTCCAAATCTGAACCTTTTTCTTTTTATTTAAAGATTTTATTAATTGATTTTTAGAGAAAATGGAAGGGGAAAAAAGAGAGAGAAACATCTCTATGTGGTTGCCTCTCATGCACCCCCAACTTGGGGCCCAAAACCCAAGCATGTGCCCTGACTGGGAATCATACCAGCAGCCCTTTGGTTTGCAAGCCAATGCTCAATCCACTGAGCCACACCAGCCAGAGCTCATCCTATTTCAATGTTGTGGGGTCACTTCACCTAAGATCACAATAGCCAGGTGCACACAGCCATGTGAAGGAAAATATAATACAGGAGAAGGCAATCCAGGTACCAACAAGAAGGGCAAGAAAGACAAATCTGGAAGGAGCTGGGTCAGGCAGTGTTTAGCAGTTCAACTTCAGAACCCAACTTCTAGATTTAAATTCTGTTCTGTCATGGACTCTCCTTCGGTCCTTGGGCAAGGTTTTTAGTTTTTGTGCCTTACTTTCATAATCTGAAAAATAGGAACTAATAATAATAATACTTCATGGGGGTTGTAGCCATTAATTAAAGTTCTTGGCACATAATTTAATTTCCCTAAAAAACACATTACTATTATTATATCATAATTATTGTTCTTAAGTGAAGAATTGGAAACCATAAACTTTTCCCAATTGTATTAGTTTCCTAGGGATGACATAATAAATTACCACAAACTGGATAATTTGAAACAACAGAAATTGATTCACTCACAGTTCAAGAAATCAGAGTGTCCAAACACAGAGTGTCACCACAATTGTTCCCTTCTCAAGTCTCTAAGGGAGAATCCATCACAGGCCTCCCTCAGTTCCTGGTGGTTG
The DNA here is from genome assembly GCA_004026585.1 of Noctilio leporinus. Taxonomy (NCBI): domain Eukaryota; kingdom Metazoa; phylum Chordata; class Mammalia; order Chiroptera; family Noctilionidae; genus Noctilio; species Noctilio leporinus. Next base: position 164,602 of record PVIW01002064.1, read on the forward strand.
ACAACACTGGTGGTTGTATTCTTGGCTTGTAGATGCATCACTCCAACCTCTGCTTCCATTTCCTCTGTGTTCCTGTGTCTTCTCCTTTTCTGTCTTACAAGAGCACCTTCATTGGACTTAGGGCTCACCCAAATCTAGGATCTCATTTTAAACCTTAATTACATCTGCAAAGCTCCTTATTCCAAATAAGGTCATATTCTCATGTTCCAAGTGGATGTAAACTTGGGGGCAACACTATTCAACCTACTTCACCAATGAAGAGCAGGCTGGTATGAGATCAGAGGAAGAAGTGGTGAAGAGTTCCTGGAAGAATGTCACCTAACCTTGGGCATGGTGTTATTAGCTAACAGGGCTGTATTATATGGGTGGTTGGTCAAGCAAAATGGTTGGCTATCATGAAGGTCATCACAGAGCCAGAACCAACTGATGCAGAGTTAATCAGTATACTGTTATTCAAACTGTGGAAACTTCTCTAGAGAAAAGTTGAATGTACCCAGCAGGCAGCACACATGCTGAACTCTTCCCCCCACCCTCTTCTGACATGTTGCATGCCACAACTAAACCCACTATTGACCCCTGAATGCATTCTGACACAGGCTAATGCAATAGCAAGGGCAAGAGCTTTGGAGCCTCAAGGGACTGGATTTTAATAACATGCTCTGCAACTTAATAGCTCCACTACCCGCCTTCATGGCCTCGGGTAAGATACTTCTCTGAGCCTCAGTTTTGGCATTTAAAAAGTGAGCATGCTAGGTTGTAAGCCAGGTCTCCAGCCAGGTCCATAGCTGGAGGCCGATGAAAGGCAACCATACATTGGTGTTTCTCTCCCTCTCTGCCTCTCTCTCTTCCCCTCTCTCTGAAAATGATAAATAAAATATTTTTAATTAATTAATTAATTAAAAGTGGACATAGCATCACTAGGAAATTAGAGATGTCAGAAAACTAATGCATACAGAACTTCACCTAAGTGCCTGGCATAAATTCCAGTGAGCGGCTGTTACCATCATTATTTTTTTTAAGAAGACCCACCTACATCTTCTCTCCCACCAACGCCCCTCTTAGCATACAGTAAACACATGGAAAATAGTTGAATTGGATGATGTATCAACTGCATTTTATTATAAGCTCGGCTTCAATGAATGAACCTCCAATAAATAGCTTTTCAGGATTTTTTTTTTTAACCCAGCCTGGGCGGCCCATGGCATAGCACCTTTCTTGACTTAGCAGATGAACATTGGATGAAGTAAAGGCAGCAGAAAACAGTGTTAGTGTTTTAGTGTATGTCAGCATTTAAAGAGACTTAAATAGTATTTGGAGGCTATTTAACTCATATCTCATGTGTTAATTTGTATTACTTTATTACCAAATTAATACATGTTTATTGTAGAAATTTTAGAAATATAGCCAAGCAAAAGAATGAAATCATTCTTAATATCAGATAGATATGTAGACTTTTTTCTTTAATAATATATTGTGACATGTTCTTTCCCAGTCATTAGTCTTCAACATAATTTTTAATAGTTTCTTAATATTCCATTATGCAAACCAGCCAATATTTGTTTAACACATCCCCCATCCAGAAATTTTCATTTATTTTCAGTATTTTGTTGCTGAAAACAGCTATAACAATAAGTTTATTCCTTATTAATTAATTATATAAATTTTTACTAATTTGGTTTATTGTAACTCTACCCCCTTTTCCAACCTTTCCAAATAACCCAAACATTAACTTTGCTTGGTTTATGAGGAACTGGTTTTATTATTTAACCTGAAAATCTGTCAGCATTGGTTGTTATCTTAAACTCGATCCTGGGCTGCCTGTGTCTGGTAACTGATAAGAAGTTTGTGTTCTTGGAACTGACTGCTTACTTTTTCAGGGCATGGGGCTAACGGGATCAAACGTCATGGGTTTCAAGTTCTAACTATACAGGCCAGTTAGTTAAGTCCACAGACTGTTTCCGTAACTCCAAACTGCTTTTTAAATGTTAGCTGTTCGTTTCAAAGAACTGGGTGAAGAGCAGGTGTGGATCATTACAAATCTATCACCACTAAAGGAAAAACCATGTGTCACTATTTTCATCTTCCCCATGGAAAATAGCTCAGGAAGGTATTTGTGTCAAATAACAAAACTGGTTAAGCTGTAGAAAAAGAAGAACAGATAACATTGGGAAAAACAAGTGGCTGACCTAATACTTAATCTTGATTTATAAACTTAGTCTGTCAATGCCCCCTATTGTTCTGTGAGACAAGTTCAGCAGCATGTTTTCATTAGCTGGTAGTAGTATTTAACTGGCAATTTTCTTTTGCAGCTGACACTGCCCTTGGCACTGATGATGTGTATGATGACAAGGGATGCCAGTGTGATGTATCTGTAGAAGACCTCACCCCACCACTTAAAACTGTCATTCGAGCTATCAGGTTGGTAGAACACCTCTAACAAAATGATTCAGAGGCCTATGTTGCTAAATTCTCTTTTATGCAGGTATATCTCCTGGAATATAATTGCCTTCTTTTATCCTATTCATCCACATGCCTATTAAAAATTCTGCAATATTTTTCTCAATACAAAACTCTGCAGTATTCAACATGAAGTATGCTACAAAAGGTGGGTGGGGTTTGAAAAGCCATGCCATGTCAGTAAGAGTACCTGAGAATTGGCTTGTCATGTGACTTGGTTGCTTTTTTTTTTTTTAAATAGGAAAACTTTTTTTTAAATATTTTATTTCACTATTTTTAGAAAGAGGGGAAGAGAGAGAGGCAGAGAGGGAAAGAGACATCAATGTATGGTTGCTTTTCACCTACCTCCAGCCACAGACCTGACTGGAGACCTGCTTTGCAACCTTGTTATGTGCCCTGGCTGGGGAATCAAACCTGTGGCCTTTGGGTTCACAGGCCGGCGCCTTATCCACTGTGCTACCAGCCAGGGCTTGGTTGCTTTTTAAAGACCATTAGTGTATAGATGCAATTGAATTTTTAAAATTTTTTCATAACCTAATGTTCTGTAATTCGTATCAAAGAAAACATGCTCTAGGTTATTTCAAAACAGGTTGAGTTCTAAACATGGGAAACCTAAAGTATTCTGCAGTTGATCGTATCCCACTGAACTGTAACTGTTCAATGCAAATCTTAATATGCTTCCTCTACTGATGGCAGAAAAGGAAATATCCAAAGCAACTGCTTTCCAAGATTCGTTCCCCACAAAAATGTTTAGAAGCTGGACTAAATGAACTACTGGGTGGTCAGCCTGCCTACTTTAATTTCTTTGGGAAAATTTGTGTCTGTCAGGGAATGCTGAATGACTACATTACAAAGGAAAACCTCTGGTTTGGGTTTTTTTTTGTTTTGGGCTTTTGTTTGTTTGTCTTTTGGTTTTTGGTTTTTGGTTGGTTTTTTTTTTTTTTTTTTTTTTTTTTTTTGGCTCTTTTGCATCTCTTACCAAAAAACCAGAGGGAAGCCTAAAAACCAACCCAATTTAGCTATTCATTCTTGATCTAAACTCAGATCAGTATGATTGATTATTTACTTTTTTTTTTTGTTTTTTTGGATTTTATTTATTATTTTTAGAGAGAGGGAGTCAGACATCAATATATGGTTGCTTTTCACCTGCCTCCAGCTATGGAGCTGGTTGGAGACCTGGCCTGCAACCTGGTTATGTGTGCCCTGGCTGAGAATTGAACCAGCAACCTTTGGATTCGCAGGCCAGTGCCTTATCCATTGCACCACTAGCCAGGGCTGATTATTTACTTCCATTTTGAGTTATTCATTTAGCATCATGTTACACATTGCTTTACATTATGGTCAGAAGTCACCAAGGAAGTGAAAATAAGTTCTAAAAATGTTGGTAACTGTTTGTGGAGTCAAAGAAAATCATGGTATAATGAAATGTGTGCCCCAAAAGATGATTAAACATTATCTGTAACAACTTGAAAAGAAGTGAGGCTCAGTTACTTCCCAACAATCTTCAAGCAACAATCCCTATGTGTGAGGAGGCAAACCTTCCCATGTGCCCTGAGCCATTCAGATTATGCCTCTTATTTCACAATAAGTGCTAGTAACACTCCCTGTCTTTCTCAAAGTATCCCAATTTGGGCAATTATATGATTACCCTATCCCTGGGGAACCTAGAAGCCTTGGATAATATTTAACCTCAGAAAACCCAAAGATATGCAGTAAATGATGCCTGAGGCCATTAGTTAAAGAGATAGAAAGAATCTAGAACTACGCTGCCTAATATGGTATCCACTGGCCACATAGGCTATTAAAATGAATTAAAATTAAATAAAATTTATTTGTAATAAAATGTAAAATTCAGTTCATCAGTAGCACAACCAATATTTTAGATGCTAGTATCCACTATATTGGGCAGAGTACATTTCCATCATTGCCTAAAATTCTATTTCTGGTCTAGAAGTCACCTTGAAATTCTTTACATTCCTTCATTATATCCATCAAAAACTCTAAAGCAACAATTTACAACAGGTGTGTTGCAAGAATTTTTAAAACATGCAATACCTAACCTTATGGTCAGGGCACTGATCTCTTCCCCTAGGTTGTCAAAGGAAAAAAAAAAAAAAAAAATGACATCAGCCAATACAATAGCCATCCAGTATAAATGCCCAGTCTTAAATGATAAACATATAGGTCATATAATAAAGTTGCAACATTATTGGTCATGTTTCATCTGATTGGTTCATTCTTGGTACCAGAAAGTCTTATATACAAGTATAAGCACCTAATTTTTTTTTAAAGTTACTTTGCAGTAAAAAAGGGTAGGTAATCACTATTTTTCTTCTAAGTTAATCAAAATTATATCTATGTTTTTGTCAGATCAGCCAAAAATCTATTTTTATCTGTGCTTTAGAATTTTTGTGATTAGTTTGTGTACCATGAGATGAAAGAGGTTGAAAATCACTGTGCTAAAGTTGAAGTGGGCAATTCATCCACAGATTAGTCTGATTTTCGACAAGTACAGTAAAATCTAACGAGAGCAGATTAGGTTTCCTAAAAGTCATACTTAATCCAGTTTGTGTCATTTCCCAAGACCTGCAGAAGCTTTCTAATTTTGCCCCGAAACCTATAAAAAGAATTGTGAGCTGCAAAAAAGAAAAATGAATAGGTTTATTCTGCTAGCTAAGCAGTTTAGCAGCAGTTTAAGATTTACTTTCTTACACCTTCCTCTTGAAACTTGACTTCTTTTTTGTAGAGTCCTTTGCAAAATTCCCTTTTTCTCGGAGTTCTTCCTGAATAGAATTTTATTATTTACATGTGGATTTGGGAAGTTTTTGGTTGCTACTTTGTAATACTTGAGGTGGATATTTTTCTCCTCCATATCCTGATTCTGATTAGTGTGTTTTTAATTTCTCACTTCTAAATTCCATTTTAAATTATTAGGTTCTATATAAAAACATAATAGCTACATTCAAGAGTTTATTACTAGGCCCTGGCTGGTGGCTCAGTGAATAAAGTGCCAGCCTGCAAACTCAAATGTCGCTGGTTCGATTCCCATTTGGGGCACATAACCAGATTGCAAGCCAGGTCTCCAGCCTGGTCTGTAGCTGGAGGCAGGTGAAAGGCAACCATAACCATACATTGATGTCTCTCTCCCTCTCTGACTCTCCCCTTCTTCTCTCTCTAAAAATAATAAATAAAATCTTTTAAAAAGAAAAAGAGTTTATTACTAATTGGAAATCTCTGACTCATGATATTACTTAATTTATAAAAACCACATGATTAAAAGATCAATCAATACAGGTACCAGTTCTGAAAAGGAGTTTGCATCCCTAATCTTATTCAAAAGTTTCTGAGTTTAATAACATAAATAAATTACACATCAATTGCCTGGAATATTTTTGCCAGAACATTCTCACCTCTAACTGCACACCTGGAATAGTATTTTATATATATACTACTATATATAGTAGTGAACCATCTATTTCTCATCTCTAAAACAGTGAACTTCTTTTGGTGTTCTCCTTGTTATTTTTGGTTGTTTGCTTATTGAACATGACAACTTGAACATACCTTTGTCTTCCAGTAGCTTTTTCAATAATAAAAGTTTTTCTTAAAGTCAAATTAAAATTAAAATGTGTAACAGAAAATATGTATTCCGCTGCAAGGATGACAGCAGGAAAAATAATCTCATCACCTTCACAAAGAGCCAAGTCAGAAACCACTCTCAACTTGTCTGAATTTTATTACCTGAATGTATTTTGAGACTTTTTTTTTTTAAAGATTGACATCACTCCCCTGATTGGTATGGCTCAGTTGGTTGGGTATCATCTCTCAGAGTGAAAGGTCGCTAGTTTGATTCCTGGTCAGAGCACATGCCTGGGTTGTGGTTCAGTCCCCAGTCAGGGTGTGTACAGGAGGCAACTGATCAATGTTTCTCACTCATAAATGTTTCTCTCCCTCTCTTTCTTCCTCCCTTCCCTTCTCTCTAAAATGAATAAGTAAAATCTTTTTTAAAAAGAATGACACCCCTTTTTATAGTACTGAGCAATAGCTATTATTAGATATTTCCAAAATACAAAAGAATACTTAGTTTCATATAATTTCTCTAAGATTACCACAGATTATTCTCAAAATATTAGTAGGAGTGCACAAATATCCTGGAAATGTGTTTTCCAACTCATTTCTGAGAGTGAAGACTGTACTTATTTTTAACAAAAATCCTTCATCTTGTTAATGGCTTTTGTTGTTGTTTATGCTATTATTATTGTCCAGTTTTACCCCATTCACCCTGCCCAGCCCACCCCTCACCCCCATAGTCAACACCCACAAAGTTGTCCATGTTCCTTGGTCCTTCTTATATGTGCAAAAGAAATGTTTGTATTTGTTTTCCTGTACCAAGCTGGCTAAGTAAATTCTCAGATATGCACACCAAGGCAACATCTAAGTGCTATGTAAAGGATCAGGCAATTAGAGAAGGAGCTTTGTCTGTTTAAATGTTGCAGTACAAAGCTCACCTGCTTCTTACCAGTATGTATATTTTTCATAGAATTGCTACACCTCAGATCCAGGCCACACTTAAGATCCTCAAGAACAATTGTTCTCTCTTCTACTTGTTTCGTGAAACCATGGTTTCTGCCAATCATCAAGGAAAGAATCAGAGTACTGTACAACCTGTTCTTCCTGTGAAGATAACCAAAACCACCCATGGCAATTACTCATTATTTTGAAGAGAGATGATCGAGAAGCTTTTTACTGTATCATGTTCTTAACTTCTCTTAATATCTCTATGCAATAATCGCCATGCCTGCCACAGTTCATTTGTATGCAACCTTTTATTCCCCGGGGCAAATCAGCCTTCCAAAGAATCAAAGGAGTCAATAAGGCCTTGGGTGAAACTCAGAATTCTGTAGTTGAAACTGCAGCCCAACTTTGCCCTGGCCCTGCAATGCTACTCAGAAGAGACAGTCCAAGAAACATGGCAGCCTCTGTGTAACCTGGACAACTCATGTCATCTCTCTATGCTTCTTTTTCTCATCGATGAAGTGAAGATAGTAACACTATTGACCTCGTAGGGTTGTGACAAGGATTAAATTAATTAACATCTGCAGATCACTCAAGAAGGACAGTGCTGGCCCATGGCAAGCACAATCTAAATGCTACCTATTACAACCTTCAGGTGTCTAGGCCTCTTGGTTTCCCCATTGCCCACCCTCCACTCAGGTCAGAACTTTTCACCCAACTGTAAGGCAGTGTTCCAAGATCTCTCCCTTTTCACTCTCTGGTTGAGTTTGATGCCCTTGTAGGCACCCTCCCAAGAAGTAAGAAGACAGTGAGAAGTAGAAGTTACCTGTTGTCTCCTTCCCCCACCCACAAAGGCCTGACAACAGCTTTTTAAATTTCTCCCCAGGGGGTCAGTTCATGCACTCTGAAAATATCCACACTGAACTTCTCTGCACCAGGCATAGGACAGACATGAACAACAAAGGTGAATCTGTGCTTAGAGTCATAAGGAGCCGACAGAAAAGTAGAGTCAATTAGGATACAGAGCAACATATTGCTGAAATCACAGAAGCCCAGGCTATTCAGGCAGACATCATGCTGACACTTATATAGCAGGTGGCATCCAGCAAGGCTTTCTGGAAGAAGGGGTATCCTATCCAAGCAGACATCTGGTAGATATGTAAGTTATTGAAGAGGTGTATGTTTAGGCAGAGGGAATTGCAGCTGCCAAACCCCAGAGGTGAGGATGGCATTAGAAAGCATGTGACTGGGAGGACAGAGGACATGGGGAGGAGAGGTTAGACTGAAAAAAGAAGGAGTGATCCTCATAACAAGCAGAAGGCATAGAGGCTTTTAACTATGAAATAAAACTGTCAGATAGGTGCTTTGGTCTAACTAGAATGATGACTCTGGTTGCAATGGGAAGAAAAGACTATTGTTAGTTACCATTCTTGGATCTGCTGGGGGCCTGAGCCAGGAAGACAAAGTGAAGGATCATGCAGGATGGATTTTGGAGTTCCTCTGATGTAAAAAATAATTAGATTTGATACTTACTGATTGGAGAGTGGAAGAGCAGGAGAAATCAAGAGTGATACCTCTAGGTACCTGGTTTAGACAGAGGTGGGCTTGGAAGGAGATGGTGCATTGTTGTGAGTGTTGAGTTTGGAGTTCAGCAGGCATTTGAACTTCTGGATCTGAGGTACCGGAGAAAAACTGGAATGAGGACAAACTCAGTAGTCACCAGCGTAGACATAGGTAATTTACAGAAGTATCATCCCAGGGGATGGAATAAAGAGGGAGAATGGCCAACACCCAGCATCTAAGGCTCACAAGAACGGATGGAGCTGCAAAGAGAAGAAGGCTCTGATGGAGACAACCTCAAAGCAGCCAGACAGACACATGGACACCAGGGGAACCTGCAGAAGAGGAACTAGCAGAGTCCAAGTGGTCAACTGTGTAAATGTTGCCAAGAGGTCAAGAAAGTAAGGACTGCGGGGTTTCTTCAAAAGGAGCAATAAGGAGGTCACCAGTAGCTTTGGAGAAAAATTCAACAGAGCCAAAAAAAAGTCTGAAAAAAAGTGTAGGAACAGAACACTTCCAAAAGTATCTACCAGAATCTTTCACTTTAATAGAAGCATAGATGAGGTGTCAAGAATTTCTTCATAACTAGCAAAGACTCATCAGCTCCTCTAAAATTACTCAGATCTGATCATGGAAGAGAAGAACCACTGCTAACGTGTCAGTGTCAGAGTTTGGAGGTGGCTTATGCAAATCAGTCTTCCCTGTAACCCTGAGCTAAGTGATAAGATTTTCTAATTTGCTTGCCCTTGTGTTCTTTCTATTCCGAAAGGCATGGACAGGGCTATTCTCTTGATGCATTCTCAACTATGAATTTTTCTTAAATCTCACTTCATACTTCAGACAATACTTCACAAATAGAGAAGAAGAGGTGCATGTTTCCCAATGTGGGTTTTTGTTAACTCTACAAGCTGTTTAACTGTCATCATGACATCTCTGCTATTTCAGCAGAGGTGAAGAATCTTTGCAAGTCACTCCTAAGACATTCTTGACAGCCAAGTCTACAACAGGTTACAGTAAAGGATGCTGCTGAAAGATATTTTATGGATCATTTAGCACATTTTTTAAGAGACTTTATTTATTTATTTTTAGGGAAATGGGATGGGAGGAAGACAGGGAGAGAAACATCCATGTGTGATTGCCTCTCATTCACTCCCAGTCAGGAACGCAACCCAAGCACGTGCTCTGACTGGTGACCCCTTGGTTCACAATCCACACAATCCACTGAGCCACACCAACAAAGCACATATTTTTTAAATCAGCTAATATATTCCCTGGAATATTCCTTTTGTTTTTTTCTGCTTTTAAGCTAATTGTGGCCACACTTTTCTCTGAGGTTACAATAAATTAGCATTTTAATAGAAGATGCACTTACTTTGCAGCATCTAATTTTTAACCATTTATTTGGTTATAATTTAAACTGAATCTCCTATTCATTACAGTGGCTGAAAATATTCAAGAGCAATCAACATGTATCAACATTATTTATTTACTACTAAGATTTTATATCCCTAGGAAAGTAAAATTCCAAAAATTAGTGACTATATCAGTGTTAACAAAACCTTAGGAGGAAAGTTAACCATTTGTAGACTTGTTTGGATCCAGAAGTTCTCAGTTGGGTTTTACTATTCTTATTCCTTTAAGAGAAAACCCAACAAAAACCAAACAAGCAAAAAGCTATTTTTTAATTTAAAAAGAAAAGATGCTGGGTGTGGCTCAGGGGATTGGCGCCAGCCTGAGAACCCAAGGGCCGCTGGTTCGATTCCCAGCCAGGGCACATAACCAGGTTGCAAGCCAGGTCTCCTGCCAAGTCTCCAGCTGGAAGCAGGCGAAAGGCAACTGTGCATTGGTGTTTCTCTCCCTTTCTTCCTCCCTCCCTGCCCTTCTCTTTTGAAATAATGAATAAAATATTGTTTTAAAATAATAAGTTGAGGGTCAAATTTTTTAAAAAAAGAAAAGCCCTGGCTGGTGGCACAATGGAGAGGCACCAGCCTGCAAACCCAAAGGTCCCTGGTTCAATTCCCAGCCAGGGCACATAACCAGGTTGCAAGCCAGGTCTCAAGCCAGGTCCATATGTGGAGGCAGATGAAAGGCAACCATACATTGATGTCTCTCTCCCTCTCTGCCTCTCTCCCTTTCCCTCTTTCTAAAATAATGAAATAAAATCTTTAAATAAATAAATAAAATAAAACCCAACAAAATGTATAGGATAGCCTACTAGATCCTGAATATAAAACACAATAATAATAAGCACTGAAAGGACAATTGTACTCCTGGTGGTGGAAACAGCGTGGCCACCCAACTTTCCCTATCCCTAGGTTGACCAAGTTAGATCCCTGCTTACCCCTACAGTAAGAACCTCTGATGGACTGTATACAAGGGAACTAATTTACATGGCTCTATCAAAAGTTGAAAGCAAGATGAGTTGGTACATCCAGGAACATCCAGGGGTTCCTTAGTCACCGGCTAGGAGCCCAATCTGAGATAAAAGAAGGGCGAAGTAGTCCTGGGTAAATAATTCAGAAACTAGTTTTGAAGGGTTTTCAGAGACTAAATACTATGTATTTGACCCCTGAATAACATGAGGATTGTGGGTGCTAACACCTGCTCCTCACAATAGAAAATCCACATATCACTTTTAACTCTCCAAAAACCCAACTAGCCAATACACAGTAGGAAGAGGGGTCAGGAGGAGAAACACATGTCCACACCAAAAAATAATAATAATAATAAATCTAGAAATATAAGGGGGCCATTTCTGCAGCCTGGAGAAATTTGGTAATTATACCACAGAGATGGGGGTGCTGAGTGGGTGAAGGACTGTCATCTCCTCCAGCAGTTGTTTCCTGTCACCTCTACCAATCTGCACTCCCACATCAGCCTGTGCTTCCCACCACCTTTCATTCAAAAGGTTGATTATGGCTGTCTGCCTGCTTGTCTGTCTGCCCCACTAGGCTGGGAGCACTCAAGCAACAGGGTTTTCTTGATCAAAGTATCCCTGACATTTAGCATAAGACATGGCACCTAGTAGGCAGGCATTCAAAAATGTCTAATGGGTGAGCAAATGCACTAATGAATGAATTCTTGAGTCCTACTCAGCAAACACACCTTCAGCATCACTTAGAGAAGCAGTCACACTGAACTCATCTGAAGAGCTCCAAACTCTGACAGATCAGGCTCTGGGATCCTTTCAGAGCTCCTAGTGCAGTGATGGTTGCTTTCTACCCGGACTGCACAGTGGGAGAGGCTGGAGACCAGGTGTTCCCGGGAGGCTTCTTCAGCTCTGCCCAAGTCACTGGTCCTTAGCACCTTAGACAATGCCCAGAACATCATAGAAGGTGCCAAAGGAATATTTATTGAAAGGATGAATAGTCAATCACCTGGCACTTCCTTTCCCTCCAAAGGTAGTCCTTTGAGAAACTAATTGAACTTCTTGCATAAAAACTTAAGTCCTGATTCAGGGGAGGAGAGCCAGGAAGCACTTGGGTCCTGATTGGAGGTTGGACACCAAGGCACAGGGACACTCTGCCCAAAATGTATGATTTGTGTGACAGGAAAGCTCAGCACGGAGGTGGGGAGTATGGATAGTGTTCTACCCCCACCACCCCAATCCCACCCCCACTCAGTGGTTCTCAATCTGAGCTGCACATTAGAACCACCTGAAGAGTCCTATAAAATTTCTGAACCACACCCCGGATTAATTAAAACAGAATCTCTGAACGTGGGATGCATGCTGTGTGGCATTGTTTAAAGCTTCACAGCTGCTTCCAGTGAGCAGCCAAGCTTGGGAAGGTGGCTGTCTATACAATCAATCAATCTGCCTCTTCAGTTCACAGGCAGCAAGCCCTCTCCACCCTGCACACGGTTTGGCTGCTGGCCGGGCCCCTCCATCTGTTTGGTGGCAGCAACAGTCACTGCTGCTTCTGTTTTCTAATCATTCTTATCTCTGCATATTCATGTGCAATGGCTTTACCCTGATGTAGAGGCCCAGAACAAGACTTTTGCAAAATTTTATAACTCATGACAGCACAACAAATGCACCTACATTGCCTTATAAGTGCATATGTGTTTGTGTACATACGTAAATATCATCTACCCAGAGTTTAACTTTGCTTTAGTTATTTCTTCGTGCTCAGAACACTGTGAGCATACCTCCTTCAGTTTCAAGACCAGGTGGCAGTTGAGATTTGTGATGAATCTTTTTCCCCCTCTAGTGGTCATACTGGGGCATGTCATCTCTGTGCAACAGGTTTCTTTCTCTTAGATCCTTAGCCTCTTCCAACAGCATCAGAGGAGACTGGTTAATTTAGGGCCTTTTGTTCTTTGCTGCTGTATTAGCTTCAGTGCAATCTACCCTCATGAAGAGGAAAACCCAATGAGACTTTAAGTCACTCCCCAACTTTCTCTCCTCCAAAGGACCTTCCAATAACACCTGAGAGAAGATAATAGTAAAGCATTGTTTATCCCCAAGCAACTTAACCTCTCTGTGCGTGTTTCCTTATCTGCAAAATCGAGATGACAATAGTACTCTTTTCATAGGGTTATACTATAAAGTACTGCCTGACATTGTTAATCATGAAATGTATTCTAAAGGTCCTAATTTTACTCTAGGATGATTTGTTCAAACATTCCTTTCTGCCAAACAATGCATGGATTATATTAAACTTCTTTAATAAGCATACCAGAGGCCACCAAGGTCTTCAGGCTTGGGGCAGTTCACAAATTTGGTTTATTCCCAGCCTCAAAGCATTTCCTCATGGCTCTTCTTATCTAGACCATGGGTTGCCAAACTAGGGTCCTACCCCCACCACCCCAATGCTTGGATTGTTTTATTTACAAAACAATCCAAGGCTTATTTTGTAAATAAAGTTTTACTGAAACATATCTACACTTATTTGTGTATGGTCTATGGTTGCTTCCATGTTACATTGCATAGTTGAGTTATTTCAACAGAGATCACATGACCTATAAAGCATAAAATATTTACTACCTGACCCTTTGTCCAGAGTCTGAGTTGTTCTGGACTTATGCCCAACTGTGTTTAGAGAGTGAAGATTCATAATCCACAAGCTAGCCTACACGAGAACCAGATGGAAAATGAGATTTCCTATTTCCACCTGCCACCCAGGACATTCCCAACACCAAGTTCACCTTCTCCCCTTCACTTTGTGGTAAAAAGTCTTAGTTTTCTGAACTGCAATGGTCTTAAAGGAGAAAAATTGAAAAGCATTTCAAATTTTAGCCTCATAGCTAGCTACTTTTGGACATTTTCTTCAATTTTCAGCACCCTCATCTCTTTTTTGAAATTGAGAATTATTGAACACTGGGCTTTATTCTTCCTGAAAATAACCAGAAAATGGGCTACTCACTCCTTCTGTTCACACAATCTCATTGAGCACTTGCAGCTAGTAGCTGGGAAATACTGTCAAGCAAGACTAACTACTACAGTGAGACTGACGAGTATATCCTACATCCAGGGTATAGTAAGCAGAGGGCCCCTAGAACTTGTGATAAAGTGGAAAGCATTACAGTTTGGGGATATGGAGAACCCACATTCACCATGGACTGGATCCTGGAGAGAACCCTTTGAGAGAATGAAGGTGGTCAGTTTGAAGGGCAGAGTGCATTCAAGCATAAGATCCCCTTTGGGAAGACGAAGATGGAATTGGGTTGAATGGAGTAACATGGCTCATTTACTTCTGTGAGATTGTCAGCATAAGGGCAATAGGAGGAGGTCAGAGTAGTAGGTAGCCTAGACGTTTTCCTTAACCTTTACAAGGTTGCCTGCCATGATGCACCCTGTGATGCTAGCTTAGTAAAGTGGTGAAAACACAAGCTGTGGCATCAGTGATAACCTGCCTGTGACCAGTTGGGCAACCTTGGACAGGTTACTCAACCTCCTGAGCTCTCGCTTGACCCAAATATCAAAGGTGGGAGATTCTTAGTTTCAAGTTGACATAATGCAGGTAAAGTACTCAGTGTAGCACCAGCCATCCTGCAAGGGCCTCACTATTGGAGATGCTAAGTTGAGGTGGGTAAGATCTGTGTCTTGCTCATCTTCTTACCCCCACCATCTAGCTCTGTGTCAGAAGATGAGAACTAGGCACTTAGGTCACATTCATTGCATGCTAGAGACAGAAGCAGTTTTAGACATCCCAGTGATGGCCAGAGACATGGGAAATACTTTAGGGACCAAGGACAGCAAGACTAAGCAGTCCAGGGGTGCTTCCTCAGGCTTAGAGCCATCTCTCAAATTTTCCATTCCAGTTTTGACCATGAAAATCATGTCCAGTCCCTGGAGAAGTGAGTGAGGATTGGGTGGAGGGAGGAGGCTGAAGTAATTAGATGATAGAAACAGCTCAAATCACCTGACCCTGATGACAAATAATCTCCATTCAAAAAGAATCATTCTACAATGGCTAAAATGGTTAGGAACCACAGGGCATGTGCCTCAGATGTCATTAGAGTGACATGATTTTTGGAAGCACTTACAGTAGTCTCTTAGAAACAAAAAAACAATGTCCTACTCTTTAAACTTTAACTACATGTTTTCATCTCTGTTTCTTGAAGGTCCTAGGATACTAAAAATTCATTTGGCCTATGTAATTACTCTCCTATCGAACTCTCCACATTTGTTACTCATTTATTCCTTGACTTTCAATGTTTTTGTCTTTCTCTTTACTTCCTCATAATGACAGCTTGTTGTGATTTAATTGCATTGTGAAATGGTAATTATATTAGTTCTCTAAGGCAAAATAATATTATATTTTTATGATTTTCAGAAGCAGTTCTATTTAAATAACTCTTTTCCAAACCAGGCAGGGTCCTGACTATTAATGAATGAGTATTTCTTCTATTTTTAGAAAGTATTTCAGTATTCATGAAATAGAGTCAAAGGTGTATGCTGTTGCTGAAATGTGCCTAAAGACCTCCAAACTATTCTAAGGCATTCTTTTTATTTCTTTTTTAAGATTTTATTTATATACTTTTAGAGAGAGGAGAAGGGAGGGAGGAAGAAAGGAAGAGAAACATCAATAGTTGAGAGATATATGGATCAGTTGCCTCTCTCATGCCCCTAACTGTGGACCTGACTGGGCAACCCAGCCGTGTGCCCTGACTGGGAATAATATCAGTGACCTTTCAATTCGCAGGCTGGTACTCAATCCAATTAGACACACTAGCCAGGGCAAGCACTCTTTTTAGAAGATCTCTACAAGAGTCTGCCTTGTCACAGAACACAAACAACTTTGAAGAGCTAGAAAGTAGCTAATCCTCATTCATTTCTTCAGCAAACATTTATTGCATCTCTAGCATTGGTCAGGGATAACGTGAGATGCTAGAGTGAAAAAACCAGCCTGCCCTGGCTGGTGTGGCTCAGTGGACTGTGTATCACTCGCTCTGTGAACCAAAGGGTCACCAATTCAATTCTCCAACAGGGTACATGCCTGGGTTTCAGGCCAGGTCCACTTTTAGGGGCATGCAAGAGGCAATGCAACCACACACTAGTGTTTCTCTCCCTCTTTTCCTCCCTTCCTTCCCTTCTTTCTAAAAATAAAGAAATAAAATTATTTTTATATAACTCAGCCTCTGATATCAAGTCCAGTCATTAAGATACAATGCCACAGATTCAGCTGCGCAACAGCACATTTGAGAGCACAGGGCAAGACCATCTAGCCCTATGGGGTGATTGGGAGAGATTGCCGGGAGAAGTCAATGCTTGACTTGAGCCTGGAACAGTTGGCATTGTAAGTACATTGCCAAGACAGAATGCTGAGAAATGAGCACTTTGGTGACAAGAAAATCCGGAAGGGCTGGAGTGCAACTTCATGCAGAGAAATGAATAGAGATGAGCATCTGAAGAAAGAAGACAGGTGCTCTTTCCATCATTACCCTTTTCCCTCTCCAGTTGCCCACTGAATCTCCTTGTGGTGCTTAAAAGGAAAAGACACAACCCTGCATTCAAGGACCTCACACAGTCTCATGGTGAAGGCTGATATATATGCAAATAGTTACAGTGTGGTATGTTACACACTAAAATAGAGGTTGAGCCCTCGCTGGTGGCACAGTGAATAAAGTGGTAGCCTGCAAACCCAAAGGTCACTGGTTCAATTCCCAGCCAGGGCACATAACCAGGTTGCAAGCCAGGTCTCCAGCCAGCTCTGTAGCTGGAGGCAGGTGAAAGGCAACCATACATTGATGCTTCTCTCCCTTTCTTCCTCCCTCCCTGCCCTTCTTTCTAAAAATAATAAGTAAATCTTAAAAATATAAAATAATAATAATAATAATTAAAAAATAGAGGTTGATAGACAACTCTTTTGGAAGAATTACCGAAATTCCCATTAAAAAGTGACTTTAGAGCTGAGCCTTAAAACTATCATGGGATTTCAGAAAGAGGAAATAGCATATGCAAATAATTGGTGTATACGAGGCCTGTCCCGAAAGTATCAGCTTTGCAAACTGTTTTTTAATTATATTGACATTGGCTCAATACTTTTGAGACAGACCTTAGTATGTTTGACTGAATGGTGTCCTTGTTAACTTACAAATATTTTATTCCTGGAATCTCAAGTTCCAAAGAGGAAGAGGGTGCAGTTGAGATGAGAGAGGTAAATAGAGGCCAGACCATAAGCAGCCTTATAGAATGTGCTAAGGAATTTGATGTTTACCCAATAGGCCATTAAAAATCAACAAAGGCTCTTAGGTGAGGGGGGAGGGGGTATAATACGGTCATCTTCACATTTTGAAAGGTTTATTCTTTCTAAGGTTGTAGTATTGCAGATAGAAAGGAACGGTTCTGAGAACTATTAGTACATGCTTGGTCTGCCCTTAGAAAAGGAAAAATGACTGTCATTATCCTTTATATATTTATTTCTAAAATATTTCTGTTTTTAGGCCCTGTCCAGGTAATTCAGTTGGTTTGAACTGGCATCAGTATGCCAAGGTTGTTTAATTCCTGGTCAGGGCATATATATAATAATTAACCAATGAATGCATGAATAAGTGGAATAACAAATTGATGCATGCAGTCTTTCTCTCTCTCTCTCTCTTTCTCTCTCTCTCTCTCTCATCACTTTTCAAAAGTATTTCCACTTTTAAGCATTCCTTCCACATTTATAAAACATTACTCAATTTAGGATCCTCTTATCCCACCTCAGACCTCTTTAATGTTTTTCTTTACAACTCACAACAAAGCCAGTTAAGAAAATCTACTTGATCTCCATCTTAGAAAATTTATTGATTTATGAAATGGTTTTATACACTCAGTAATACACTAATATACTTAACAATTAGCTCTTCTAGAGGCTAACGTCCTAATTTGGAGTGTTGGCCAATTTCCATAGTCTAAATACTGCTGCCAAAGCTAATGTCACACTATTGGTGTGACATTATTGAAGAGGAAGTTGGGAGCAATGTGCAATATTACACTGTTAGATGACATATCCATCACATGGACATAATAGATGTGCGCAACTCAAGAACAGAGAGAGTAACATGTAGTCAACTAATTAGGAAATAATGAATTTATTTCCTAAGGGAAAAGCAATACCACCTGAAAAGTGGTATGATGTGTAAAAATTAATGGGAAGCCAGTTAAGAATTGTAATATCTACTCTAATTTGTTTACCTATTATCACATGGCCATACTGATATAACATAAAAGGCTACCCATTTCCTATTTAATATTAACTAAAAGTGTAAGTATTGACCAAAAATTTAAAATATGGATTTTCTTTTGTCTAGTTCATAGAGTCAATTATGTAAATAAAAATGAAATTATTTAAGGTCTACTTAAAATATGACTGAGGATTAGAATCTAACATTGCTTATTGATTGCCTTCAGACTGTTCCTTCTATTGAAATATTTGTAAAAGGAAAAGAAAAATGCAATGCACAACTCTGAGACAAGTTATCCTATGAAACTCACACAACTCTCTACCAATATACAAGAGCAGGTCCCCATTAGAACAAAATGGGAAACTCAGTTTGCAGGAGGGTGCAGACATGCCACTGGCCCCAAATGCTGGAGCTACAGCCTGTGCAAACACGTCCATTTGTTTCAAAGCTTGTCCCTCTGCATGGAGGGTGATTCCTACCACCCCTGGCCAGAAAAAAACTGCCAAAATTCACAGTTAACCTCAATATCTCCAGAAATGATACCAGGTGATGTTGGGGTGAGAACCAGACAGGTCTGGGTGGGATCCTGGCTTCATCTCATACTGGTTGCTAGTTTGGGGTCAAGTCAGGTAAGTTCTCTGAACCTGGGTTTCCATTAACTTAAAATGAGGAAAAAATATCAAGTGCTGTTGAACATTAAACATATAAAGTAGTTTACATAACAAGTGGTAATGTTGAAAACACAAACAACAGTGACAACCAAAAAAACTACCTAGGGGCATATAAAGATGATTCTCCCTTTCCCCTGCCCACCCAGGCACCATTAGCAACTTGGAAGATAAGCAAAGAGGGTTTCTGGGCTTTTCTGCTCTGGTTGGCTTGGCTCACTTGGTTAGAACTTCATCGTACACAAGAAAGGATGTTAGTGTGATTCCCAGTCAGGGCACATACCTAGGTTGCAGATTCAGTCCCTAGTTGGGTCGTGTACAAGAGGCAACTAATTGATTTTTCTGTCACATTAATGTTCCTGTCCCTCTCACTCTCCCTCTCTTCCCCTCTCTCTAAATCAATAAGCATGTCCTCAGGTAAGGACTTAAAAAAAATAAAAAGAAGTTACATTAAGACAGATTCTTTACTTTCTGTCAATAACTTTGCTTGACTGTCTTTGAAAAAAATCTATCTTGAAGGAAGAAGAGATTGGTGGAGAAAACATGGTAGAAAGAGTAAGAATATTATGGATATTCTTGGATATCTATATTCTTATGAATGCTATATATGAGGATGAATATTAAATAGATTCATTGGGGTGATAATCTTGTGGTATATACAAATATGAAATCATTCTGTTGCACACCTGAAACTAATGTGTCAATTATACCTCAATTTTTTAAAAAGCAATATGTATTATGGAGAAATTTTTCAGGAATAATTAGGATACAATTAATTTGTAATTAATACAATTACAAGATAGAGTTTGAGGATTTTTAACCAATAAAGCAGTTTGGATTCCTTGCAATCAGCTATCATATAGGATAGATAATGAGGATATTCTATTTAAATTAATTTGTTTCTAATCTTCCCACTTTCCATTAAGGGACAATAAATTTTGGTTCATAGGGCCTTACTGACTAATTCTTAGCCTGGGATCCATGAATGTGATAACGGGAGTCAATGAGCCATTTAATAGTTGGAAAAACACCAAGACTTAACATTTACCTGTAATACAGCTGTGCAGACTCATTAAAATGTTATGGTTCTTTGCTTTCTTCAGGAATTATATCAAGTTATTGCAGTTAGTTGTTACCTTAGGTAGCTTAGCTATTTATGGGATCATTGTTTTAAAATACAGGGTCTGTATTGGGAGAGGCACAGCCATAAAAATCCTAGTTCTAGCCCTGGCTGGTGTGGCTCAGTAGATTCAAAGCAAGGGGGCACTGGTTTGATTCCCAGTCAGGGCACATGCCTGGGTTGTGGGCCAGGTCCCCAATTGAGGGCACATGAGAGGCAACCACATATTGATGTTTCTCTACCTCTTTTTCCCTTCTTTCCCTTCTCTCTGAAAATAACTAAATAAAATCTTTTAAAAAAATAAAATAGTGCTCATTTCAGCAGCACATATACTAAAATTGGAATAATTTTAGAGAAAATTAGCATGGCCCCTGCACAAGGATGACACACAAATTCGTGAAGTGTTCCACATCTTTTTTAAAAAATAAAATAAATAAAATAAAAATCTCCAGTTCTAAAAGTTTAGACATCTAAACTGAGTTAATGAATGTATTATGTCTGAGTTAATGAATGTATTATGTCTGAAACAAAAGAAAATTGGCTAATCAAGCAAAATAATTTATAAAGTAATATTTTCATAAATTTATATACAAATGTACTTTTTCTATATAGAATAAGAAGAGTTTTACAGATACATCTGCATTTCAAAAATGAATGTTACGGTGGATAAGGCACTGGCCTGCAAACCCAAAGGTTGCTAGTTCAATTCCCAGTCAGGGCACATAACCAGGTTGCAAGCCAGGTCTCCAGTCAGGTCCATAGCTGGAGGCAGGTGAAAGGCATTGATGTTTCTCTCCCTCTCTGCCTCTCTCCCTTCCCCTCTCTCTGCAAATAATAAATAAAATCTTAAAAAAAAAATAGCTTACTACTAAATATAAGAAACTCTGGGAAAAAGTTATGTATCATATTACTTCTACTAAATGTAATAAAATAATATTTTTTTTAAAAATGTGGAACACTTCTACTAAATGTAATATGATACATAACTTTTTCCCAGAGTTTCTTATATTTAGTAGTAAGCTATTTTTTTTTAAAGATTTTATTTATTATTTGCAGAGAGAGGGGAAGGGAGAGAGGCAGAGAGGGAGAGAAACATCAATGTATGGTTGCCTTTCACCTGCCTCCAGCTACACACCTGGCTGGAGACCTGGCTTGCAACCTTATTATGTACCCTGACTGGGGGATAGAACCAGCGGCCTTTGGGTTTGCAGGACGGTGCCTATCCACTGCACCACCAGCCAAAAGCTATTTTTGTACCTTCTTTTATGAAGCTATGAAAATTAATGTGTAATATGTTGTTCTTACAGAATTATGAAATTTCATGTTGCAAAACGAAAGTTTAAAGAAACATTACGCCCATACGATGTAAAAGATGTCATCGAGCAATACTCTGCTGGTCATCTGGACATGTTGTGTAGAATTAAAAGCCTTCAAACACGGTAAGCAATGAAAATGTTGTCTGTTGTCAAGAAAAGGCATAGAAACTATCTGGAAGAACTCTGTAGTAGAAAAAAATTCTTAAATTCCACAGTTGTAAATAATTTTTAGTGGACAACTGGACGTAGCTTTTCAAATAGATTTATTTAAGGATGTAAATCAGATATTAAACTCCTCCAACTATGCAGTATCTCGTGTCCTCATCTGTAAAAACAAGGATAATGTTAGGTCTTGCCTCATAGGATTGTCATGAGAATTGAATGAGTTAACTCATTAAATGGGTGCTCCATAAATGTTGATGGCTGTTCTGATGTCATCTGAATTATCACTGCTGCTGCTGTTTTGTTATTATTAAAAACTTAGCCATCCTTCAAGAATAAACTAGTCTTCCTCTTTCATTAAACTTTACCTGGCTATCCAGCCCACAAAGATAGACCTTTCCCTTGTCTGACCACCCAGAGCATGTAAAGTCTCTTACTGAGAGATAACAGCATTCAGAATCTGGGTGTGCTGTGCCAAAGTCAAGACTGGTTGGCTCTTGTATTGTTCTGGTTGTAGGTTTGTTCTTTTTCCTTATGACTAAGACTGAGCCTTTTCCTTCCTTCTTGTCCTCTAAATGCTAAGCACACTCTGTCTTTCCAGTGAGCATTTTATTGAGTGATTAAAGAAATGAGTTCAACATGTTATTCCAACTTTATATGTTTGATTGTTTTATCTTGAAGGCAAAATATTTAGTCAATTCAGTTTTTAAAGGCTCCTGCTTTACTATCAAGCACAAATTACCAGCATCTGTGATTAAACAGTTCTTAAAATGCAAGGACTTAGTCTGAAAGATTGCCTGAAACATCTCATACAGCACACTTAGCCCAGGGTAAGGGCTATACTAGATGCTTAGTAAAACACCTGTTGATCAGTTATAAAAAATTACAACTTGTTCATTCATTTTTTTCAACAGATACTTATTGAGCCTCTAATGTATACCATGTACTGCGGACATCCAAATATTAATAAAATAATGACCCTGTCCTTTTGAGCTTACAGTTTAATAGATTAGATGTCATAACAGAAGGTAGGCACTGCCTGCATCTCTATGCAGCCAACGTAAACTGGAAAGGTGACTCAGTACTCCTGATAATTCCACTGTAAAACACACAAAAAGGAAGAAAGTACTATAATTCCCATTTAAGCTGATTGAATCTCTTTAGAAATTGTTTTAACTCATCCTGTGGTCATGTTACAATCATTGCCTAAGTGGTGGTGGTCTTCAAAGTCCTTTAATAGAACTGTCTGTGGGTCCCAAGGTTTTTATAATATTGAACTGCTACAGGATTTCCAAAACTAATCTAGCATATTTTCAAACTAGAATTCTAGTAGCTTTCTTATCTGTTTATCTCCCACATATCAGATGTACAATAAGTGTTTATTAAATAATCTGTTAATATGAGATAATCATAACTATGATTTTGTTATTTTTTTCTTTAAAAAATATGGAACACTTCACAAATTTGCATGTCATCCTTACACAGGCACCATGCTAATCTTCTCTGTATCATTCCAATTTTAGGATATGTGCTGCCAAAGTGAACACTTGTTATATTTTTAGTTGAATTCAGAAAACACTTGGTCAAAGATAGAAACAAATTGCTTTGTAGTTTAAGACAATTCTGCCTCCAGAAGATTACCCATAAGTAGTTTCATCATGGACCAGAATAATGAGAAATTAATCTTATGTGTAATTCTCATGTTAAGAAAATAAGGACATCCACTGAAATGAGTTCATTTTAATTTTCTATTATGTAAGTTAAAGATAATTGCACTTAATTTTTTCTTTCAAAACACTTCTTTTTGGCCTTGGCAACCTCCATCATCAGCGTTCATAATCAGATGTCCTCTTTCTCTAATAGTGTTGATCAAATTCTTGGAAAAGGGCAAATCACGTCCGATAAGAAGAGCCGAGAGAAAATAACAGCAGAACATGAGACCACAGACGACCTCAGTATGCTTGGCCGGGTGGTCAAGGTTGAAAAACAGGTACAACTGAATGATAATGGTTTTTCAATCAAAACTGATTATAGGCAGTTGGATGCATTTTAGTGATTAATATATTTTAAAAATAGATGTTAATTATTTAATTAAAATCAAGACAAACTTAAGAGAGTGAATAAAATTAAATTTTCTTTGTGCATAGACAGAATTCTCTAAACACTTGGACTTTCATTTAAGGAATAGAAAATTTCATCCAGTCAAACAGGAAGCAATTGTAGGTTTTCAACAGTAAGATTAAAAAATACCTATTTTTTATTTGTGTTTTGGTTATTTTCATTGTCTCCCCTTTAGGTCACTCTTGTAAAAACAAAATTTATTATGGCAATTATGGTACATTGAATATTTGTTAACCCTCAGCTGTATCTAATACAAAGGCCATTTTCCAGAAATCAAATTGCTCTGCTCCCCCAATTTAATAATAAATATTTCAGGTAGTAATTCTGAAGCATTTTGTGCCTTTATTTTTAAATTCAGAACCACTTAAATAGATTGATATTTAAGCCTTTGATTTTATTATAGAATCAGCTCCTTGCTATACTGCAGTGGAGTTCCAGTACCCCTTCATAGAAGAAGCTTAGGAAAATCAACCTGACTGGACTAGGGAGTTTTCAAGTTGTATTCGTACCATGATCGTATAGTTTTTGAGAAGATCAATTGACCATTTTAAAGAACTGAGGGAGAGGGTGGCAGTAAAGAGTATGTAGAGGTCAAGCACCCGTCTCCTTCTAAGTCCCCCCTTGGCACTACCACCGCTAGACATCACATTCTAAAATGGTTCTAAATGAACAAATAAATAATTAATTGGATTTAATGGTATAAAATCGCAGGTCTGCATTATACTTACACTCGGTTTTTTAATGTATTAGCATACCCTGATTTCTTTTTTTTTTTTTTTTTTTTTTAAATTCTGGAAGTGAAGCCTATTCTTAATAACAGGTTATAGTCATATGTAATTATTCTCCCCATTTTTAGGTGCAGTCCATTGAGTCCAAGCTGGATTGCCTACTAGACATATATCAACAAGTCCTCCGGAAAGGCTCTGCCTCAGCCCTCACTTTGGCCTCATTCCAAATCCCACCTTTTGAATGTGAACAGACATCAGACTATCAAAGCCCTGTGGATAGCAAAGACTTGTCCAGTTCCGCACAGAACAGTGGCTGCTTAACCAGATCAGCTAGTGCCAACATCTCTCGAGGCTTGCAGTTCATTCTGACGCCGAATGAGTTCAGCGCTCAGACTTTCTACGCGCTTAGCCCTACTATGCACAGTCAAGCAACCCAGGTGCCATTGAGTCAAAGTGATGTCTCCTCAGTGGCGGCCACCAACAATATTGCAAACCAAATAAATGCGGCACCTAAGCCGGCAGCCCCAACAACTTTACAGATCCCACCTCCTCTCCCAGCCATCAAGCACCTGCCCCGGCCAGAGACTCTGCACCCAAACCCCGCAGGCTTACAGGAAAGCATTCCTGATGTCACCACCTGCCTTGTTGCCTCCAAGGAAAACGTCCAGGTTGCACAGTCCAATCTGACCAAGGACCGTTCTCTGAGGAAGAGCTTTGACATGGGAGGAGAAACTCTGTTGTCTGTCCACCCAGTGGTGCCCAAGGACTTGGGCAAGTCTTTGTCTGTACAAAACCTGATCAGGTCGACAGAGGAACTGAATATACAGCTTTCAGGGAGTGAGTCAAGTGGCTCCAGAGGCAGCCAAGATTTTTACCCCAAATGGAGGGAATCCAAGTTGTTTATAACTGATGAAGAGGTAGGTTCGGAAGAAACAGAGACAGATACTTTTGATGCCGCACCACAGCCTGCTAGGGAAACTGCTTTTGCATCAGACTCTCTAAGGACTGGAAGATCTCGATCATCTCAGAGCATTTGTAAGGCAGGAGAAAGTACAGATGCCCTTAGCTTGCCTCATGTCAAACTGAAATAAGTTCCTCATTGTCTTTCTAGGCATAGCAGTTTCTTTAGCCATACATATCATTGCATGAACTATTTTGAAAGCCCTTCTAAAGTTGAATTTGCAAGAATCAGGAAGAACATGAAAGGCATTTTATAAGCCCATTATCTTTTAATTGCATGAAAATGCATGTTTAGGGATGGCTGAAATTCCAAGGTACAGCTTACGTTAACCCACTCACTTACTAACGTGCATTAAGTTAAAAATCCTGAGAAACCAAATATGGCTAATGCTATGGAGTGTATAAAAATTAGGTAATTTAGAAGATCCAACTCTGTATTTTGGAATTTTGGGAGTAAACACCTTCAAATTTCAGCCATTTCTGCTTTTGCAATTAAATGCAAGATACATTTCCAGAATTAGGCCATAATGTATATTTAAACACAATGGCTCTTATCAACAGCTGCTAATAAGGTACCAAGTAAAACAGAATTTGGGAATAGTAGAAATGGCTGCTTATTTCAAGATATATTTGCCAACCCATTCCTATTCAGCTATGTTATTATTAATGTAATTTGAATGTCAATACCTGTGCTTTTCGGTGATTTAACGCTGTAGCAAGCAATGTTGCACATCATTTTCATGTTGTTCTTTACGACAAGAATGTTCTTCAAGTAGAAAATGTGCAAATCATGAATTTCGGGGCCAGTGAAGCAAGTCGACTATCTGACACATTTGACTTTATGGGAACATATTCCCTAATAGCTGACTCAAGTTTATAAGTACCAGCTTCTGTATAATCAAATGAAATATTGATCAGCAGAATGGCCAGTGTGATTGGGCTGACTTCTCTCTGCAGTGGTGCCAGCCCGGGCTTGCCAACACTGCCCCCAGAAAGGGGAAGCGTGAGGAGCTATTTCCACTAAGCTGATTCACAGGCAGGGAATGAGACATGTGAGTGAGGCTGAGATGGGAAAGGCTTGAGAAGAACCCGGACACAACACTGGGAATGAAGTAAAGTTCAAACAAAGGACTTCCCCTCCAAGGGCAGTGAGAGGGAGAGAAACAAACCAAAATAAGAGAACTCAATTTTTTTAGAAAATAAGTACAGCTAAGGAATTCAACTACCTAAACATTGTATTCTTATATATAAATAGAGAATTTTGCAAGGTATTTATTTTTTAATATGCCCTGAATGTTTTTTGCTATTATGTAGTAACTTTTGCATAGGAAAGGGTAGAACTAAACCTCGTTTACTTTTTATACCATAGTGAACTTTCTATTCTCCCCCAAGAATGTTGCCCCAAATATGAAATGATTGGTTTAGTTTCCTGATATAAACATTTATCATTAGAAGCCAGGTGACACTGGCAGGGTCTGCAAATAAAAACACTTCATCATATAACATGACAACAAAAAGCCCAAGAGAAACAAAATTGAAAAGCATATCTACCAAAAAGCAAGCAATGCTGACTGCTTGTTACAAACTAGTCTAGTGATATCAGACCAGCAGAATTTCAGCCAAGAGAATGGCCTTCAAAAGCAAGATAGTGCTTCAATCCAGTTCAACTCTAGCCTCAGGACTTTGGAAAAACCTTCTGCCCCTTGGCAGGCAGTGTTGCCCCCAGAAAAACTTCTCCAGCACCCAAAAGAATGAGCAGGGATATCAACCAAGTACCCCAAAGCAAGAGGGGACCCTGAAACCTACCAATGCTTCCAAGTTCATTCTCCCAACTGGCTCTTTCCACCCCATACTCCGCCCTTCTTTTTCTTCTCCATTAACTGCTTGTCAGTTCCCTGCTGCTATTTTTCTTCTAAACTTCACCAGGCTTTAACCAGCCTCCATCAACAAGTAAACCACTTCCCCACTCTACCTAAAATGTGCTTCTCAACTTTTTAAAATCCTTGTCCCTTTTGCCAGACACTGAAATTTTGAAAACTTCCTCTTCTCACCTGCCCTTGAGTTTTAGCACACTCCCTGGGAGTGGATAGTTCAAAATCTTTGCTGCTGGAAGAACAGAAGATAGAATCTAATTTTACACACCAATTGAAAGGATTTTATCAAGCTTTTAAAGTGATCATTTTCATTGTTGAAGCTTAGAATCTTAGTAAATTATCAAATGCAACTTTTAATCTCCACTCAACGTGAAGTTGTGATACACCCTCTACAAGAGGTAACACACACGCACGCACACACACACACACACTTCCACTGACCTAAAGCCAGATAGATACCTGTCATGCACTTGGAAGAAGAGGATGGAGGCAGCAACTTTCAGGTAGCACTGATTCTCAGACATACTTTGTCCTGGGTCAGATGCCACTGGCAGCAGAAATTCTGAATGTATTGGGGACCCCTTCTTGGGCTTCTATAGGCGTCAAACATAGTACAGTTCATTCAGCATAGCTGAAGACAGAAGATTGAGAAACAAAACCTATAAACATCACTGAGGTCTTAATTGTAGCAAATGCGATAAACCATGTTGTGAAAAACTTTTGTACATTGAAGCCATGACCATATTGTGTCTACCTTACTCTAGCACACAAAAATTCTTGGATGTTCAAAGATAGTTGCCTTGTGTGAAAAATGTAGGGTTCTGTCTGTTGTATTTCTCTCTGGGGAGTTCAGAGAGGCTCCCATTTACATCTAGCCAGTCCCAGTGGTCAATCCCCAACGGTGTCTTGAAGCACAGTTTAGCTGAGCACTGAGTAACCGCGTGCTTCCTCTGCTCAAGTTTGTCAGCCTTCTTCAACCTGCTGGGTGGATCGAGCTAACGCTTGGTGGCAAACATCCCTTACATGCGGCTAAGTAGAAAAAATGCTCAGATCTAAATGTTCGCATTGTTGTTCAACTAAACTAATATCTGTAGACTGCAAGTTTTGTTTAAAGGAAGACACTTTATGGAGTTTTTAAGTCTTCATCTCCTATTTTAAGGTGCCTTTCTCACCTCCTGTTGACTCAGTGATTCTGAAAGTTCTTAATCTGCAAGGAAAACTGGTCTGATAGAAAGGAGGAAAACAGGCACAAAGTGACAAATTCTCATGCCCATTTGCAAAGCTAAACTATAAGGAATAATGACACATGAGGAACTAAATTAATGGCTCACTTAAGAAAATATCATAAATGTTACCTTATCTCCCCAAAAGCTGATTTTTTATTTTTTGCCTTAAAATGACTTGGTTGTGTTTTTGTAAAAGAAATTTAATTTAATATAATTACGTGCATTTAAGTGTTGGAAAAGTTATCTATAACAATGCAATTGTCTATCTCCTGAAAATAAATCAGGAATACTGTATCCATTTCAAGCTACCATTAAAATGCAATTTCCTTTGCTCCCTTTCACTGGGATTATTTGTTTTAAAGTAAACCATTAAAAGATGTCTAAACAACTAATATGACTGATTTTATCTGGAATTAACTGGTAGGTTTTGAACGGATTGGTCCCAGTCAACCAAACTGACTATATACAAACTGGGGGCTAAAGTATAAAAATTATTTTTTGTGCCCTGGCTGGCGTGGCCCAGTGGACTGAACACTGGCCTGTAAACCAAAAAGGTTGCTGGTAGCCCTGGCTGGTGGCTCAGTGGATGGGTGCTGGCCTGCAAACCCAAAGGTCACAGGTTCAATTCCCAGTCAGGGCACATAACCAGGTTGCAAGACAGGTGTCCAGCCAGGTCCCCAGCTAGAGGCAGGTGAAAGGCAACCATACATTGATGTTTCTCTCCCTTTCTTCCTCCCTCCCTGCCCTTCTCTCTAAAAGTAATGAATACAATCTTTAAATAAATTTAATTTAATTTTTAAAAATGGTTGCTGGTTTAGTTCCAGTCAGGGCACATGCCTGGGTCTCTGGTTGGGGCCCTGCAAAAGGCAGCCAACGGATGTCTCTCTCCCTCTCTTTCTCCCTCCTTCCCCCTCTCTCTAAAAATAAATAAATAAAATAATATTTTGCACTGTTGCTGAAGAAATAACTGGTCATTTGGAAAGAGAAGAGGTTTTTAAATGTTTTTGAGGATTTTATAAGAAAAATAATTTATTATTGATTTGATTTTTTCTTTAAAATTAGGATATCAAACCTTAGATATCTGTGCATGTGAGCTTCGTGTTAACTATAATAAAAGGGTTTGTTAAACAAATGACAGGAGTGGTGACCAGCCAGAGCCCACATGCTGTCAGCCCTAACTACTCACAGTTCCCATGGTAAGCACCCACCCAGCTCTGCCTTTTACTGGGACAGGGCTTCTGTTCCAAAATGGATCTTTTCCTTCTTCCCTGAAAAATCCCCCTCTTTCTGCTCCACCAATAAGTATGCAATCTGTGTCCATGATTAATTCCAGGGAAATGATTTTAAAAGAGGCTCAGAATGATAGAATTCTGGAATACAAAGCAACAAACCCCTAACAGATGCATTTTAGGCAGTAGCAAGATTAATGAGGATAACAAGAGGGGCCTTTCCATCACGGCTCTCAATGAAATCAAAAAGATGTGTGCCTATTCTACCACTTTCCAAAGAGCACAGTGAAAATAAAACTGTGTATGAAACATGCTTGCTTGGACAACTTAAAAGGGTAAACCACTTCCAAACACTTTTGAACTACTTTAGCAGTACCTCTTCCACCCACCATGTGAAATCAAGATATACTTATGACAATTATTCTGTCCTAACCATTGATAAATACAGGCTCTCAGACCTTGAAGTAGCCACTTGTATTAGCCTGGTTTCAACTGCTTCTAAAATCTAGTACATCAAATCAATAAACGTAATACACCACCAATAAATAAATAAATAAATAATAAATAAAATCTAATACAGTAAAAATTGTTTCTTTAAATCTTTTTAAATTTGCACTAATTGCAATAAGACAACTGTCTAGCCAACCTAATTCCACATTATTGAGGTTTTTACTACATTTCAAAGCAGAAATTTATCAGAAACATTATGTGCAAACTATAAATTTATATGCTACCCTGGAAATCATAGCACCACAAAACTGGTGGGTAGAAAATATTTTTCTATTCAAATTAAATTAATCCAAAGGTATATTTGTACAATACATTTCTCTTTGCCCATTCACATGATTCACTTCATTTCTATTATAATTTTGTTGGCCAGTTTAAGACCAGCATGCTCTAGGATAGACACAAGGGTCTAGGAGTTCCCATACATTGTCACAACATCTACACCTACTTTTTTTTTTTTTTTTTTTTTTTTTTAATTTAAAAGATTTATTTGGCCAGCTGTACAAGCAGGCTGAGACCGGGAAGGCAGGTCAGTGTCAGCAGCTAACAAAAGAAAGGCAGGGATTTTTAAAGCAGACAGGAAGAGGGTAGTTGAAGGGACTCTGTTGATGTCTTTGGGGGACAGAGAGCCTTACTACAAAAGGAGAGTTACAGGTTTGCAGGGGCCAACTAGAGATCTTTTTTTTAAGATTTTATTTTATTATTTTTAGAGAGAGGGGAAGAAAGAGAGGTGGAGAGGGAGAGAAACATCAATGTACGGTTGCCTTTCACCAGCCTCCAGCCACATATCTGGCTGGAGACCTGGCTTGCAACCTGGTTATGTGCCCTGACTGGGAATCGAACCAGCGACCTTTGGGTTTGCAGGCCATTGCCTTATCCACTGTGCCACCAGCCAGTGATACACTTACTTTTTCACCTTTTCACTGACATATTCTTTTTCTTATCTACCGCTGGTCATCTCTCCATTAACTGCTGCCTCTTCCTTTCCCCTGTGCCCACATTGCTGTGGTTACCCTCCTGGATTGTCACACACTACTTACTCATGCCTGTGACCCCAAGTAACAAAGTACTCACACCTTTCCATTGCTAAAGCTCAGGGTGCCACTTGCAGTCATGAGTCATAAAAACATCACACCACACACATCCTAGATTAGATGCTCTTGAGCACCTGTGAAGCCCCTCACCTGAGCCCTCTGGGCAATGCTGCAACGCCTCCTGTTACCAGAAATCCTGCCACGGGGCTTCATGGTGGGGAGGCCTCTGCCACTCCTGGATGGGAACTCTTGCCTTTGAAGGAAAACTGTTCTGCTCTGGACCCCCAAGACCTGAGTGTCCCTGTTACTCCTCTCCTTCCCCATAGCCACCACATCTCATTCTCACTCTTTTTCCTCTAATTATAAGAAAGCTTCTCTTGTATTACCAGCAATACTTCAGAACTTACCTTCCTCTTTATTTTACTCTGCATGTCACCTTTAGAACCAAACTACGTATAAGAGAAATAACAAATATCCATCCACTTACTGGCACATGACAGTCAGACCTATGCCTACCCAACATCACAGAAAAACCCTGTGAGTTCATCTATGAGCTTCTGGAAGCCAAGTCAATGAACACAGTCGGTGTGCCTGTTGGTGGCCTCTCTGAGATAGTTGACACTGCAACCGCTCTTTTAAAACTGGTTTTCAGTTTGTCTCTTACCTTTCTGGCTCAATCATCTTGATTCACTTTTTCAGCCTCCTGATTGCATTTCATCATTGAATTGTCAGTGTTCCCACAGGCTCCATCATCAGCCACTTCCTTTGTTTTGTTTCGTTTGTTCAAATGATAGGAGAAAGTTTATTTGGAAAGTTATAAACGTAATAGTGAGCTAGCTGGGCTGTGTAGGCTCAGGAAACAAGCTACAGAGGCAGAAAAGGGGTTCTTGGAGCTTAGGAGAAAGGCCAGGGAAACAGACCTGAGGGAAGGAGGAGAGAAAGGGAAAAGCACATGTGTGCCTCCAATAAGGGGAGCACCCAGCCTCTTGCCTTTTGTCCTGACCCTTCCTGTTCTCCCCTAGGTGGTCTTATCTACAATCTCAACTAACAGTGCTGGATGGGCTCACCCAGCCACGTATCTGCTGTCCAGATTTCCCTTCTGAGTGTCACCTCTAAGTATCTTCACTTGGCCCAGAGTCACCTCAAGATGTGCCAGACTGAAGCTACTTGAGAGGAGGGGCATTTCACCAGCATGACTTAGGGTTCTTATGCCTTGCCATGCAGTAGGCACTCAGTGAGGCTGAATGAATGAAAGTGGCTTGGCCTCTCTGGGCCTTTTCCTTGCCTTTCAGCAATTCCCAAGCTGCAGCTTCAGAAGTCTTTCAGCCAAGAGGAGAGGGATCATCAGACTTCGTCCATACTCACAGATCTGTTAGTTCTCCCAGTGCTCTTTGTACTTTCCTAAAGGGGCCTGGAAAGGGGTTAATTAATGCCGACTAATAAGTAGTTGCATTTCTACAGACCTGAAAGAGCAGCCCCTTCCTCAGCCCCACCTCAGCCTCCGCACCTTTGACTTCCATCTCTCTCCATCCCCCAAACACCAGGGGCTCAGACCCCATAGGTGACACTCATGCCTACACTTTGCCCCTTCACTGAAAAGGTTGACTGCTCTCAACTTGACTGTAGTCTACAAAGGGGAAAAGGGGGGTGGGGGGGAAGCTAGTCTCCCTTCCCCTGTTCCTGAGACCTATAACACTATGTTACTGCTCCCCACTTCTCTTTATATCCTCCCAATGCCAGGCCCTTTGCCAGAGCCAACTGACAGGCTCGCTCCCAGACTTTAGAATAACAACCGATGCTTAGCCACTGCCCGGTATTGTGCCAATACCTGCCTCCCAGGTATTATCTCATTTAACTGTCACATTACCACAGGCACTGTTTCTGTTGCATCCGGCTGCAGATGTGTGAAAATCTGGCTGGAACAACCTGAACATAAGGGCATTCTATTACCTAACATAACTGAAGTCCAGAGGTAGGGTGGCTCCAGGCAGAGTACAATTTGCTCAATGACAAGACCAAGGTTCCAGGCTTTTACTCTGCTTTCCTCCTGGTCAGGAGGATATTGATGGTGGTTTCCCTCACTGTCCACAAAATGAGTGCCAGTGGCAACTGGTGCCACGTACCTCCTTGATCTTGTCTAACAGAGTCAGGGTGCGGGGCCCTGTTAACTATAGGAAGGAAGAGGAAAGAAGGAAACAAGAAGAAGGAACAGGAAGTAAGTTCTTTCCTGACAGCTGATTAGACTACTGTAGGTCACATGCTTATTCCTGAACCTGGGAGCAGGCACCATGTGTATGCCCAGATTGTAAGACAATAAGAACCCCTCCTCCTGCCTTTGAAACTAGAAGGAAGAGAAGTACAAATATAAAATAATAAAGAAACTTCGGAGAAAGGAGAGACCTACAAAACTATAATTCTTTGAGAAGAAAGTCAGTGAATGGATGTAGACCCAAACAAATTATATTTATATATATATTATATATGTATGCTTATATATAAGTATAAAACTATATTATATATATATATATGTATATATATAAAATATAAATAGTATGTCCAAAAGTATCAGCTGTGCAAACCGATTTAATTATATTGATATTGGCTCGATACTTTCAGGACAGATTGTGTGTGTGTGTGTGGTGTGTGTGTGTGTGTGTGTGTTCTGCATAGTTACAGGCAGTTACTATTAAATGAGAGAAAGAATGCACTGAGAAATCAGTAACTTGCCAAAGATTAAAAAGCAATTTAGTGGTAGAGCTAAGATTTAAATGCATGTAGTCTCACTCTTACATTAATGCCTCAATTGTGCTGACATAGCAATTTTGGGGACTGGGATTTAGAGGTTGGAATTACAGCCCCAAGAAGATGGAATGTTAATTTGATAACTCCTGGTATGAAACTTACTTGATAGAGAATCTAGTCTTTTTATAAGTGTCTTTACAAAAAAGAAAAAAAAAAATCTCCCTATTTTATGAACCATTAATCTTTAAATTATCACTTGTAAAGTAAGCATGAGATTCCCTTTAAGAATACCATGGTATGGTTTCCCTCCAGACATATTCCTGAGTGGTTTTTCTATCATGAACCTAATCTAACCTTTGTTTAATAACTGGCCAAAAACCATGAAATTTCCAAATCTTGTAGATTCAAAATTATTTTTTTTAATTAAACACCCTGTAGCACTTTCACTGCACCACTCCACTGTAATCCAAGACCCCATTGCTTCTCACCTGAGTATTACAATAACCTCACTGCAAAATGCAGGCCACTGAAGGAAATGGTTGAAGAGGAAGAGTTCAAGTGAGGACACCTTTAATTTGCCACAGTCTTGGGTAGAGAGATATAAATGTGAACTTGGCATTCAGAAAAGTTCTAGGCTGGTGTGGTTCAGTGGATTGAGCGCTGACCTTCTAACCAAAGGGTCACTAGTTCCATTCCCAGTCAGAGCACATGTCTTGGTTGTGGGCCAGGCCCCCACTTGGGGGCGCTCAAAAGGCAACTACACACTGATCTTTCTTCCTCCCTTCTTTTCTCTATAAAAATAAATATTTTTGAGAAAGAAAGAGAGAGAGGGAAAGAGAGAAAGAGAGAGAGAGAAGGGAGAAAGAGAGAGAGAGAGAGAAAAGAAAGAAAGAGAAAGAGAGAGAGAGAGAGAAAGAAAGAAAAAGGAAGAAAAGTTCTAGACTGGAGATTTAGTAAGCCTTACTAATCAATTTATTCACAGCTTGAAGGAATCTCAGGATCCTTTGCTCCAGAACCCCACCCTTTCCTGAGCCCACCCCCAAACTCCTGGCAGTCAGGGACAATGCCTGGGTACCTACACTCACCAGACTGCCTGACTACCAATGCCCCAGACAGTTGGGGTGGGATCACTTTCTATCTCCATCTGGACACAACCCTCCTCATACCTTTCTTCTCTCATTTGTCTGTCTTTTAAGGTATAGGGGGATCCTGAGGTTCCTAGGAAAGGGTCCCTTCTTTTCCAGAAGCCCCTGTTTTCAACTCAGAGGAGCCTGACCAGGCTGTGGGTGAGAGAAGCAGTTTGTGAAAAAGCTGGTTTTTCTGTTTTATGCTCCTTTACTGGGCTGTGTCTTGGGGGCTACACCAGTAGCCCGTGTAGGTCGTGGTTCCCAGGCCTCAGCACCGCACCTGCCCAGAAGCCCCTGCTGGCTGCTGGCCACATAAGCTTATCCAAAAAATAGAGACAGTACCTCAAAAGCTTTGCACATCAGGCCCTAGCTGGTGGCACAGTGGATAAGGCACCAGCCTGCGAACCCAAAGGTCACTGGTTCAATTCCCAGCCAGGGCACATAACCAGGTTGCAAGCCAGGTCTCCAGCCAGCTCTGTAGCTGGAGGCAGGTGAAAGGCAACCATACATTGATGTCTCTCTCCCTCCCTGCCCCTCTCTCTAAAAATAGTAAATACAATTTAAAAAATAAAAAAGCTTTGCACATCAAATCACTTATTCTATTAGATATCTTTGCTCACAAGCCACTTTCTTACATTTAAGAGCCATCTCAAATATATACAAAATATATATAAACTCAAACTTCCTTCAACTCTCTTCCCTTCTTTGTCACCAATGGTGAAGCAAAACTTCTCTTCACATCTTGACTGCCGAGAGGAGGTCAGTCTTTTCCTGGCAGAGCAAAATCTAAGAGAATCCAGAAGAACCAACAAATTGGTAAGGGGAAGCCCAGGATAAGCCATCCTGCCCACCCTGCCTGGCAAGGTCAGGGCTACTGGGAGCCACTGACTGCTGTGGGTGGCTACCAACTTGTCCATTGTCAGGGGCTTACACCAGACACAAGGCAGCAGCTCAAGGCCTCCGGAATGTGACCTGGTGAGGCAGGCCTTGGCCTGGACCCCCCAAGGGAACTCTGAGGGGTATTACCCCAGCCCCGACTTTCCTGGCTGTCACCTCCCACAAAGCTAGCATGAAGGTGTGGCTGTGCACCTCCGGCCAGCAGTGAAAGTCTGCACCAAGGTGGCCTGCTAGCCCAAGGAGGCACATGTAAACCACAGGCACGGCGGGTGGGCATTTCAGGGTAGAGACCTGGGACAGATGGAGGCTGGAAGCCCAGAAGAAAGGGATAGGGGAGGGACGTGGGCAAGAGCCACCCATCAAAGATGCACTCCTCTTGGTCCTTTATGTAAAACACCAAAAGAAGGTAAAAGATTTTTTGGTTTTTTGTTTGTTTGTTTTTTAATTTTATTAATTTCTTTTTTGCTGTACAATTGTTTCATTTTCTCCCTATTGCTCTTGCCTGCCCCAACACCCCATCCCCTCTCCTACATTCAATCCCTGCCCCCTCGTTGTCCATGTCCATGGGTCATTCATGCTGACTCCTTGACTAAACCCTTCCCCTTCTTCCTCCCACTTCCCCTCCCCCCACCCCTTTGGTCACCTTCATTCTGCTCCTTGTTTCTATGTCTTTGATTTCATTCTGCTCATGTGTTTTGTTCATTAGTGTCCTGTAATGGGTGAGATCATAAGGTGTTTGTCTTTTGCCACCTGGCTTATTCCACTAAGCATAATACTTTCCAGTTCTGT
This sequence comes from Noctilio leporinus, assembly GCA_004026585.1. Lineage (NCBI taxonomy): Eukaryota > Metazoa > Chordata > Mammalia > Chiroptera > Noctilionidae > Noctilio > Noctilio leporinus. The sequence continues at coordinate 201,246 of PVIW01002064.1, forward strand.
GAGGAATATGCTCACCCAGTCCATAAAACAAATGGACAATGAGGCCAGGAGTATAGCGAAAGTGAGGCATTTATTTGCATTCTTGCAAGAGCTGGTGCCTGGTGGTATCTGGTGGACGGCACACAGAAGTGGGAGAAATGGAGGAATTCATCCTAATTCAAGCAGCCCCTCCCCTGTTTCCTCATTGCCTAGGTACTTCGGAGTCACAATCTGGCACGATCATGTCTAAAGAGATGATTGGGCAGTTTAAACCCTAGAGCAGGCAGCTTGTGGAGTGAATGTGGCCATCCCCACTTTCCTTTGTTCTCGGAGTCAGGCAGCAGAAGTCCCTAGTCCTCTGTGTTGTCACAGTAGCCCCTCTTTGTTATTCTGTTTACTTCAAAGACTTCCTGATTCATTAGAGTCTGGCCTAGCCACTAATAATTATCCAGTGTGGCTTAGCCTGGTTTGAGAGTTACTTGCTACCTTGCTTCTCACAGTTCCACCCACACTATCACAAATGGTAGGAGTTCCTTGTTTTAGACTTCATCCACCACAGCTCCCTGCCGCAAGCCCTTGTTTCCATGTTCCGATTTGGAATACGTGCAAGCTCAAGAAACCTATCAAAAAGGGCCTGGATAAGTCAGGAAAAGGCCCAGGCCCTGTACATCTAGTTAGCCCCACCTCTTGGACCACCTTACGGAGGGGTGGCCTAGCTTCTCTTAAGAAAATTAATTCCTATTTAAATCCTTTAATGCCAAATGGATTATCTAATTAGTTCTTGCCTCTATGTTGCCCAGCTATACAAAATTATCTTCATCCTAACTTCAAAATATTTTGGAGGGGATCCACCAGGCAGGGGTTAAGGGATAGAAGGTAGTGGAGCAAAAAGGTTCCCAAATGGCCTTCTTAGATTTAGACAGGCACTATTTTTGTTTCTGTTTTGTTTTGTTTTGTTTGCTTGTTTGCAGCCTATGTTTCCCACCACATGGACTCATGAGCATCCCTCAGTAAAGACAAGGCTAGGGTAGTAGGTAAAGCACAAAGTTTTACAATTAAAGGGTGCTTCATTGGTCAGGGCAGGAGATAAGTACCGGAGCCTGTGGCATTTCTTTTGGCTGTCCCTCATGGGTGAGCAGAGCTGACCTCTGACCTCTGTGTGCATTCTCCATGGTGGCCACTTCAGTCAGCACGACCAGGCTGAAACATGCAGACACAGCCGGCATCTCAGACATTCAGACCATAAGAGCTATGCCAACCAACAAATGACCACATGTTTGTAGTCAAAGTTGAGCTTATTTAGTGTGTGTGGGAACCCAGATGTCAGTTACGTGGGAACCAGGACATGCTGTAACCAGGCCACCTCAAGCAAACAATGCAGAAAGTACCAATGGTCCGTTCTCTCTTGGATACCAGAAATTAAAAACAAAGCAGCTAGCTACATTCTACATGGCTTCTGGGGACTCTCTAACAACCCCAACAATCAGGGATTAACTACTCAATGCCACCCCAATAAGAGCTAATAAAAATCAGGTGCACCGCCTTCACTTGAGCTCTGTGATTGTGGTTACCCCAACTCTATGCTCCATTGCACTCTGTGACCATAGTAACCAGGGCCCTGTAACCATAGTAACTGGTGCAGTGTTTTGGCCCATAAGCACAACCCCATTCCTTTAGGGTGGGCTGATCCCTATAGTCAGCTCTGTGCTGATTTGTAGAGTCAGCTCTCCCCTCTTTCCTCACTCCTCGCCAATAAACTTTCTTGCTTCTCCTACTGATGCCTCTGACACATCGCAGTGCTCCTGCGTCCCATCCCCACCAAGGCGGGCAGTGTGCTGCATGGGGAGAAGGAAGAACACAGGAGTGCAGAGTCTCTTCATAGGAGGAAGTTATGAGGGGTCCATTTAGAATTTGAGTGACTCTAAGGAATATTTAGGAAAAGAGGCCAGTTCTGTAAAAATGAGGCAATTTGGGGTTATCTTAGCAAGTTTTATCTAGGAGAGTCACAGTTGAAGACTGAATTTCATCTGCTCTCAGTTGAAGTGTCTCTGTCTCTGTGTGGCTTCAAACATAGTTACAGAGTGAGTGATCTTTCTACATTTTGTTCCATCACCATCACTAATTGGTCTTGACTGCTTAAAATATTCAGATGACTCCATTGGTAGGAAACATAGTCAACCTGTCAGCTTCCAGCAGCAAGCTCCTAGATCTGTTTTTTCACTTTCTGATCTCCCCCTTGGGCCAAAGGCAAATTCGGCCCTCAGGACGCTCATCTGCAGGGTTCAGATCCTAACCATCACCAGGATCCATGGATCACAAGACTATTTGGAGAACACTGCCTGCATCCACACTACAGCCAGTGTACCCTTAGTTGCAAGCTGCTATATTGAATCCCATCAAAAGACAATGACAGTAGCAGTAAGACTGGTCAGGATGCATGGGTCAACTGCAGTACAGGTGATTCCTAGAAGCAAAGTGATTATGAACCCTGTTAATAGGCTACAAAGCAAAGAGTCTGGATTGCAAAACCAGGTCATGAAATGAGGTCCCCAAAACAATCTAAATTTGCTCTAGAGAGCCAGGTAGTCTATTTTTCTTTTTTTTAAATTTCACCAGAGACTGCTGTACCTGACCTGTTGTGTTTTAAGGAGGTGCTGCAAGCAGCATTCTCTGGAAAACCAAGATCTCAGCTAGCCAGAAGAAACCAAAGGCAATGGGATCATCTAGAACCACCATGGCATTTTCAAGTAAACTCGTTTCTTTGGACCTCCTGAGCAGAGGTAGTGCCATTTATGACTTCTGCTAAGTCAGAGACAAAGTTTGGACCCCTTTTCTAATTGTATCATTCCTACTATTAGAATTGGAGCACCCAAAGTATAGGGGAGGAAGGGGCAGTTGCTTATCTCTGGTGGGAGCTTCCTGAACAGCCCATGCTTCCCTTGTTTCAGGTCTCTGTCTCTCTCAGGCAAACTTAGCTTCCTGTGGGAGTAGCAGTTTTGAATATTGCAAAGTCTCTAACAGTTATTCCATATACACAAGAGAGGTTTATGTAATACTCAGGTGAAAGTCTGATGTTCACATAAAGAGAAGTACCTTAGTGTTGCACAAACAGAGTGGAAAATAGTATCATTAATCACACTGAAAATGGGATAATTTTTAGTCCCTTAGCATAAGGCTTGAGCAGAGGCTGGGGAGTCATGGAGGATAACAGATTAATATGGCAAGAATAGCCTCAACATTTGCTTCTAGTCCTGTATGCTTCTTCCTAAGTGAACACAAGTTCTTTGTTATTTGGGGTCAGTGTCCAATTTGGATAGAACTGAAGGTTAGGATTAATATTGTGAGAAAATTCAAATTCCAGGAGGGATCTGTAGAAGAAAATCTACCTTTTAAAGTGTTGAAAGGAACAGCTATTAAATTTTTAATAGTCAAATTGGCTAGAGAATGAAAAATCCATTAATCAATTAGATTAAGAATAAAATAGCTAATAGCCCAAGAAAAACACACAAGAGAATTTTTACATTTCCTTATATGGCAGAGAAAAACATCAGAGGATTAATTTGTATAAAATGTGTAGATTGGTGGAAGAACTGTGAATTTTTTGGTTGACCTCTTGAGGGCACCAAAGTACAGGGATAACTAGAGCAAAAAGAAAAAAAATTTTTTTGTAAGATTTATTTATTTTTAGAGAAGGAACACAGAAATAGAAAGAGAGAAACATTGTTGTGCAATAGCTAAATCAATAGGTTGCCTCTTACACATCCCTAACTGGGGACCTGGCCCTCAACCCAGGCAATAATCCCTGACTGGGAACAGGACCTGTGAACTTGAGGTTCACAAACTGGCACTCAATCCACTCAGCCACACCAGCCAGAAAAAGCAGAAATATTTTTTAAATCTATCTTGTTTTATCATCTTGCATGGAAGCTATCTACTTCATGTCATCATTGGCCTGATATGAAGGTCTTGGTATCTTAGTCTTTTTCCAAACATCATGGACTTTTGGAGGACACTTATGAATCTTCCATTTAAGTATTCCCAATAAAATCCTTTCCATCAAAGCCAGGAGTAGTATTTCCCAATTTTTGGAAGATTAGTCTCTTTCAGATGACTAAATCTCCAAGTTTCCAATCATGCAGAGTCTGATGAAGTGGCTATTTGAGGAACATTGCATATTGATAACACTGGATACATCAAATAAGTCCTTACAAAGGAAAAAGTAATGGAATAAAGTAAAATAAAGTCCTGATGTGAACAATTAAATAAATAAAACAAATTCTTAATACAGAAAACAGGAAAGAAAGAAAGCATCCTTTGTAATAATCAGAACTGTAACTTGCAGTATGGCAGAGTGTAGGTTCAGAAGTGAATCCCTAGATGAATGTCCGAAGGGCCCCAGGAGTTGATCCCGTTGCCATGATGGCTAATAGCAATTCCCAGGTCATGCAAGTTCAAAAGTCTGGGAAAGCATTTATCCTCAAATTCAATTTTAGAATTCATTTCCCCTCTAGTTTTTCACAAAATCAATTTGTAATAATGAAGTGGTTTGTGTTTTGTTTTTATTTTTAATGAAGGACCTTTTGGAGCTGTTTTTTAGTAATAACCACAGTGAAATATGTACCCACATCACTGAAGAAATATGCTGGAATTCCTTAGGTTTGTTACAGTGGGAGGAAGCCAAAATCCCCCACTCTGCAGTTTGGGGATGGGACGCTGAAGTAAGCCATTTTTCCTGAGAGAATTACTTTGCATATCTATGGCTTATAACTAGTGTTTTAGTTATGCAAATAACTGGGTAAACCTCTACCCCAAGAAGGTGGGAGGGCTTTTTTACCTTAGAATGGTGATAAAAGAAATACAGCACTGGGCATGATTTCCCCGGGTGGCCAAGATTGGTCACCCTACCACTGCGTCACAAGCCACCTTTATAGCTAAAATAGGGTGGCAGCTATCATGCTCTCTAGCTGTCTAAGAAGGACATGTACACAGACATCATCTCTTTCTTGGAGACTTGCAGATAGACACGCAGTCTCTCTCTCTCTGCTGGACAACCCACGGACAGACACACATGGACTGAGAAACAGGAAAGAACTCACCTGGTTTGAAGGGGTTGGGACAAAATGGGGGAAAAGGGGGACATGCAATTTGCACAGAGATAGGAAAATTACATGTGGTATAAAAGTTGGGGGGCGTGCACAAGATCCTCCCCTAATTGAATATAGCAGCTGCTAGGAACTTTGAATCTACAACTGGGAAATGCTAATCTGTGAACTGTTGTGTTTCTGAAAGACTGTATCTGGTATCTGTTGCTTGTCTGTTTGAAAGCTAGCTTATTTGGGCAGAACTGTATATTTTGGGTGTTTTTAAAGGGAGTGGGATTTAATGACAGAATTGCACCTTTAATATAAATTTGTATACCCTTCAAATAAACAAAGTATCTTTACTTTTCACCCAAACTCTGTTACTAAGAGTCATAACTGGTAGCGGGCAAACTGGCCCATTAAAATTGAAGACTCCCCTGCAAAAGGTCATGTTACGGGCTGATTTATAGCTGGAAGTTTCTACCTTTTGACTATTGTATCCCAGGAACCCCAAACCAGGGAATTGCTAAAGTGGTTGTAATATTCAAAAAAAAAAAAAAAAAGCCAGACACACTTGGTGGACCACAGATGTGTACATAACACTTATTACTCACATTACAGGGGGTGCACTGACAGTGGCCGGTCAGTGAGAAAGAGAATGTACCCCCTCCAATCTGAGGTGCCAGGATCACCCTGGGAACATGTCAAGCATGGAGCCCAGCACAGGCCAGGCCAAGCCTGTAGGACAGGCCCAGAAAGCTAGGAAAGCTGGGTGCCTACAAGCCTCAGTGCTCTAGCCAGGGGACCCCCAGGTATGAATCTGGCCTTGGGAATATTCCATAAATCCTTTGAAGTCTGCCCTGTGACCTAAACTTCCTTGAATTGTGTACTGCGTCCGCAGTAGATGTTAAACCTTAACTCACATGTAATCTCACCCTCCCTAAAATCTAAGGGCCACCTGGACTTCTTGGCGCCACTTTGTCTAACAGACCATAGCCTAAAGCAGATCATTACATTCCTTCTATTGTTATCTAAACTGAACAACTCCCTTTCTTTTGAACACTCTTCTTTGATAATGATTTGTGGTATGCATGTGCATCCCCAACCTTGTGTAAATGAATAAAAACCTTTAAAGGTGGGCTATCAAGGCCTTTGTCAATCAGACACCGGTGGGCCTTCTTGACCCTAGCACAAGCTGCCTAGGAAGGTTTATTTCATCCACAATACGGGGGATCTCTGCGGGTCATGGGTCCCCAACACTGAGGCTCTATAGCACAGGTCCCGGATGAAGGCAGCACAGGTCCAGGTTGCGCAAACCTACCTGTGGCCCAGAGCTACATTACCTCAGTGTTTACGAACAGAACAAAAAGGTCAGGAAGCAGTCACAGGGCTGGAAGGTGATCCCAAAACAGATAAGGAGGGAGTTCCAAGACATTCCTAAAACAGTGCACATTCCTTCTGGCCAGAGACCTTTTGACCAGCCCTCAGTGATGGGAGGGGGAAGGACCATGTCCACTGAACTCATAGTATCTTCATCCATTTTGCCCCCTCACCCCCATCTGAAATAATTACTTCAATCAAGCTAATTAAGATACCTATTCCCTTAGCAAATCTCAAGTATTCAATACATTGTTATTAACTATACTCACCATGTGACACATTAGTTCTTCAGAACTTGTTCATCTTGTAAGTGAAAATGATGGGGTGCTCAAATGTTGGAAAATTTTAGTTTCACATAACATAATAACCTTAGTAATCAGTGTATGTAAAAAATATTGTTTCATGACCTGAAGGTATGACTCAGCTTGACTCCAGGAGACCATGAGCAAATCCACCTTTGTGTCTCAGGAAGACTGCATGCCATCAAGGTGGTATCTGCGCCATTATACTCCAGGGTGAGATGACCACCGTCCAGGACACAAAGACCGTGGCCCAAGACACAGATGAAAGAATGCTGCAGCTTTTATCTCATTAACTTTCCCCCTAAATTCCAAACCCCTTACCTACAAGTGTAACCCCTTCCCTACAGGTCTCAGCACTGGGGAAGAGTGAGAGCTGCTGCTGGGCCCAGACCCTTAGGAACTGAGGATGATTGGACATCTCCCTCCTCTTTTTCCCAAAACCCCCTCAGGTTTGAGTATAGGGCGCTCACCAATAGAAGACATACCTGAAAAGCTACCCTGGGGCGCAGGCCAGAACAGAATAGTAGCTTTTCTCAGCACCTAGAAGAAAAAGTCCACACAACCAAAGAGGCACACCATAAAGCGATCCCAGTCCCAACCCTGTGGTGCATTCCCTGCTCAGGTTCAATTCTTGAGAGGAGGAATCAAGATTTTAGTCTGCAGTGTAAAGTCCTGGCTTTTCCAGGTCCTGTTCTCCTAAATAGGCCTTCTCATTCAAATCTGCCTCACTGGGAAGCCTTTTCCCCCTTTCCCTGAATGCTTCATTTCCATCTCTCCCACCCCTCATTTCTATCTGCTTACAAAGTAATTGCTGTACATTTACATCCAGGTGGCCATCAAATCCACAAGGCCATGCTTTTGACCACTGTCCCCTAGCAGGAGGTGACCTATCCCTTACCTGCCTGACCCAGGCCTTGCATTCAACTTCAGTTTCAAATTGGGTCTAGCCCACTGTGGCCACATTAATAAGGCACAGGGTACAAAGAAGGGAAATCTCACCCCTTCCCTCAATGCAAGAAGGTAAACTAAGAGGGACTGTATCAGAGAACGCCTATAAAAAAAGTTTTTCCTATACCTGTCTACAAATCATGGTTCTAAGTTCTGTTTGGTAAAATAATTATGTGTCATGGTGTATTACTTACATAGTTAACTAACTTTCAAAAAAAAAAACACTGTCTCTCAACGCTTATAACTAACGTTTTGTCAGCCTATATTAGCATCCCCTACCTTTTATTATCACTTTAAGTATTCAAATATCATTTCATAATATACGTACATATATTCCTTAGTTGACAAATTTTGCAGGGTTTAAAATTTAAAGGACTTTTCCTTACAGCTTTGGGGTATTTCAAAGGGCCCTTGAAATATCTCAAGGATTTCCTCTTGTATTTTTACAAAAGAGAAAATTTTAGACTCATCAGGCTTAATACACTTTAAAATACATTTTACACTCAGCCTGAGCCTGAGCCTGAGTCTCAGCGCTGTGTCCAGCCCCTGCTCTGCACAGGACAGCCCACTTCCTACCCACTGGCCCACCTGGAGTTTTACAGACACAGTCTTGCCTCTCCTCCTTAGCTCCTGAGGCAGGTAGAACGTGCCCACTGTGGAACCAGACTTGCTGTCCTGTCAACACTAGTGGGCAGATTGTAGAAGATTCAAGTTTTAAGAGAAAACCCTGACATCATAAAACCTCCAGAAATACATGCTGCCAATGACTCTTTCTCCTACTTTTCCTCCCCTCTCCAAGTCATGCTAATATCCTTAACAACCCCAATAATAACCAGCTTTTCTCTTAGTAGGTTCCTGTCTCCTACACCTTCTAATAAGTTTTGTCCACAGGACAGTGCAGGCTGCCACCAACCAAGCTGTTGGTGACATGTTCCTACTCCATATCCTGCTGTATCAACCAATATCTCAAGAAGAAATCTAGGGACAGACTTCTGTCCTAAATATCAGCCTTAAAGTAATTCTACAAAAATTTATCTTTGACCCAACTACTCAGAATCAATTTTTGAAAAGCAGGAAACTTAGGCATAAGACCTGAGTTCTGGGAATTTCAGTATAGTTTTAGCAAACCACATTAACTCTGCTGCCTCCACAGTAACTGCTCCTGATAGCAACCACCTGCGTCCTTCACAGATGTCTTGGTCTGCTGACCAGGCCTGTGTCCTTCAAGGATACCATAGCCTGCCTGTGAGAACCTGGTAACCCTTCTTGGACTAAGTCTCTCTGTTTTCACTACCAACTCCTTCCAAGACATTCACAGAGGGCTCTTCAACTGCCCCTCACCCATCCCTCCATCTTCCCATTACCCCATCCCCCCTATACCCCCATCCCTCCATCCCCTTTAAAAACCCCTGCCTTTGTTTGTTAGCTGCTAAAAGCCTTCCTGCCTTCCTGTTCTCAGCCTGCTTCTGCAGCTGGCCAAATAAATCTTTTAAACTCTTGGGCTGTTCCCTTCTCCTTTCTTCTCTCACCCTCGCTGCACCTTCCTCTCTCTCTCTCTCTCTCTCTCTCTCTCTCTCTCTCTCTCTCTCTCTCTCTCATTCTCTCTCATCAACAAATAAAAATGAAACAACTGGGGGCTCAGTGGAACTGGCCTGCAAACCCAAAGGTCACTGTTCAATTCCCAGTCAGGGCACATAACCAGGTTGCAAGCCAGATCTCCAGCCAGGTCCTTAGCTGGAGGCAGGTGAAAGGCAACCATTTATTGATGTTTCTCTCTCTTTCTTCCTCCCTCCCTGCCCTTCTCTCTAAAAATAATGAATAGCATCTTTTTTTTTTTTTAATGTAAAATAAATAAATAAATAAATATCTGGATTTGAGGTTATATTAAGCTAATACATAATAAGTCAGCTAGAACTTTTTAGTTGGTTTTTTTTTTTTTTTAATTAAAATAAGCTTAGTTGCTCGGAGTATCTTTTTTTCAACCATGTATATAGGCAATAGTTTTTTAATTGCAGTGTCATTAAAGGATTAAAAGAATCCGAAGTAGTTCAGCAGTAAAAGGGACTTGATGAAATTTATGACAAAGACCTCAACCTGAAGGGGCTATGAGAGATGGTCCCACACTCTCTGTCATCAGGACTTGCCTACAGAAAAACTCTGTGTTTACAACAGAGCTCTATGGTGGTTGAGAGGCCCTTCCCTAAAGTTTCCTCTTCCCATCTATAAAGTAATTTCTCCATCTTTGTCAGGTTAAGTGTGCATAGGTAGTGCACCAAGTCTAGCAGTTCTTAAATTCTGATTTTAAAACTCCTTTATACTCTTAAAAATTATTGAGACCCCTAAGAGCTTTGCTGTGCATCAGCTATATTATCTATTTATACTTATTGTATTAGAAATTTAAAGCTTTAAAAATACCCATTTCCTATTTAAGGTAACAAAATATACATGTCCTGGCTGGTAGCACAGTGGATAAGGCACCGGCCTGTGAACCCAAAGGTCGCAGGTTCGATTCCCCAGCCAGGGCACATAACCAGGTTGCAAACCAGGTCTCCAATCATGTCTGTGGCTGGAGGCAGGTGAAAAGCAACCATACATTGATGTCTCTCTCCCTCTCTGCCTCTCTCCCTTCCCCTTCTTCTAAAAATGATGAAATAAAATCTTAAAAAAAAAAAAAAAACAAAGCCCTGGCTGGTAGCATAGTGGATAGGTGCTGGCCTGCGAACCCAAAGGTTGCTGGTTCGATTCCCAGCCAGGGCACATAACCAGGTTGCAAGCCAGGTCTCCAGCCAGCTCTGTAGCTGGAGGCAGGTGAAAGGCAACCATACATTGATGTTTCTTTCCCTCTCTGCCTCTCTTCCTTCCCCTCTCTCTAAAAATAATAAATAAAATCTTTTTTTTAATTAAATATATATATATATATATATATATATACATGCTACATGTTAACATAAATAACATTTCTATGAAAATGTGTATTTTCCAAAACAAAAGTGTTTTATTGAGGAGAGTCGCATCATTTTACATTTTTTGTAAATCTAGTGTCCAGCTTATTAGAAGACAGCTGCATTTTCATAGCTGCTTTGCATTCAAATCTGCCATGATGTCACATGTCATGGAGCCTCTAGGAAAGCTCACTCTACATTTGTGAAAGAATAAGAGGAAGAAGAACTAATAAGATCTTAGTATCATGAAAATAGTTTTGACCTCATAGAGCACCTGCAAGGGTCTTAAGAGACTCCCCAGGATCCCTCAGGCCACACACTTTGAGAAACTCCATATCAGGGCATGTGCTCAATGCCTATGATATAATAAATTCTAGCAACATGAAAACTCGTGAAATGACATCATTAGTACAGAGGCCTCTAATCAATGTGCAAGATGAAGGCATGATTATTGAAGTAGATGTCAGGTTTTAGGATTCTATAACATCAGCAAGGGATTTAGGGTCACTGCAAACTTTCATTTTGGAGGCTGATATGTTTTTAAGATGAAGAGTCCACCCTGTTTTACAATAATTTGTGGGCAAGCAAAGCTCCGGTTTCATCAGAAGTGTCAATTGTAAGAAATAATGAACTCCTTTTAGCACCATAGTTTTGCAGGAGCTCGCCAGCCTACTACCTGGTCCTAGTGCCACCACTTCCATTTCCTAATCTAGAAAAATGGAAATGATAATTTTGTCTTTCTTATCGGATTGTTATACCGCAATAAAGGTTGTATTAGCGGGTTGACACTGTAGAAATAATCCTCATACCAGCGCATCCAGTGCTGGGAAACATGAACCTCTAAATTGTATCTAATGTTGGTGAGCGAAGTGTCCTTAATAATCCCACAGTTTTGTAACATTTATTACTGGGGTAACAATGTAACTCAAGGAAGACCTGTGTTGCAACCCAGGTTTCTAGAACTTTTAACTGCGAGAGCTCGAGAACACCTAATACGCGGACCTGCTGAGAACTGGTATTGGCCAGCGCGGAGTTGGGGTGAGGGAGCCAATGAGCGAGCACCCCTGGAGGGGGCGGGGCGCGCGCAAGGAGCTAAAACCGGAGCCGCGGGCTGACGTCAGCACAGTCTTGTCATGCTTCTCTTCCACATGGCGTTTCATTTCTCTTCCAATTTCAACCCAGGTTGCGGGGTTGGCGCCCGCCCTGCTGACAACCCGGAGCAGATCGCAAAGCCAGCAGACCAACAAGAAGAGTTTCCAGTCCCAAAAGAGGTGGTTTTTCAATCAATGCCGCTCAAGTATACTTCTAAGTCCCATCTGAAACAATCAGTGCTTAAAGTGAAAGCCCGCCGGCTGGAAAAGATACTCGGTAAGTACCCTGAAATCCTTTCTTGTCTTTTCTTTTTCCTTTTTATTTTTTACATTTTACTTATTTATTTTAGAGAGAGGTGAAGGGAGGGAGAAAGAGAGACAAATAAACATTCTTGTGAGAAACATCCCGACCAGGGACCCATCCTGCAACCCAGGCCCGTACCCTGACCAAAAATCAACCCCCAACCTTTTGCTTCAAGGGACCAATGCCCAACCAACTGAGCTACATGGTCCAGGGCAGTACACCCGGAATTTTTACCACTGGGTCCCACCCTGATCTCCGGTGTCCATCCTGAGCCAACTACTGCAGAGCTAAGGCAGTGTCTAGTGTCCTGAAAGCCAGGATCTCAGCGCCATCCTTCCTGTCCTTCCCAGCTCCTCCAGGCCGTACCCCTTCTGCCTAATCCCTAAGGAGCCCTCCCTTCTACACAGGTCCAAGCAGAGCCTTCCTTCCAAGATTCCAACAAGAGTTGAGAGTCCAGGTCGAGATGGGACAGCGAGACCTAGAGGGCAAGGTTGAAATCCGGATCAAGGGGAAGCCGTTGGACCGGCTCCGTGCCAAAAAGATGATTCAACTCTTGATCGCAAATTCCCGAAAGAGCACCTATGTGGGTAAGGAGCTTCATGCGCCAAGGCTCTGGATGCTGCAGACCTAGGCTGGGCTAAGGGACCTTTAGAGTAATCATGGAAGGCGCTGTGGAGGCAGCCAGAAATCCAACACTAGGAAAGGCTTTAAGGAAATCCTAGCCCAGCCCCTTCCCACTTGTCTATCCACCTGAATTAACCTTCCCAGAGGCTGAGGAGGACTATCTGTCCTCTTCTGAGATAAAACTCTAGCCTGAAAGTCCCTGTTTTCTGAGATCCTCTGGTTACAAATGAGCAGAGGAAAAATGAAGACTGCCCAGCAGGACCTCCTCCCCACCCAGGAGTTAAGCAAAGTACTCAGTCTCCTCTCCAAAAAATGGGTCTATTGATAGTAGCATAGTGAGAGGTTTTTCCTAAGGATTAAATGAAAAATACAGCAAAGCATTTAGAACACATTAAAAATACCTGATACATATGCTATCATCTCAGTGGGGTTCAGGGTGATTCTAATGGAGGTGGTTTTTCTTGACTCACCAGTGGTCAAGGGTAGCCTCAACAGCTTTCTCTGGGGAGTTGCTTTCCTTTTGCATCTGTCTGATCATTTGCACAGAGTACATGCTTACTTTCTTGCTTTCCTTCCAGGCTCGCTGATGCGCAGCTTGGAAACCATGAAGTATCTCAAAAGAAAAAATGGTCATCACCGTGTTTCCCATCCTGCTGTGGGGATGGACAGGCTGGACAAGGCCATGTCATCGCTGGAAATAGGTCACGAGACTCCCAAGAATCTGTCCCCAAAATAATGATCTTTGTGATTAGCACCTCAGTGCAGGGGCGTTGGTCTGGGTCAGGAGCCTCGTCCTGAAAGGCTCCTGCTCCTGCGCCTGTGACTGAGGGGAGACAGTGTCAGTGCTCCACAGCCCTTCTCCTGCACAGACACTTGTTTAAAGATGCAAATGTGAGTCGTAATAAAATACTTAAAACTATACATGGAGTAGTACTGATTATAAAGAAAAGCTTCTATGGTTGCTCCAAGATGGGAAAAGGCTAATAGTTGTAAAAATTGGTTCTGCTTTTCATGGTGTTTTGCGCTGGGTGGGTGTGGGAGGATCTTTCATGCCCCAGGGAGCCTCTGTGGATAGGGAAAAACATTCCTGTTTATTTCATTAATGGTCCTGTTGAAAAATATTTCACTGATAATAAAATAAGCTTTACAAATCAAATTCTTAAATGTGGAAACACTGATCACAAACTGAATATTTTACAGATGAGAAAAGGGTAAAGTGGAAACATCAAATAATGAGTGTCCTATCAGTTTATCAGATTAGACTAGAAACTCCTTTCTGGTATTAGAGATGACATTTCTATTTTCTTTTACCCTTGAGACCCTAGGCATGAAGGTAAACATTGGATTATTGACTAATACAGAAATTATTTTATTTATCAACCTGTTACTCCTAGTTAATGGAAGTTATGGTGTTCATGGATAAAACCACACCTATGCATGGCCATTTAAATGTATAGAAATCCCTATATATGCTGTACAGTATCAAGAAAACACCCTGCTTCAATTTCATATCAATAACCTGGGAAATTTACTGAAATGTTTTTCCTGCAACAATAACTGGGGACCCCAGGTTCTTTTCAGCCTAAAGAACAGAAGAAACCTTGTTGTTGGGCCTAAAAAGCCTCTAGCACCCTGGCCAGATGTGTCTTGGTTACAATGCAATGCCGTGGACTAAAATGTCTAGGGTTTTTTCCATCAAAGAACATTACCTAGGTTGTGGGTTCAATCCCTAGCTGGAGCTCATACAAGAAGGCAACCAATTAATGGTTCCCTCTGTTTCTTTCTGTTGCTTTCCCTCTCTTTCTCCTCCTTCTTCTCTAAAACCCATGGGGGGAAAAAAATGTCCCAGAGGGAGGACTAGAAAAAAGAAAAGCCTCTGGTAGCAGGTGTGTGGCCCACCTAGTAGCCCTTTGAGTATGAGGACAGGGTTAGTCACTAGCCCAAAGGCACAGAGTGTACAAACAGGAGGCTTCAGGGGAGGTCATTTGATTCTAGGTGATGTAATATGGGGAAAATTTTCTGGGAGGGAAAGGCCAGGCTTCCACTTGGGCCTCAGCAACAGGTACTATGAGAGTAAGGCCTTTGAGGCCCATGAAGAAGTAAAGTGAAGAGCTGCTTTACACAGTAGTGTCTCCTTCCTTATTCATGGGGAACCCGTTCCAAGATTGCCAGCAGATAGTACTGAACCCTATAAGTACTATGGTTTCTCCTACACATACACACTTTCCACTTAAAGGAAGAGGTTTTTGGCTTCTCTTTGGCATATTCAAATTGCCAGCATCACTACTTGGGGGCTCTGTGGTCATTACTAAGTACAATAAGGGTTACTTGATTGAACACAAGCCTTGCAATACCACACAGTCAATCTGATAACTGAGTCAGCTACTAAGTGACTAAGGGCAAGTAGCATATATTTCCTGGAGATGACAAGGGGCTAAATCATGTCCTTTGAGCAACAGAGCTGGACAACAAGAGATTTTATCACACTAAGAATGGCACACAATTGAGAACTTACTGTTTCTAAGTTTCTAAATTTTTAAATATTTTATTTATTATTTTTAGAGAGAGGAGAAGGGAAAAGGTTAGAAAGACATCATTGTATGGTTGCCTTTCACCTGCCTCCAGCTACAGACCTGGCTGGAGACCTGGCTTGTAACCTGGTTATGCGCCCTAGCTGGGGAATAGAACCAGCAAACTTTGGGTTTGTAGGCTGGCACCTTAGCCACTGTGCTAAGCCCTGGCACCAGCCAGGGCTAAAAATTTTCATTTAATATTTTCAAGCCATGGTTAACAGTGGAAGCTTAAACAGGGAACTGAACAGCAACATGTTCTAGCAACAGGGACATTTACTGTTGGGCTAGAATGGAAGAGACTGTTCCCTGATGTGATCACTGTCTGGACTGTGAGCTGGACCAGGGACAGAAGGGGGAAATCGCTCCCAGCAAACCCTCTTGGAGACTGTCTAACTGGGATCAGTGTTTGTTCTGACATAAATCAGTGTTCCTACCCTGCCTCCTATATCTGCTTCCTGGAACAGGCCTGTGTCCTGGCCTGGTCAAGTATGTAAACATCTTCCTTCCCTGGTAGCATTCACTTACCAGTACTGTGACTGTCCCCTTTTTGCCCTATAAGATGGTTACTTGTTAACTGGCACAGGGATACACCTGGATATCTCACAGCCACCAAATCATCCCTGGTGTGTAGTTTCCCTTAACAAACTCTATTATGATCAGACTGAAGTAGTCAGACATTTTTATCTTTCCCTGCCCGTGGCTTAAAGATGTAAATTTTCAATCCTGGCTCCTTTCCCTGAGTCTGTACTAACAGCTGGCTGGAAATCAGCTCTTTTGTTGGTCAAGGACTGTCCTGAGTGCCTACTCATAAAAAGGTAAACCTCATATTATGTTTTGACTTTATCCCTTTCATCTTCCTTGCCTGAAACAAGAGTATGATTAATCTGTGATTTGTTTGGAAGATGTTATTTCTTTACTTGGTTTATTAAGAAATATTATCCTGTACACAGTTAGCTTGTGAAATTATTATAATTCCCACAATGAACCTGTGCTAAATAATCTAGTGAAGACAGAATCAATTTCTAAGTATAACTTTGGCTGACTATCCACAATGAAAATAAAATAGCATCATATTATGAGTACCCTCAGTTAATGAGTATCCTCAATTAATAGGTTAATTTGTTTTCTTCTCCTGCTCATCTAGTGTTATGTCAGTTTCCTTATTTACTTATTAATCCAGTCATAAGAACTATAGAAGGGTAGAGGGGAGTAATTCTCCCCATCCCAACAACAGATTCATAGAAGAAAAATAAATTTCACTCATATGAGTGACCCATAACAATAGGAGACTTCTTGGAAGTCAGATAAAATTGAGGTTTGCAAGCATACCACCCTGAGCTAAGGAGAAGGGGATAGAAATCTGGGCCTCAAAGAGAAGACAATTCATAGGAAGATGAAAAGAGCAAATGTGTGGTAAAGAAATGTTTGCCATGCCATGCAGATAAATAACTCTGATATTTAAAAAAGAAAAGGAAAGAAAAGAAAAGAAAGATCTCTGGTAATAGCATTCTTTCTGGTATAGGTCCCATATTATATTTCTTTTCCCAGTCAAAGGGGAGGTAAAATTCTGTGAGGCTGCAGGGCCCCTGTTATCTTCAACTCAAAATAATCCACATACCAAAGTGGCACATTCTGATCTTTCTCAGGACTAAAAGCTGATTGGAATCAGGGAGAGTGGCGCCACCAGCTCCTTTCTTAGGAACAACACTCACCATCAAGCCACCATAGCTTTGTCCTAAGTTCTTGAGCACCTGTGCTTTATCTCCATTTATGTGTGTCTTAGATGTGTCCTAACATGGTAATTGCTTCCTCTCCATTTCAGCTTATGGAAGGTTTCATAGGAACACTCTACTTTCAAAGAGTGCGAGAAACCTTTATATCCAATCATTTAGAAACCTGAGAAATAAAATGTTTCATTCAGAAACATTTGTAAAGTTAGGACATAAGTTTTCGTTTATTAGTTATGAGACTAGTACATCAGTAATTAGTGTTTTATGAAAAAAACATTTAAATCACAGATTAAGTAGTCAGAGATCAAATAAAGTATACACACGAGTGTGTTTTTGTTCCCTTTCAGTTGGCAGCAACTCCCCACAAAGCTCCCTGGATCACCACCTTTTGGCCTCCTGTTACACATGCTTCTCCTCCTGCCTGAAGCTGGTGCCAGCACCAGGGCTCTGGGTTATATCCCTCAAGCTTTCACAGGGGCTTTCAGGGCCCTATTTCCCCATCTGCCTCCACACTGGCAGCCTCTCCCTCCCACAGTCTCTTCTCTGCCTCAAACCAACATCC